>VZTZ01040282.1:213871-303798 GCA_013400955.1 Drymodes brunneopygia
TTTTTTTTTTTTTTTTGCACTCTTGCTCTTAGCCTTCCTGCTCTTCAGTGGGCCTTTGAAGGGGATTTGGAGTTGTTGAACCTTTCGGGGTTTAGACACAGCTGGGTTGTAAATCCCAACCACAGCCAGGCAGGGGTGAGTCCTTGCTTTCCCTCCCCCACAGCCTGGACGCTGGAATGCTGCTCTCAGGACACTGGAATTCTGTTCTTGAACAGCGTGGGCAGAGACCATGTGACCATCACAAGGCCCGAGAGAGAGATTAACTCTCTCCATGCCCAGATAAAACTTCCAGATGCCCAGATAAAACTTCTAGACACCCATCCTTCCCTGCACAGAGAGAGAGGAAAGAGTGAGGACACTTACAGAAATGCAGCATAGAGACTCTAAGTCAGTGAAGGAAGCAGAGCTGATGCCTAGAGGGAGGAACATGAGAAGTTCAAGAAGCTTCCATAATGAAGCTGAAAATTCTTTTGTGAAACCATGGTTGGGACTAAGCTAAAAATTTCCTGTAATACATGAAAAATAGTCCAAACAGGGGATGGGATGTTCTAACTGCAGTCAGTGAGCCAAGGCACCTGTGTGGAGATGAGTAGGTGCTGAAATAAGTGCAGCCTGATGAGAAGCTTGAGCAGAGACAGAGAAGAGGCTGTAACCTGTCCCTAGCCCCGGGGAATACTGAAGAACTTGTGTTGCCAGGAGAACCTGTGTTGCTAGACACAGAAGAAGTGATGTTCTTTGCTGCTGTAATAGAACTGCTCATCCTTAAAAGAGTACCCCATGGACTGTCATAACTCACTGTAGTAGCTGTGGGAAGGCTACTGGTGTGGGAGGGATTTTCCACAACAAGCAGATTTTCCTCCCGGGTGGTTGTTGGTTGTGAATCTGAACCCATAAAAATTGTATTTTCTTACAGAGAAGTCCATGGTATAAGCAAGAGAAACTTCTCTCCCTGAANTCTGAACCCATAAAAACTGTATTTTCTTACAGAGAAGTCCATGGTATAAGCAAGAGAAACTTCTCTCCCTGAATGAACTGAGAAAAGACTATTTCAGAGGTGGTAAACTGACTGAAAGTTGAAGTGTTGTCTTTTTTGTGTGTTGACGGAGAGAAAGAAATGGAGAGGTGGGGGAAGGAGGGGTGGTCTGAGGGTTTTGTTCTGGTTTTTCTTGTTTTTTTCCCTTTGTTTTAGATTTATTAATAAACTTTCTTTATATTCTTCAAAACTTGAGCCTGCTTTGCCTACTCCTAATCCTTATCTCATAGCAAAAATTGAGTAAATTATGGTAAGTGTGCTGGCATTTGGCCAGAAACTCAAATAGGCAAACTGAAACCACTACACAGACACAGACACAGACACAGACAAGTGTGCACAGGTATGTAATACCAATGTCTTAGAAAATCATTTCCTTGTTCTCCATCTTTTAATGGTTTATGGAAACAGTATGGAGGGAATCTGTAAATATTTCAGGAAAAAAAATAAAATGCAGCATAAATAAATGATATTTTTCAGTTATCAGAATAGAGTATTTTAAATAATTTGAAAGAATTATAGGAAAGAGGATATTGTATTGTAAGAAAGGGGATACCATACATGCTTATAGATGTGCAAATGTCCCATTCATAAGTGCTTGGATGTTTAAAATGTTTATTAAGGCCAAGTAGTATATCTTATGTGTCTCATTGCCATCTTGATAAACTCCTAGTGCTAAAGGGTGTAATAATAATGTAGATTGTAACAGCTGCTACACTCAGTGGTCTTTTCAAGTTCAGATGATTTATTTTTGAAGTTTTATTTCTATAGGCTTCCAGTTAATTGCTGTGTGCTTTAATTGGGCTTCAGTATGCTCATCTTTTGATCACAGTGCAATAACAGGAAACCATGTTTGGATAAATCTTGAGGGTGTCTGCATCATGGTGGATTGTGTATGTGAATCTTTCACTCCTCGGTCACACAGGATGCAGATTCAGTTATTAGGACAGTGCAAACTGCAAGCAAATTACAGAACGTAGCAGTGCTACTAGTAGGTCTCTGCTGTGTTATAGCTTGAGCACAACTTTGAAGAAATCAGGAGTAATAATACCATTGCCCTGATAGGTTTTAGTCATTAGTTCCCCAGGTAAAAGATGCAGCTGAGGAAAAAATGGTGTTGAAGTTAATTTGCATTCTCAGGCTGTTTCACCAGATAATTATATTCAGTCTTCAAAAATTAGATGGATCTCTATCCATATGCCTGTTTTCAAAGTTGGATAAAAGTGAGGAATTGCTTGCATCCATAGCTTACAACAATAATAAACCTCAATAGGCTTGAGAGGTAGGGCCTTGCGAGCCTCACGAAGATCAACAAGGCCAAATCTGCACATGGGCCAGGCAATCCAAAGCACAAGTACAGCCTGGTGGAAAATGAATTTAGAAAAGCCCTGATGAGAAGGACTTGGGGCTTTTTGTGGACAAGAAGCTTGACCTGACCAGACAGCAAGGTGCACTTGCAGCCCAGAAAGCCAAACATCTTGTGGGCTGTGTCAAAAGGTGCATGGTCAGCAGGTCAAGGGAGGTGATTTTCTCCCCTTCTACTCCTTTCTCCTGATACCTCACCTGGAGTGCTGCATCCAGCTCTGGGGCCTTCAGCTTAAGAAGAACATGGACCTATTGGAGTGAGTCTAGAGGAGGGCTGGGAAAACGATCAGAGCACCTCTCCTGTAAAGACACGCTGAAAGAGCTGAGGCTGTTCAGCCTGGAGAAGAGAAAGCTCCTTCCAATACCCAGCAGGGGCCTACAAGAGAGCTGGAGAGGGACATTTTACAAGGGCATGTAGCGATAGGCCAAGAGGGAATAGTTTTAAATTGAAAGAGGGTTGGTTTCTATTAGATATAAGGAAGAAACTCTTCCCTGTGAGGGTGGTGAAGCACTGGAACAGGTTGCCCAGAGAAGCTGTGGATGCTCCATCCCTGGAAGTCTTCAAGGCCAGGCTCGATGGGGCTTTGAGCAATTTCATTTAGTGGAAGATGTCCCTTCCCATGGTGGGGGCACTGGAACTAATTGATCTTTTAGGTCCCTTCCAACCCAAACACACTTACAGTCAAGCTTGTTAATTTAATTATTCACTATATTAACATTTGTGTCCTTACCATTAAAATGAAATCTATGTAACTGAATGTGAGGCTCTTTTCTGAAAAAAAAAAAAAAAAGTACAGCTTTCAATGTCCTTTTCAAAAATCAGAATCACCAAATGTAATAACATTTTATAGAAGAGTTATTATAAAAAAGTCTGCCTGTAGCATATGGGTTTCTAAAAGCATACAGGATTCTTGCCCTGATGGTTTATATACCATAACTGGGGTTATTCTGATCACATAAATTCTCATCATTTCTTACTACCAATTTGTTTCACCAGTTATTCAGTCTAAGTGTAACATCCATGGCAAGGATTATTACTGTTTATTTGTGACCTCAAAGAGATTTCTTTCATTAGTTGTAAATCTAACTCTGCTTTTATTTACTAGTTAATTCCTGGAATTACAGGAAAAGGGAAATATTGATAATTGTTGAGCTTTTAGCATCTTTTATTATAGTACAGTCTCTTTTTTGTCACCTTCCACTGGTGTTCCTTCTGCAATTTTTTCCATCCTTCACTCTGCTAGGGTGACCTCATGTGTTTAATTATTTTTATTACCATTACTTGAAGTTTCTATTTCTGTCACTTTTTTGATATGTTTTTTATCTGTTTTGGCAAAAGTATTTCAGCAGTGTATGTGCATGTACACATCAAGACACACAGCACAAAAAAAATGTATTTATGGTTATGTATACAAATATTATATATATGTATTTACATGTTTATATGCATATATAAAAATATGTATATGTTTATAAATGTGTACATGTGTGTATACACACATGTAAATGCACATATACAAATGTACATGTGTATCATACATATATAAATACCTAAAAATGTAATTCTATGGATTTAAATACTATATACATTGGGGTTTTATCCTTTTTTCTTACACAGAAACATTTTTCTCCCTTAATTTCTTTTTCTTGAAGCGCTGCTCCTTCACATATATCTAAGTATCTTGGGAAATAAAAAAGACACTATTTCAAGGATTTCTAGCAGATACATAGTTTAATCACATGCAACTTATGTTATAGAATAACCAGACATTTATTCATCCTTTTCAGAAAATATACTCTTGAGGTTTATTAAATATTAAGTTTATGAAGTGTGAAATTTATAACCCAGGATGTACATACAGAGTGAGAAGCTGGAGACCAGCCCCGTGGAAACATGCAGCTCAGTAAATATCTGAAGCCATAGACACTTTTACCTTCCTGGAATCTTCTGTCTACTCTTGCCTCTTCTAATATCTTTTATTTTATTCCTGGTTAGATGTTTAAATGAAGCAATGTTTCCTCTCCCATCATGTAGCCAAAATTCTGCTGCCTGTATCATCAAACCTTACCCACAGCTTTGGGCTTCTTCATTTCTATCTTTGTGTAACTAGCATAAAGAAATTTGGATAATAAGTTTAAGATTGGAATAAAGGATGAGTCTTTTTTTATTCCATTTTTAATGTACAAAAATACCTTACTCATTTTAATGAGTAAAGTTTCCTTGAGATTACTTTGCACTAGAATTCACTTTATAAAATAGGAAGTAGTTTTGCCTTAGAAAGGAGTCTGCAGAACTCAAAGTGATCCCTATCAAATTCCTTCTGAGTCAGTAAAGTTCATTACAAAAAGTAACAGTAAAAAAGGGCATCGCCTCCGCTTGATCTGATTGGTTGTAGATGCTGATATATTATTTTGTGCAAGACTGATGATACCTGCTCTGCAATCAGTAGTACCTGTCACTTTATTGTTGGGGACCTAAAGTGTTCTCAGTTACCAGATATAAGTTCGGAAAAAAATCCTGACTCAGGCACTAGATCGCAGTTTAGAATGTCCTCTTCAGAAGGCTATGATCCATACCTGTTTATGTATAGACCTTGGAATTAAACACTCAACCCAGAACTAAGCTACACTTATATCTTTAATGGAAAGATAAGACATACTTGTCAAGACATGGATTTCTGTTTTTTATAAGCTAAATAACTTTCTTTTAGGAGTGATATTAGTGAAAAATACCTGTCAATGTAGCGAAGAGCGACTCTCACGTGACAATGTACCTTTATCTTCAAAAGTGTTTTATTTTGTAAGGTTATTTTTTTGGTAAATTACAGATATGGTCAAGCCAAATTCCAGCTTCATCATATAATACACAATGCATCATATAACACACATCATATACACACATAACAGTAGCAGGCTGCACAGAGTGGAGCATTGTGAATGCAATGGGAAGGAACAGGAGCCCTAGACTTATTCCATTAATTAAGGATTTAAAACAGCTGGAGTACAGTCCAGACAATGTTTTTGAGCATCTGTTCAGAACCTATTCAGTTCTAAGCAGTGTAATATTCAGAGCAATTACAATGAATCGTCTTCATAAAAATATATTCTGCATGGCCTATATAAAACAGTCATTCATTTTTTTGTTGCTTGCCTCTTATCTGACATTACAAATAAAAGAAAGTCAATTAATACGTGTTTTATTGGTGGTTCTCTCTACTTTGATAAATGCCATTATAAATGAAAAATGACTAATGGAAACCTTACATGTAGCTTGAAAAATTAACCTCATGCGCCCCATATGAAATTGAGTAAAGAAGAGTTATGTGAAAACACGCTGCTGGGAATTAATCTAGCATGTCAGTGGGTCAAACATTCCCTGTATGAGTGATGGGAAAAAGAGCCCAATAGCTGAGCTCTTTCCATTTATTACAGTTCCACCCAACAAACAGCCTTATGTCTCTCTTTGGAGTGGGTGTCAGAAATGACCTTCTCACACTCAGTTTGTGGTGTATATACACAAGGGATTTATTTCATCTGCTGTTTCTATGTTGTTCTGCTCTTTTTGTACTGTCACACCTCCCTTGAAAACAGGTCACTACTGATACATCACACATCACTGGACAAAATGCCTATATGACAACCCTGGAATATACAGAGATTGATAGGGGAACTAGTCTAGAATCATACTGACAGCATCAAAGTTGCTGCAGGTTCACTGAGGGAATGAGGTTAGATTATTTTAGAGCACAGCCATCTACCTTGCATCAGATAGGCTGCCTCCCCTCTGAGACCATCTCACTTGCATCAGGTCTTCTCTTCATTGCCTTAAACTGAGGTGGCATATGTTTCCTCCAGCTCTAATATTTTGTTTACCTTTAAAAATATCTAAATTACGATTTAGCTTTTTTTCACCTGTCTTTTTCTATTTTTCCTCTCTTCCTTTTTTTTTCCCCAATGGAAGAAATTGTTGCTTAAACTGTTTGTGGTGATTGATACAGAGTGTTTCCAAATGCTGGAAACATATCTAGTAATTACACTGTTCAGACATGAAGATTGTATTACCTCAAATTGCCTGGAATGATGTCAATTTATCAAACTTCCTGTGAGAAGTTCATCTTTGCTGTAAAGTGATCACTCCTCTCTCTGTTAGCCTGCTTTATCTAACACACAGGGTCCAGAGGGGATTTATCCACTCTCTTTTTCAACCTTATCTTCTCTTGGATTCTACTAGACCAATGGGGAAAAAATGAGAATGTTTTGTGACTGCCTTGTTTATTTCATTGTCTTTCAATGCAGTGGAGGGAGAGAATGTATAATTTGATTTGAAAGCCCGAGACAGTTAAGCAACAGGGCTTCGACAGAGCTGCAGTAATCATGTCTGCTTACTGAAGTAAAACATGGGCTGTTTGTATTCCAGACAGAAGATTTCAATTATGCTTGTTTAAGACTAAGATATTAAAAAGCATAAGGAATCATTTTCTGTTAAGTACTGCCTTGGAGAATCCTTTAATGCAAGCATCAAAGTGCACTTCCTGGACGTCTTCCTGTCTGTTTAACACTGACAGAAGGAAGAAATCATGTTTGTAATGTTTGTCTACCCATTAACAATCAAAAAATGTCCTACAAAATTATTTTTACCTTTTGGACTAGTGGTAACAGAATAATTAAGTTACACTTAGGTGTTCAAATGTAGTGTTCTTAGCTTTTTTTCCATGGTATCATTCCAGTTCTTTCAGATTAGCTGACTTAAAAATAAGCGTAAGGTTAAAAGGAGATTTGTCTTATTCAAAGGACAATTACTCAGTGGCAATCTGGACTAGTATCACTCAAAGACTAAAATGAATAAGAACCTTTAAAAACCATGATTCCTTAATAACCTCAATTTATATTTTTTTCAAGTGTTTCTCTCTGTTCTCTGATAAGGACATATTTTTATATGATTCCCCACCACCACTAAGATGTGTGTTCGGTCTATTGTGAAACTGATGATTTCCCAGTGTACAGTTTGTCATGAAAATGAGCCAAAATCTGAGCTTTTGAACTTATTTCTGCTTGTTCTGTCGTGCTGAAAAAGTACTAAACAGTTCTAAGCACACCATGGTCACACAGTAGGGAATTCAAGTTAAGTAACAGTACATTCTAACTGAAAAAATACTTTTGGAATTTCTAAACTTTTTGCAAGGTACTTGTTGGCCAAAAAAATACATATAACCAACTCACCAGCTATATTCTGTTGACACACCTTAACCTTCAAAGAAGCATAATCAGGACTTCTTCAGTGGCTCCAGAACCCTCTATTTCCCCTTCTCAATAGTGGAACCAAACTGTCTTTAATATTTGGAGCTTATCTATACTCAGTTGCTTCCAGTGTTTCACCTTAAGGAGAAACTTCCAGCTGGGAGACTGAAAAAGGCTTTTGTGACTTTATTAACTTTACTTAAAATGAAAGGTATGCTTCTTTGCTTTGTATTTTACAAAGGCATCGAGGCACTTTAATCTTTGAGGTAGCATGTCCAGATGATTCAACTAATTAGGCAAACCCAGTGATGTACCACTGAGTAAGTCTGGCAAAATCTCCTGTCCTGGAATTATAGTCCAGCGCACCAGTGAAATAACTCAGTAAGTGCACTCATCAAAGCTCCTGTTAACAAGGAAGGAAATAGGTGCTAAATAAAATCCAAACCAGATTTAGCAACCTTTGATAACACTTAATCTTGTAATTTTCATACTGCATTGCTGCTACTTCTATACCCTACACTCTCTGCATTTTTTATACTATGAGGCTTATGTACTTGGTGTGATTCATTTTTAAATTCATAACATTTTTTTCAGGGAGTAACTCAGGGAATAACTCTAGGTATTACTGAATTACTTAGAAAATTTAGCTCCTTAATTCCAGGTTTGATTTAAACTTACTGTTTAGTACATATATTTTCCAAGCTCTTTCTCAGAAAGCTGTATTATAGATGTAGACTATAATCTTTGAACTGCTTGCAACAATGAACCATCTTTTTATTATATTTACATGGGCAATTACTGTGATTTCATGTCCATGGCTCTTTAGAATCTCTCTAACAATACAAGTCTACAATGTTACCTGTTGCTTCCATCCTCACTAACCAGTTTAAAGACCATTCCATTATTTGGAGTCTGGAATTTTTTTTTAGTATGCTTTTACTCTTTCTTTTTAGTGACCTAATGGACTAGTTCAGACATACTCAGCACAGACTGTCTTGTGTTGCCTTATGCCAGAGAGAAAACCTGCTGTTACTGTGCCTGCTGTCGCTATTAGGTTACATAGCATAAAAATCACTGTCCACTGAGGAAGATCACGTTGTCAGCACTGTCTGCCAAAGAGACACTGAACAATTTAGGTCCTATCTCCTACTGTGCTGTACTCCAGGAAGGCATTCAAGGAAAATAAAATTACTGTAGCTTGCTGTCATGCTTAAGAATGTGTTCTGTAAAATATGCTGTGCATAATTCTCTTCTTCACTATTTCTTTACACAATTCTAAGTCTCCCAAGGAAAGATGTGTATAATTTGACAGTATTTTGCTATTGTGAAATAAGAATTTTGGCTCTGTTGTCAAATTGTGTGCATGAATATCTTCTAATGTATCCCTTTTTTAAGTTAGTATAGAAAATCTTGAATCCGTAATCAAGGGAAAAAATAAGCTAATACATACCTAAGTCTTTCTTGTACACGACATCTCCCTATCCACTACTATTTGCAACTCAAATTGTTTTCTAACTTTATACAATTAAGGCCACATAAAACCTGTATTTCGACATGATAAAAAGGCTAATCTTGGAAAAAACGTACATATGCATTTCATTTTATTCACACAGCAAGAGCCCACTCACCAGTGAGATTTCTGGTATCACATTAATTCATAATGTAATGAGAAATATATCCCAAATTATTTTCTAAATATACATACCTCTAAGAAAGGTAAGATCTTTCGTGTTCTTGTTATATTTGCAGCTGACGTTGTTTATAACATTTTTACAGTATGGATTGGTTTTTAGTGTAGTTGGATTGAATGTCATAGTGCATTTCAGCCTGAAGATATTTTTAAGACTTTAAATTCCTGAGACAGTTTTTTAAAGGGGCAGGTGTCATTGCAAGGTAGATTTGATTCAACAATTGGAAACATGACACTGCAATCTTGTGGGAACTTTTTTTCTTCATTTCATTTTGTGTCACTTCCCCATCTACCAATTTCAGTAGAATTCAGCTCAAAAAGCACAAATATATCTCCACATATAAAAATTCCCAACAGGCAAAAACCTCAGGGTTCATTCAGTTTCTTCATAGTTATGAACTCATTTGCATGGAAGTGGGTTTGATTTTGATAAAATGTTACTTATGGCTGTTTTCTTGCTTTTTCAGCATGGCATAATTCATACTCCTTTTTCCACATACACAGGAATGTTTATACAGCACTCTAGAATTCAAATTAGTGAGCTTAAATGCAGACTTGTAGTTAAGGGACTGCTAGGCAAGGAAACGAGGAAAATAACATGATCCCTCTTGCACTGACGATAGATGGCGGTAAACCCAGAATTTAAAGTCCTCCCTCCATGTCAGATCCCTAAAGAGGCAGCTCAGGGCATTGAACACTATGTATAAAACCAATTTAACAGCAGTGGTGTATAGTGCAAGGGAGTGAATGGAGATTTTCAGGCTAGTAGGGCAATGGGGTGAGTAGTTGAGAAAAAATGGAGAAAGAGACATCAGCAGAGGCTGTGCGGAAGGAGTGAGAATCAGGAGGCTTTTTGAGAATTTAAAAGCCTGAGAAGTCTTCTTTCATTTGTTTATTGCCCCACTCTCTGCTTCCTAGGTTCCTAATGTAGCTTGCAAATCCTTCACTGTTCTGAACTTACAGAGGTGATTTGAAGCTTTATCTCAGCCTTGTCCCCTTTTGCCTTCTGTTTCTGACTGCAGCTTGCTGAAGTATCTGAGGCAGGGAGGAAGGGAGGAAGGAAGGGAGGAAGGAAGGGAGGGAAGGAAGGAAGGAAGGCACGGAAGGAAGGAAGGAAGGTGCGGAAGGAAGGCGCAGAAGGAAGGAAGGAAGGAAGGAAGGGAAGGTGGGAGGGAGGGAGGGAGTTACATGAGTGAGAGGTTGTAACTCTTAGAAAATGTTTTTTTCTCTTTTTCACACAATCCCAGTTGCAGTGTGGTCTGGGGCAGTAAGTGTACCTGTTTGAAACATATGGACAACTGTGACATGATTCTGACTTTCAAAACTCTTGCTAAACTGGCCATCAGACAAGCAAACAATGGAAATCTCACTATTGTAGCTTACCAAGCATGTACAGAATATATGCAGAAAGGGAGGGAGAAAAGGAGAGAGAAAGAAGGGAACCATGAGAGGCAGAAAGACTTTTTTTTGTTGTCCCTTTTCTTCTTTAGCATAAACTGAACATTGAGACACCTGGAAAAGTCATCGCAGTGTGTAAACATTTGTCAAGGAGAGAAAGAATTTTTTTTAACAATAAGGTTCTGGCATCATCACTTGTTTAGTACATGACATACAGAAAGACCACTAGCAGGTGACTTTCTCCTGGGGAAGGAGGGGGAAGCAAGAAGGAGCAGAAGGAAATCAATGAACAGACATCTTCATGGTGACTTTCTCATTGTGTGAGCTGGAAACTGGAAGCTTGAAATTGTCTTTGCACCTTGAGTCATCAATAATTTTCAAGCATCATTCTCAATAAAAGATGTGGGCCTGATGGATGATGATGGAATACTGATTTTAAGTCTCCTCTTGGCTGAAATGCTTGTTGGCTCTGGCATAAAAAAAAAAACCTAAAAAATTAAGCGTCCTCTGCACCCCCACCCCATTTTTTTAACCAGCAAGTATTCTAGCATGAAACTTTTAAATATTTTATATCTAGAGTGCCTTTTTCATTAAGAGTACACTTTTATTTCTTGACATTGAGGAAATGGATGAGGATCATCACTTTAAAAAATTTTGTTTAAATGCAGATTTTGAAAGGCTGCCAGGGTTGAATAAAGAATCCCTGCAGAACAAACACTATAAAAATCAATAGCACTCTTTCCAGGGAGGTATATTTATCTGGTCATGTCTCCTTGCATTTCACTGTAGCACTTTTTGTGGTTTTAAGCCTTTTTTCTTTCATAAAAGTGATGCCTTGCACCTGGTTAGACTAAAAGCGACTGTTGCACTCTCTGGGCCCTAAATAAATAACTGATCACCATAATTAAACAGACATTTCTTAAGGTTTCTTTTTTTTATTTTCCCATTTTCATTTTTACAAGGAAGAATTCCAAATTACCTTTAAATCTGTTCTTTAACATTGGCACATATATATATATATATGTATATAAATAGAACCACTTGTGCATGACCTCAGATTTCTCTGTAATTCCCTCAATCTTCAGTTGGGGTTTTTTTGAGTGAAAGAGAACTAGTTAAAATGAAGAACCAGTTTTGGGTGAGCAGCTTGATGAATGTCCCTGTGACTCCTGATCTCTGCATCCAACCAGAACTAATCTTATTCTGCTCCTTGTCACTGTCCATTCAGATCTTTCAGCTGAGATGCTCTTGTGGCCACTTGTTACCTTGTTTCAGGTGGAAAGACCTACAGTGTAAGCATTTTAAACTAGCTCAACTGATTTTCAATGAAATAGGTTAATAAAGATGTATCAAAATTCTCAGGAGATAGCATCTAGCAGCAGGACAGTGAAGAGCAAGGGGCCACATAGGAGTAGCTACTCAGCTTGGTATATCTGCAGCCAAAACAAAAGATATCAAAAAGCTCTTAGAGAGTTTATACCCATGGACTGTAGACACTGATATTTCCAAAATTTTAAACCTCAGGTAAAAGGTATGTATAATTTTCAGCAATTAAAAATAAATAAATAAATAAAGCAATGTAAATTCTATATGAAATGACCAAAGTGTTGTCTTGTTCTTTATTGGTTCAGCAAATCCATAGTTAGAGAAATAGACCATAAATATTTCCCTTCACACATGTATGTAAGAGCCTTATTACCTGTGCATAAAGATTTTGCAGCAATAATGTCTTGGTCTTCTGACTACTGCTCAGTCTTGGCAGGGAGTAAAGAAGGAGTGCTTTTGTGTCAGAGGATGTACTGGATCAAGTGTTCCTGGAGTCTTCTGAAAGTGCTGAAAAACAATTCTTGAGTAAATAAATACTAAAATACACAAGTTATAATGTCCACCATAGCAGTTTGTTGTCTAAATGAAAAAGTTGCAATGCCAGAGATAAAATACCATAGAATTCCTGAGGTACTATAAAATATCCTGTCATGCAAATGTCAGTGCTCTATTGGGTTTTATAAATGATGTACTTCTGCCAGCTCAGATGCAGCCTGGGAGTCTTGCCTATTACAAAGTTTTGCCAAAACACTTCAAAGTGCTGCAAGTATTTTCTGTATCAAATGGTGACATATTTTAAAGTCAAAGCTGGATTCATCTGTCTTCTATTTTTTTCTCAGTTCTCATCAAGTAAATGTGAACTGTTGGATGATTGCTAAGCATTACAATTTGGGTTGAAAGTCATGTTGCCAATATCGAATGCTAGAAAATATGGCAGGCTTTACAATTTTTGTCATCAATAATATTTCCACTTCTATTTTGTCCTCTAGACTTAGCCAGATACTTTTATACATGGAATTCAGATAGCAGAAGAAAGGCTTCAAGTTTGCTTAAGCATCGTGATTGTGAATGCAATTTTGGTCAAGTTAGATTGCCAGAGCATGACAGCAATGTCTTTGATTTATTGTGTTTTGAAGTCCTTCCCAAACACACATTTCATTATTTTGTTTTGTTAGTTTCTTCTTTACTCTTTTTTTTTATTTTTTTTTCCCAAACCTATGCTTCCTGGAAGGATTCTTTGTTTTGGACTGGATAAAAATCATGTTATGCTGTGATCAGTGTCCTTCTGAGGCTTTGTACAAATAATCAAATATTTATATCTGACAGATAAAACCAAACATGAAAGAATGCAGAACTATCACACAAAAAGGGATCAAGTCAGGACTTGCAGGGCTTTGCTCTATGACGTGAGAGCAAATTCTGCTGCAGCCTGTATTCCTCCTAATTCAACTGCAATCAAACCACAAGCACAGGTAAAGACAGGTTGTGGTCCATAACTTACAGAAAAGCACCCCTTTTGATCTCTTCATCCTCAATTTTATATCTCCTTATATATACTTTAAAATACATTGAAATAAAATGATGACAGATGGAACAGCACATGAATCCTTCAGGCATGAGTGATGAAAACGTCTCAGACACAAGGTAGATTAAAGAGCTCCTGACAGCTGTGCTGTGTGAATGTTACCCCTCATTGGATGGGCAGCAGACTGGCTCAGTGAACCAACAAGACCGAGTTGTTCTTAACAAAGACCAGTTCAGTAGATGTACTTACTTTGTAGATCCCCAGAGGCTGCGGTGGCACAGCCAAGGCAGAGTAACAAACAGGAATGACCTGGCTGAAACTGAAGTTAACAAACTAGGAACCAAATGGAAATCCTTAAAATTTCCAGTATGTAACAGCTAATTTTTCCACTGTTTGATGTCTCTGGTCGCACATAATCTTTTTCCTAATGCCAAACCGTGAGGCTACATTAGCAAGGAAAAGTAAAGTTTCTGACTCAGATTAACTTGATTTAGATTCCAACTTGAACACTCTAACCAAATGGATGTTGAGTTCTAGGCAATAGTAATGATATACAAGCCAAAATAAATTGCACAGACCTTTTTTTTTCTTGTTGCACTCTTCATATTTTTAGATGTACTTAACCCTGAATATGCTAGTCATTTACGTGTCAGTCATTAAAAGAATAATTTTCACTAGCCAAAATAATATTTCGGCTTATGAAAGCACCTGCTTACATTTCAGTGACTTCAGAGAGATATAAGTATGTAAAAAAACACTTCAGCTCTTACTTGAACAGTTTTTTTCTCAAGTGGGAAATTCAATTAATAACTGTTAGATATGTTCATGAATACAATTTGGCATGTTTCTAAATTTGTAATGAATAAGTTAATTGTTCTTTGGTATAGTAAAATGATCCATTACTGAAACTCATCCCTAGAGTACTTTGAAGATTTGTACTTCAGCTTTTACAATATCAGAGCATTCTAAACATTGAATGTGGTTTATGCAACATTTTCTCTGTTATTATTAAAATGTGTTTACATTGATTTGGGAAAAAAATCCAGTGCAAGAATGATTTTCTTATCAAATAATTAATTCATAAATAAAAGGAATAAAATTATCATCTTTTTGTTCAGAGGACAATGAAGTATACGCAGAAATCATACTTCCTGCTTTTGAAAATACAGACATGTCTGAGCAAAAGCTGCTTTATATTGTGCTCAAAGCTATGAAGATGACTTTCCAGGTAAACAATAACTCTTATTTGCTTATTTTATATGCAGGCACACAGTTTGAATTTCAAACATTAAAACCAACAGCTGTATTGTTGATTTTTTTTTGTGAACCAGTGCATTTAAAGCTGCATGAAGCTAAATGATATAATTTGAACTTCTTTAAATATTTGATGTCTTGTAGCTACATATTCTTTTTCATCAAAGAAAAAAAAAGGTTCCCTTTAAGTGCTAAGCCTTTTAAAATTATCAGGTCATTGAAACGTTTATTGAGATGCTTGTTCTTACAGATTAATATTTCGTTTTTTCAGCTAACTCTAGAAAGGAAAACTTCCCTGTATTTCAGCATGTGTATTTCTGTGCTCATTTATTACCATACTGAAACATCTGCTTGGGAACAAGTTTTCTTTAAGATTTTAGTCAAACAGCCAAAACCTATGCTTTTATCTGTGTGCATTTCTCCAGAAAACAGACTAACCAGAAAGTGAAAGAAAACACATGCATGTATTCCACTGAATTTTGGTTACATTGTTTATTAGCAACAGAGGAAAAAAATATGTGCAGGTAGTCCATTTTTTGTCTTATGAGATGGGAAGGAATTTTCAAAAACTTTTTTTAAAAGAGGATGTCAACTCTTCCAAAATGGGCATTTCTACACATATATGTGTTATTTAGATATGTTTTGTTTTACTAATACTGTCATACCTATTGCTTTTTAGGAGCTCTACAGCTCAAAAATGCTAAAGAAATAAATTTGAAGTGTAAAAGACGGCAGTTAGATGTAGTGGAAGACTGTAAACTAAAACTATTAAAGTAGATTAATGTAATTGAAAATACAAATTATGAGTGAGTAATGAATCTGTCAACTTCTCTTTGCATACACACACATAAGAGTGCAGATGAACACAAAACACATCTAAAATAAGAAAATAAAGGCTGATTAACACTGTGGTTGCTCTTTGTAATTCATAATGGTAAAGTTTACTGTTTCAGAGAACAAATTCTGGCCTGAGATCAAGAGGAAATTGCTGTCAATAGAACACCACACATAAAAGCATTATGTGGAGGTTGTGCTTTATGGTGTTACATACTACCCGAAATATTTTGCTAGATTTGTTGGACCACTGTTCTGTTCTGGTCTAGAAATCCCACTGTTCTATGTAATGGTTCCCTCAGCCATGATGCTTAGCACCACAATTGGAAAAAGCGTGACAATGGCTTCTTTGCTCTCCTTTCTCTGCTCTATCCCTCTTACATCATAACTGGGGAAAAGTATTGTGACTCTTGAAGAAACTCCTTAATGTAGTAATCAAATCAGTAACTTGTTCAGCTCTGAGATCAGAATCACTTAACATTTTGCTTAGGCTTTCATGAATTTTGGTTTTCTCTTTTTCTTTTTTTTCCCCTTTCACTGAAGCTGCTTCATGGCAGGTAAAGTACCTTCAAAGATCTCTTCTGAAATATATTCTTGCTTTAGGAGACAGCTTTCCTGTCTTTCCCAAAAACAAAGGACAAAAAGTCTTTGAACTGTTGAGAGACTGATGCATATGCTTTCTCTGTAAGGAATATGAGTATAAATGAAGGTAAAAAATTTGAACCAATTGTGTTTCAAATGAAATGGGAACCTAAGAAATATCTCCCCTGAGAAATTAGGAGTCCATTTAAAAACAGGTTAATACATATAGCACTCAAAATCAACAAAGAAATAAGATTTTTAAAAATCTATCTAGAAATTCAGACATCCAAACAACACTCTCCTAACATCTGGATCTTGCTGCAGTCCCAGATATCAAAGCATCATCCTCCATATCCAACTGCTACTCCTCAGTGTCCTTTAACTTATGCTAATGATGCAGGCATTGAAGGCTGATACTGGGAAAACAGAAATTCAGACCTTTAAATGTCAGACTTTTCATTTTGGAATGCTTTACTCTACTGGTCTTAGTTACTCCACATTCTTTTTTTAGTTGGTTTTTTTTTTTTTTTTTTTGAGATGGTTCATCTCAGGCTGACCATGATTATGAGGATACTCATAACTCTAGAGACAGGTTTCTGGTCATTTCTAACACAGGACAAAGTTGATAACTACAGTACCAATCAAAATTTAAAATCACTCCTTGTTTGTCATTGGGAAATAGGTTTATTTAGACAATTCTAGTTGCAAAAAGGGCTTTTTGTAAAAAGAAAAAAGAAAAAAGGATCATAATAAAGGAGGAAGGATTCCATTATGACAGGCTTTTTAAAGAAAGAAAATCTTGAAAGTATCTCTGACAGCTCCAGTAATAATCCTGACTCTGCCAGCATAGTGATGATGAATCCTTGTGTTCTCACCAAGAGTCTCTTTTCAGACATGCTGTCATGGGAATTGGTATTGTTAAAATGAGGGTGTTGTGATGGTACTTATTCTCCTGCAACCATCACATCAGGTTCATCCCTATGTAAAAGCAAACTCAATGGTTCTGGACAATTACTAAAGCAGAAGAGATATTAATGCCTGCTAATCTATGCTTTTTGTGTGTGGGATCTGATAACCTGCAGATCAAATTCAGTTATATACACTGAAAAAGCAGTGAATGTTTCTAAAACAGATGCTTTGTGAGTTTATTTTATCTTAATCTCTTAGGAAATTTTTATGATACCTGATTTTGAAGGCTAAAGAAACCCAGCCTTGTTTGCATGCCATAAATTAAAGCCATCAGTATACAATTCATGACTCCAGTTTCCAGTTTCTCAGAGTAGCAAAAAAGGATGCTGTCATTGTTGCTGTCCTTTGCAAGCCAGGGTTGATGTATAACAGCAGGTGCCTTTGAAAGAAATGTTGTTGGCGCTTGTAAAGGCAGACTGCCCAAAGCTGCATCTTTTTTTATTTAGGGAAAGGCCATTGTTTCTTTTGTTGCACTCTGCCAGGGGAAATCTTTGTAGAAGAGCTCAGGCAGATTAAATGGCACAAAAGGTTTAAGAAACATGGCCACACTCGAGTTCATGGACATTTCAGGTCAGCAGTCATATTTAAACATGCTCGTACTTGAATACTGTCCCCATGATTATCTAAACCTAAAAATCCTGGAACTGTAAGATAATCTTCAGTTTTAATGCTGGTTTTGCTGAGATATTTTTAGATATTATTTTTTTCATGTTTCAAGACATAGAGGTATAAAAGATATTTTTTACACAGAAAGTCTTAGTGATAGTTAACAGTCATGGTGAAGCAGATGAAAAAGAAAGTAGCCTGCAAAAGGTAACTCTAGGAAGCTCTAATGACAAATATTACAGATATTATTATTTTTTGGTTTTAAGTTGAAATTTTGGAAACAAGGTAGTGTACATGTCTAGTTACAATCTCTATGATAGTGTAAGATTGATAGTTCTCAAATTTTGGAAACATTTAAATCTTGTGCCATTTCATATAAAGCTGAATTATATCCTCTCATACACTAACACTTCAATGCACCATTTTGTGGAGATGTGGGTTCTATTTCTGTGTTGAAGCTGATGTCTCTAAGCAAGATTCAAGGTAATTACTACTTCTACTTGCTAAATCTGCAAATAGCAGTATTCAATCTTCTAAGCTGCATCAATTAAAAGAAAGTCTGCATGCATGATTTGAAAACACCAGTAATGAAATAATACTGGTATTGGGATTTTTTACCTGCGTCACAGCATTTTTTCCAATAAAATCCTTACATTTCTTCCTGACTTTTACAATATGCTAAAATATATTTCATTTAAATTATAATCAAATGAAAACCATAAAATTTATACAAGTACAATTAAATATCTCAGCCTTATCAAAAATAACTCTTTTAATACCTATATAAAATGAAAGATGTTTGTTATCATTGCTGGTTTTTATTTAAAATTAGCACACTTTGAGAAAATAGTCTTCCATCCACCAGTTTTATCAATTGTCAATTGACAAATATTGTCAATGGAGCAGAAGATTTTATCTGTTTATAGTTTGTAGCTTGTTATCTAGGTAATCTAGGTACCTTCAGTCCTGTGTTTTTTCAAGTGAAGAGTCTCAGTTTTTATCCTTTGGTCTGTGCCTTATGCCCACCATACCTTTCGGATCCCTCTACATTTAAAATTGTGTTGAAATAGCACATCAGATATGAATGACACTTTTGATAAGCAATATGTCCAAAATCAAATCATGGCAGAGGACAGTCTCATTGTATGGAAAGGAGAATGCAACACCTAGGCCATTTTTTTCTGTATGCATAGGGAGTCGGTTCTAGCACTCAGGATTTGTAGAAAGTTTTATTCCTGATGCACTGCTGCTGAGCTGCCTCCAACACAAAACAAAGAAACCTCACCTTTTTCATAAGTAAGTGGAAAGTCGAAGGAGAGGGTGAAATATTTATTGGAAATTAAATGGCCAGAATTTTTTTGACATCTCTATTTGAACAACTCTTGGGTGACTTGGGAGACCACTTTGGGAAGAATAATATTTTGTTAAAAAAAAAAAAGCTTTAATCTGAATTAATCCTCCCTTTTCCCTTCCTCCCGTCCCCCCATATGAATATTGAGAGGAGGGATAATTACAAGATGTATTCAATTTGCACTTGATTTGTTTGACTAGCTCCAACCCATAACAGTCAGTGCTTTGTGCTTCAATTCAATATTTCAGTTGTCAGCAGATGCTCAAAGGGACCTGCAGTTCCCTGTACATTGTAGCTGACATCAGGGAGTATGTTCATAGTTATGTATAATAAAATCATACAAGAAAGTGATATAGAGTGATTGCAAGCTGCCAATCACTGCATAACATCAGGCTTTGGAAGACATTGCATTTGCTTGCTGATGTGTTATACCTCTCCAAATAAGGTGATAATCTGTGATAATTAGGTTTTGTGCTACATGTTGGGGCAAAAAAGAAGTGTGCAGGGAGATGTCCAGATATCCTTGTTTCTCTACTAGAGCTACCAGGGCATTTAGGATCCTTTTCGGCACAAGTCGTTTGTTAGAATAAAACATTTTCTAAAGCTAACTTTTCTCTTGAAAAGCACACTGCTAGCTAGAATGTTGTTTTTCTCTGTGTAACAACTCACATGTGGCACTTTGCATAATCAAAATCAGACAACAGATTACCATAATATTAAGGCAAATCCATGGAATAGCTGCACTTTATATCAGAGTGCAAAAGAAGAGCAGTGAGTTCTTGAGACTGCAAATGCATAGCAATATCTATCTAACCAAGCTCAGACCACCCTAATCCCACATTTCTACTGTGGTTTTCATTTGTGCTGTTTTGTTATATACCAGATAATGCATTATAATCAAACAGAAGATCTGGTTTTGTACTTGATGGTATTCCTGTAGTCAAGGATGGCATTCTGGTGAAACAGAAGTCAGAATTGAGTCTGACATGATACTTTAAGAATTTGGAAATTGTCAGTCTCCTGGAATCCAACCTGATATGCTTACACAGAAGGAACACTGCTGTATGCATCACTGCCTAGCACCTTGACGGGGCAATGACCAAGGCAGACAAACATGGGGAGAGCTGGTTAAACAGTACTGCACATGTAAGCCCAGAAAAATGAAAACACGGCAAAATGTTTTGACACGTACTTCGGGGTGATCTTAGGTGGCAGCAGCAAAGAGCCCAAGATTGCTCAAACAAGGGACTGAGATGTCTGATCTTTTTCTGAGCTCAGTCCCAGCCCTGGTCACATGCCTTCTCGCAAGGCACTCAGCAGGCTGCAGTGCAGCCCCCATCATGCAGTGGCTCTGAGGGCTGAATACTGAAAAAGTCCTGGCCTGCAGTTAGGAGAGAGCCCTGTACTGTAGAGACAGAAACCTTCTTTCCCCCAGTCACCTCCCAGACTGGCCCTAGTCCCTGAGGACCTCGTTGTGTGGTTATTGAGATTGTTTTAATTTTAAAAATCATGGTGAGAAATATAATTTCTCATTAATTAATGAAATCCAAGGGTTTTTTATCAATATAGCTAAACTTAAAAATTGGAAGTAGTGCCTCTTACAGTGTTTTCCCTTCCAGATCTGACTTATAAAATAGTTTTTCATAGTATGTGAGGTAATGTGAAAATCTGCATATTGGGAGTAGTGTGCATTCTCATGCTTCCTAATGATGATAAAGACAAGGCATCTGTAAAGTCTGTACTGGACCACTGAGAGAGAAAATAAAGGAGGCGGAAGGGTGAAGACAAGGAACTCCCATATGTAATACCTACTGTAAGTGTGTACTCTCAGACTAATACTTTGTCACCTTGTAGGTTTTGGCAAGTAAGTGTAGCACAACATAAAAAAAGAAGTGTAAAAGTATAGTTTATTCATAAAAAATAAATGTATTTAAATATGGAAAATATTCTAGAGGCATATACACGGAAATAAAGGACTCTCAAAATTGGGACACTGTTAGCCCTATCCAAAAGGCATTCTGTTTGTGGGTTTTAGTATATCTGCAGAACTAGTGATTTACTTTTTATCTAAGCATCACAAATGTAAATGTTCTTCCACTGATGGGGATCACTGCTTCAGGCATGCATATAGTCACTTATGTTGAATCCAAGGTGAGTTTTTCTCAGGTTAAAACACAGCTTCAACTAACTTAGGATGTTTTTGTTTATTGGGACTCCATAATGCCCTTTATCATATTGAGTCTTTAGCATTTAACTAATCTGTTGGAACCTGATGAGCTATTTCAAGGAAAAATAGTACTTTTAGCCTGCACTGTATTTTTGTCCAGCTGTATTGAGCCTCATACTTCTTTTCAGATGTAGCCTGATCACCCTTTATTCAGCCGTGTAAATGGGATTCATACATACAGCTTATTAATTACATATCAGAGGAGCTAGCCACTTATCAGTTTGGACAGAGGAGAAATCTGGGCTAATTGCTTTGTAAGACAGCCATTAAGAGGCAATGCTATGATGACATTGATCGCAGTGTTGGCAATTTTCTTTTTCTGAAAATAATATTTTTTTCCTGAATAATCAGATACAGTGATTTTCTTACTCCTACAGAAGGAACCTATTCTCAAATCAAAATTCTGCAGTATGATATTAAAGAAAAACCTCAAATAAAAGGCCATGCCAAATTACCATATTTTATTATGGAACGTAACAGCCACATTTCTTCACAATCAATTCAATATTTTTGTTCAAGTTTAAACTGATTACTTGGAAAATGAATGAAAAACATTCTGCAAATTGAATTTCAAGGCAGCTGGCTGCTTAACTGGAAAGCTGAGTATCAGACTAGTACTGCTTGAGAGGTTCTCCAGAATCTTGAAAGCATCCAAAAGTATGATGATTATAAATTTCTACAAGTTTTATGTAATTATGGATGACATTTAATAGAAATCTTCCAAAGTCGCTAGATGAGGCTTATCTGAGCTGAAGTGAAATTAACTATTAAGAGTACACTTCAAAATTAAATCCTCCTTGTTGTGCACATCTCATATTACAACAGTAATTTTGACAAAGACAGTCAAACTGTAACTAAAATAAACTGTGAAAGAGAAGCTATCTTTTAATTAGCTATTTGGAGGTTTGATTTAGTTTTGGTTTTGTTATCCTCATTTTGCTTTGCTGTAATCTTAGTACATTTGATGCAGGTACTCTGTGCTTTGATGATTTTCTCTTCATGATTTCTTTTCAAAGTATTCGATACATTAAAACATGCTGGTCTGGTTGGATCATTTAAAATAATTTTAAAAGGGAACTATTTTTATCAGTCTTCATTATTTTGTTGACTGAATGACAATTGGCCAGAATAGGAGTCTACAGAAATAGATTTTGCATGCAGTATGATTAGGTAACATAATCAGGATGCTATTTCTTTATGCATACTTTTTTCACTCAAAATCCCACTAGGTATTTCAAAACAGAGCTGTTCTAAAAAGAAATCATTTAACCTCAGAGAGGGTCTATCATTTAATGACACAAAGATGTTACATAAATTCAAACAAAATGCTGAAAATGCAAATAGTTGAGAACTTCTTATTGATATCATTCTTTAATGAGTTTGAAGCAGAGATTATACACAAAAGCCACTAGTCTGCATGGAGTACACTCGTGAGATTTCTACATAACCTTCTGTTTTGTGACAATGGAACAAGTTAAACTATTGAAAGCCTTCCTATCCCCTTTCATCTAATATTCCCATAGCAAATTCGAAACCTAATTACACAGTGTAAACTGTTTATTACAGCTCTCAGTATTCCTTGAATTTCAACATGAAAAAAAATCAATGAGAATGTTAAATAATCTAACTTCACTCTTCTATTAGAGTTCTTATTACCTTTGTCTCTTTTAATATCAGCAGGAAAGGTAAAGTCAGCAGCTGGAGAATGTAGAAGTATTAAGAGTGAAAGGGGTATGGAGGTGGAAGGTTTACTGAAGAAAATCAGAGGAGATTTTATTAAATAGTGATTAAGAATGGAATACGGAAAATACTGTTACTAAATTCTTTTATATGAGTCATTAATGGAAGGAATTTCTGGTAATTATATATCTGTACCAGGGAAGAGTATAATTCTGCAATTAAAACAGTCCTTACATGCATAATCACTTTTTTTTCTTAGGCCTATTAATAGCAATGTCAGTGACAGCTGACCCAGCTAGATTTCCAAGCCTAGTGGTGAGACAGTCTCCTATTGTATGTGCACTTTTGCCCTACACACATGTCCAACCTGAGGAACTGCAAGAGTACACATGAAGTGTAATGGCCCTACATGGTAAAACAGTCTGCAGAACCCTCCTGGTTCAGAGGATTTTGTTTCTTTTTCACCCTATTCTTCCCTAAACTTCTGTGAAACTCTGTTTTTCTGGACATATTGTCCATACAACATAAGAATATATTGAAAATGAAAGTTGTGATTTCTAATTCTTAAAGCTCTATTGCTGTAATTTGCTGTGGCAGCAGCCATACCAAAGAACAGAAGTTTGGAGCCTGTAAAAGGAAGTGACACTAATTTTCTTCAGGAAGCCTAGGAAACAGCATTAATTTTCAGTTCAGCATTATCTTGTCTTCCCAGTCCATTCTCATCAAGGTGAAGCACATGGGGAATGTGGCTATTTTCTTCTTTTGAAAAATTGTTCTAGACTTTCAGGTCTAGGAACTTTCAGATGTTGAGTCATAACGACCTGTGAGTGTCAATTATTGCATTGGCCTCCATCAGGACTATCAGCAAGCCTGAAGAGGTTTCTTCCAAATTCCAGCACAGGACTTAAGAGGCAGTTAAAAAGTGCTTCTGAAACT
Organism: Drymodes brunneopygia; assembly: GCA_013400955.1. Classification (NCBI taxonomy): domain Eukaryota; kingdom Metazoa; phylum Chordata; class Aves; order Passeriformes; family Petroicidae; genus Drymodes; species Drymodes brunneopygia. The sequence goes on from VZTZ01040282.1 coordinate 237,883, forward strand.
GTTCACCCAGGGATTTTTAAATGCCGTGTGCAAATTCAAGAAGAAGATCTTAAGAGACTAATTGGTGCCACAGATTTACTAAAGCAGAGCAGTTCACAAGGATATCACTTGAAGACACATAACTTTAAGTTGCGTCAAATTATTCAAATTTAGCAGCTGCTGTTATTAAATACTAAGTAATTTCACTTAAATTCTTCCTGAAATGCATTAGCACAAGTATTTCATTTGGCCTATGTCTATGTTGTGGTGAAGATCAGACTTCTAACTAAACATCTTCCACCTCTCCAGTTGTGACAAATGTTTTGGTTGGTGGATATTTTTCCAGAAGTCAAACATTTTAATTTAATTTATGTTATATTTTCACACTGCAAATTCCTTTCATGGGGAAAGCTGTTATTCCCTTGAAATAATATGTGCAAAAATAAAATCTAAAATGAGTTTCATATTCTACACTTACACTTACCTGTTTTGTAAGTGTTTGAGTAGACTTAAGACTGGAAGAAGACATTAAATAAAGAAAACAATGGTAACATTTTAATGCCAGCTGTTTTGCAGTGCAATATTGCTAACTCCAGTTGGAAAATACAGTTCTTACTGTATTTCATTAAGTGTACAATTCAAAGCTTTGTAAATGTCAAAAATTAAAATTCAAAATTATGATGCAGCCTGGTGTCTGTGCTCTAGGGCTATGTGCATGGGGTGGGAAAGGGGGCAATATATATGCAAAGAAGAGGTTGAAAACAGAAATCTCAAATTGTGTAAGGAAGACCACTTTCAGATTTGAAACATGCTTGCCTCCCTCCTCCAGTGATACTGACATGTATTCTGTTTTCTGCCCTATATATAATAATTTCATTCGAATATATGAATGAATGAATGAATGAATGAATGAATGAAAATATGTCCCATCACAGCACTTCACCAGGTTTTCTAGGTTATTTGATCCAGGATCTTTTAGGCTCCTCTTGCAAGAGAAGTTCTCTACTCCAGTGATCATCAGAATGGTTCTTCTCTGCTCCCTTTCCAGGTTGTGCTCATGCAGCATTTTCCAAACATTGACTGCAGTTAACAGCACTTCAATCAGATCATGTCCATAAATAGTAAAGAGGAGGAGGATTCTGAGGATAACAAATTCAACCTGACAGCTCATATCAGTGCCCCCTGACTGAGGACTTCACAGCAGTGGTAAGTAGGCTTGCTAGCAGTGACCTCAGGCTTAACATTCAGCAGAAAAATACCAGACATTCAATACATCTTCCTACAACATGATGGACCTGTATTATATGCAGCATTCCAGGTGATATATTAGGAGTGCCTGCTCCAATGACATTAATACTTCCATATTTCTTTGTGAAATACCTTGCCTGAAAAATCTTAGGATTGCTTTTGACATTTTCATGGCTACTTCATAGAGATGGTTCATAGTAATCTTATAATTGACTAATATACCTAGATCTTGCTCTTCCTCTGACATTTCCAACTAATGACTTTCCATGTGAAGGAGGAAATTCTTGTTATTAATCCCCAAATGTATGACCTTGCACTTTTCTATGAAATCTCATGCCATTTCCTCGTTTCAGTCCTCAAGGTCTTTCATTTTTTCTCAGAGTAAGATTCTGATCTTTTCCTGTGCTGACAGTACCTCTACTTTACATAATCAACAGATTTATCAGGCTGAATGTGGTACCAGGTTCCTCAATGAGAACGTTTAAGTGAGAACCTAACATCAACCTTCAGAAAGTTTATTTGTAACTGCCTTTGAACTCAATATGCCAATTTTTAATGTGGCTATTGCTGTCTCTCATTTAGTTTGTTCCCTTCCTAAGTTAAATAGATTTTCCCAGTCTGGCAAATCCTTTTCAAAGCAATGTCCTTGATTTTTTTTTCAAAGAAAGATATCAGATAAATGTCACAACCTACATGTGCTAAAACCATGTTTGCTTTTTGTTCTGCTTGTCATTTACTGATTCTTTCTTTCAACATTTGTTCTGTAGTTCAGGATACTCAATAAAGTTTGTAACATCCAAGATAATTTCTCTAACCTTTCGAAAACACTCTCAGATTGTAAATATCATCCACAGTGTGTTTTATTCTCTAAAAATCATCACTAGTCAGTCTTGCACAACTAGCTGTTGAGAAACATAAAAATTCAAACCATCTTGCAGATTGCTTGCATCAGTGGCTACTTTTGTGCAGAAGTCAGGCTGGTAACATCTCTTAAGGTAAAGACACAAGACTTTTGCTTAGACAGTTGTGGCGTTTTGTGAGCATTTGGAGGTGAGCTGAGCAAACTTCTTTGCCTCTGACCCCAGGGTGAGAAACTGAACAGTTGTCTTTGCTTAAGATGTTTAGGACAAAAACACTTTTTCACATCTCACAACACAAAGACTTATGAAAATTCAACAAAAAATTTGACTCTTTTAATCTTGGATATTCTTGGTTACTGCATTCATTATGCATACAGTTCCTATATATGCCCAAAGGATATGTTTTTATGGCAATGAGATTCTTGACTACTCACATCTTTATCTTGCAATCAAAGGAAAAGGAAACTCTGGTCTTAGTCTTACCACATAGAGGTCAATTTAATTGGTCCCTAGGTGATACTGCGCTAATCAAGATGAAGTGGAACTTGTTTGCACTGCAGTTCATCTGGAGTGTGAAGTTCATATTTGTGTGATGTGAACCTGAAAAGCTAGGTGAAAAGTACAGGTTGTGAAGTCTAGCTAGCAAGTTCCGGATCACTAAAACAACATCATTGGGAGGCATGTATCACATTAAGTTACACTATACAGGGAACTAACTTATAATGCTATTTATTAGAAATATTTGTATGCTATATATCATGTGATGCAATAAAAAAGCCTCTGTATTCTTTCACTAGCTATTTTTGTCATAAAGAATAAAATAAACTTACATTAAAATTCTAAAGAAACAGTATTTGTAGAATGTAATTAGACAAAAATATCCATTAAAAACATTCATTCTGATGAAGATGATATCAGCCAGAGTTGGAAAAAAAGCACCACAAGAGAACCAAACACGATTGATTTCTTCAGAAATCAGGCAGCTATGAAGAATTCCTCTTTAGAGCTTAAATAGGCTCTGATAGAGGTAGAATGTCTCAGCAGAAAAGAGTTGAGTTATGTCTAATTGTGGTTTGTTATGTAAATCATTTAAAACATCTAAGCCGCTCTTCTTATGGTTTAATGTGCCTGTTTAGGTAGATAATATATTCTCTCTCTAATCACTGCAGTAATATTTTTTAAACATAGGCTTTTTAAACAAGAAATGCAACCAAAGAGTGCAAATTTCTTTACTGGTTTATTTTAAGATGTTAAGAAAAAATAAATCTCTAACTGTATTCACGGAGGGGAAAAAAAAAGGTATTTGCTTAACATAAAAGTAAAACTTGAACAGGCTTTCTATTGAGTGCACCATTGAAATATTTTGGTTCTTAATTCATTATTGTTGGCTATGAAGCTTTTATTAAACATCTTAGAAATATAAATGCACAATCCCCCCTCAACCCCCTCCCCACCCACCCAAAGGGATAAACAGGTTTTTTTCAGCCAGCTATTAGGATTATGGAGGATGACTAAGAAAATTAATTAAAAATGAATATACACCAAGGGTTGTAATTTACAGCCCATCAGGTTCAAAATATTTTTCTTAGTTCATAACATGTTCCATGTGTGTGTTGAAATTCAAGAAAATTAGTCTCAGCCCTATATATTATATTTCACTGTTTCATTAAAAAGTTGCTTAAATGCTTTCATTAAGTGGAACATTTATTTAGATATTAAGAGAAATTATGTTGAATATGTAAATGATCTATTTGACACCAAAAGGGGAAAGAGGCAGTAACAATTTTAATTAAAAATTCAATCCTAACAGGATTTGCCCTCGTCAACTTAGAAATATTGCACAGACTCTTTATTAAATTGCAAAGTATCTGGTTAAAAGCTATTCACTGTCTTATGTGCTAAGTCATCCTTCTCCCCACCAGACTCAATTTCTACAAAAGTCAGTGGCAAAACTCTGACTAGAAGGCAACAGATTCAGTGTATGACTTCAGAGCAGTTTTCTCCATGGGATAAAATGGTGTATTCTGGTATTTTTTTAGACCTGACTAGATGGATCTACAAGGACAGAAGTGGAATGTGACATATGCAGATACACCTCCTGTCTTCTATGCCAGTCTCTGGCTGTCTCTACCAAGAGACAGGATATACAGGATGCACATGCTTTTGTTCCCTCTCCAGAGCTGGTGGGCACAGGCAGAAAATGGAGCAGCCAAAGCACTTGCATTAATTTCCATTTATTCTGTAATGTATTTGTTTTGCCTGTCTTGTTTTATGTGAAGGATAATATTTTCTTCCTGGAAAAAAACCATCAGCAGCATAATGACTTGGAATTAGCAGAGGAAGTGGGAGCAAACCAAAGAAGCTGTGAATACATTTGGAAGCATTTGAGTTTTCAGGGTCAGAATACAACTAATGGTTGAGGCAGTAAGGGGTCTCTGTTCCTGCTTGTGTTCATGTGTGGCAAAGACATTTGGGCTCAGTGTGAACATCATGTGGTTCAGACTTAAAAAAACTGCCTCTCTCCCTTATTCTGCCATTGATCTTGGAGCATAGCCTTGTGTAACTGCTTTCATATTTGAGTGGTGGGGTTTTTTTTCCTTTCTCTTTTCTTAGCCTTTATCTCTCTTTCTGTTTGAACTGTAAGGCTTAGGAGAAGGAGTGTCTCATGACAGGTGTAGTTATACTGCACAATGAAACTCTCTTATTAGCTAGGACCTATGGAGCTGTAACATCAATAATTAATAATCAGGAATAGTGCCTGGTTACTGATTCATTATAACTACAATTTATCCTAATTTTAACTGGATCCTGAAATCCCTGTAGGCAGGCCATACAAACCTCCTTAACAGCCCTACCAGCCATTTGACTAGTTCATATTATCATTGGATTTAATCTTTCCAGAACTAAATGACCTCGTGCACATCAGAAAAGGAAATAGACTGACATCAGCAAAAACTAGGGCAGCGTGAGCTGTAGCCGAGCTGGTAAAATATTGTCTGAGGATTTCTTAATTCCTATAGCAGGTGGTAATGGGGTACAAATTGAATGAAATTGTCACAGGACATGCAAGCAATTCTCATTTTTGTACTTTGAAGGGATGAACCTTTCCTTCTTTACTCAGGCAACCTAAACACATAGTGTTAATGCTTCTTTGTGTCTAAACCTCTTAGGAGTGAAACCAACGGTTAGGAAGCACTGAAACAGAGAAAGAATGTGGATGTCTGATTCAGGCCACCTGACTGATCTGCCAGATCGTCACTTGGGCAAAACGAATTTAATTTTTTGGCAACTAAAATAGATATTGAGACACCTCTCCCCTCCCTCTTTTCTCAAGTTCCCAGCTCGCAGCGCTGTTTCTCGCTCGGTTCCCCTGGCTCAGCCCTGGCTGCCGGGCAGCGTTTTGCCCTCCCTTGGCCAGGCTTTCCCCGGGGCTCTCTCTCTCTCGCCCGCCCGCCCGTGGCTGAGGGGCTCAGCCGTGCCCTGCGCTGGGGCCGCTGCAGCCTCTGGCACCGCCTGGGGCCGGGCCCGGCAGCCCCGGCACAGCCACGGCGCTGCCGCCACCGCACAAAGATTCAAAAAAAAGGCGAAAATCGATCTTGTCTGACAACGCACTTTGGATAAGCACCTCAAATTTCAGATGATTATATTTAATGACAAAACACATTTAGGTTCTGGAGACCTGCACTCTCTTTTTTTCCTTTCTTTTACTGGAGTCTGCTATTAAAATACAACTCCTTTTCCTTTTGACTCTTCATTCGATCTTACGCTGTGGACACTTTCAGCATTGGGAGGGTCTTTTTATCTGAACCCAAGGAAAGGGCAACATAAAAAAGCATGTGTTTGTTCCCTTGAGTGCAGCCTGTGCTATCAGCAGCTGTGCCTTTTGGGAGATAAGCCTGTCTTTGTTTCTCAAGCTCCATCTGAAGAGATGAAATAGAAGCCTATGGTTTTGTGTAAGCTCAGCCTGTGCAGGCAGGGAGTGTCCCATCGGGGAGCTCCGTGTTGGTACTGCTGTAGCAGAGTTGGAGGCCTAGTTACTATCTGGAACAAATGTGTGTATTTTGTTTTAGCTGTTAAAGTTGTCCTGTCCTGTCAGAAGGAATCCTGAGGTCACTGGTTTTGTTTTCCTCAGAAATGTATCATATAAGCAAAACACACAGAGAAAATAAAAATAAAGAAAAAATAAAATAGGGTCAAACATAGAGCATGATTCCCCACTGTGCCATATTTTTGGGCAATAGTTTGCACTGATACACTGTGGATTTAATTTTCAGGAGCTCAAAGCAACTGTTTCTCTAAGGAAGCATCTATAGATATCCTCTGCCTGAGAAATTTTGAAAATGGAGCCAAAAGAGAACAAAACAACAAACTTAAATTCTGTACATTTACATTGTAATACTTTTCTGTAGCTTAAGGTGCCATATACCTGATTACAAGTCAGAGCTCATTAAGGCTTGTATTAATTTAGTACTTTGGAGTTTCATTTGTGCTAATTTAGACCGGGGAATTGGTTAACTGCTACTCACCATTCTTTTTCTTTAAAATTTTGTTAAATTTCATTGTGAAGAAGGCTTCTAAGTTTACTAAAAAGTTTACTGAGTTTCCTAAAAATCAGACCAGAAGCAAAAGCAGGAAAACTGGTTTAGATAAAACAGGAAAAACGTCTTCCAACAGTTAATAAAAATATGATCGTTTTATATCCCAGTATTCAAAAAGATATCCTAGTATTTCTACTACTTATAGTCTACTTGAACAAACAGTATGAAAACATATAATATGCTTACTCCTTTAATATTTCTTTGGATAAATTGGATCTCTTGGAAGAAATAAATAAATTTATTACTTTAGCTCCTCACAGAAAGACCACAGAAATTCTGAACCTTTAGAGATCTTTCTGCTACTGCTTATTAGAACTGGTCAGGCACTTGATAAATGTTCAAGAAGAAAACCAGAAATAGCAAAAAGTAACTGTCAGTGAAGTACAGCCATTTAGCTGTTGCTGTTTTTCAGTCTTTTCATAGCTTCCAGTTCAGCATTTGAAAATGCATTTTCATTATGAGCTGGAATGAAAAGGCAGGATTTGGAAAAATCTATTAAAAGTTCAGAAATACATTTGCTGAAGGCATAAGGAGTTTTCATTTATGTCATGCTTAAACTTTGTATGTATTTATACAGCATTTTATATTAATGCATTAGACTTTTATTAGAAGAAAAGTCAGAATCTAACCTGTAGAATTAGCATAACAAATTTGACAACAATCAAGCAAAAACAAAAATCATAATTATTCATTTTGAGTCCTTCCAGTAATATTTCATCAAGGTGGTCAAAAAAAGCACTTCCAAGTGATAAATCTTCAGTATTCAACTGTTCCTGCAAGACCATATCAAGTTGTAGAAGCACACAAGCAGCACTTAAGGATGACACTATGTTGGCCTGTGGGAAATACCTTGTTACATATTATTGAAGCAACAGTGAAAAATTAATGTCTCTCTCAGCTGTAACCCAGTCAGCAATAGATGCTTTAAATGGAGGAGAAGGAAAAGGGAGTAGGTGCCTTTTATCATTCCAATTGCACTTTTGATTTATGACTCACTTCGACCTCTTTGCTGAAACCAACATACATGAAATCTACCACAACTGAAATGGACTTTTATCTCTTTAAAACGAAGCTATAATTGCAATATCAGAGACTGACATTATAAATACAACAGTTCAGCTCCCTTAGGAAAACCCTTTCATTTTAACTTCAAGATGAAGTTAAACAAAGTTAACTTCAGCAATGATCAACAAGTCAATGAGAGAAAACTCAAAGAAATGTTAATGTCAAAGGAGCATGTAGGGGAGGTTCTGCTGTCAATAATTAACTAAAATTTTGTATGTTTAACGGTACCCAACCAGTAAATCTATTATTCAGGAACACTCGGTAAAGTCAGTACATTTTTTTTTCAGCCTCAAAAATGTTGTAGTCATTCTAGTCATGTTATAAGACACCAAACATTGAAAAAGAAAGGTATAATTGCACACTCCTTTGTGTGCTGATACATGATACATGCGCTTTCCAATGCAGATGAATGCAAGCCAACTCAATATCCAAAGTCACAAGCCATTGTTAGAAAGATGCAGCCAGGTTAGCCAGGCTGCCTCTCCCAGACATGTCATGCTTATGGTGTCTACAAGCAAATTGTTTCTTCTGTCATTTCTGGGAATAAGAGATTGAGGAGGATTAGGGAACGGGGAGGAGAAATCAGAGAACTCCAACTCTTATTTGCTCTTTCAGATTTTTCTTAAGGGTGTGTCTCTTAGAGGAATATCCAAGAAGTGGGAAAATTGTGCACTTCTTTCGTGTAAACCGTGCACATGCTCCCCATGTGCTTGGAACAGCCTGGAAGAAGTTGTTCCTCCCTAGCAGCAGAGGCAAGACAGTTGTATCTTGCCATTAGACAAATTGTGACTCTAAATGTAGCCCATATTGGACTGTTTCGGAAATTTAACAGATGTGGACTCGGGAAAAAATTATGCTACCTGCAGGGACCAATAGCCATAAGGTGCAACAAGTTTAAACTACTTAACTTTAAGGAACAATGATAATTTTAAGGAATAATGATAAGGAACAGTGATAATGGCAGCACAAGGTATTACCTTGTGGTGCCATTTACAGCTGCAATATCAAGCCCCTCCACATATTCGAAGTTATCTATATATTGAACTCATGCCAGCAGGAAAAAAGGGCACACACAAAGTCAGCTGAAAACCAGGTTTGATTCCACTTCTTCAGGCAGTGCTTCTGTCATACAACAAGGGGTAGAATAAGATTAATGCCATTACCACCATTGTATGTGATCTTCAGCTGAGCTACTACAATGAAAAAAACAAGTTTTCTGTCAAAAAATGGAACACCTAAAATGATATTTCAAATTTCCCTCAGTTCTGCTAATAGTAATGAAATTTAAGACATGTTAATATTGCTTAATATAATTTAAAAAAATAAATTTGTATAATCAAGTACCATATTTCCATGGCATTAGATTCCTTGGCTATGCTTTTATCACTAGCAACAACATTTCACTCCCATAGAGAATGTAAGTGAAAAGTTTAAAAGGCCATGTCCTTTTCATGTTATTTTTTTTATTATTTTGAAGCTGAACATAGGAACACATCTGTTAATGGGCGATAAACATATTGACTTTCTTTCCTTCTGGCTATGCCAACTCGGTAATCAGATATCTCTTTCACATGTTCCTTAATTTTTGTTAGTCTAACAGGGACAGCATTATTCTTTTAATTGAGTTTTAATACAGTAAATTCCTTTAATACATTACAATACATCTTTAATATACAATTTTGTGCCAATCTATATCTCAATATTTATTTCTCCCTCATGTTTTTCTCCATAAAGAAAATATATTATCTCTTTGACCTTCATTGTTGTCCAGGTTTTTATTTTATCTTCTGTGCATTTACTTCTGACATTTGTTCTGCGTGGCACCTTTGCTGTTCTTTCTGTTTTCTTTGTTCTCTTTCTGTCCCCTCTGTATGTGTTTTTTAGTGATCTGGAAAAATGGTCATCTCCAATATTCTTGAAGTTTACCCTGATGCTGCAATTCCTCTTACTCTAGGAATTTAAAAGTTTATAGAAAGGGTTTGCATATATATTTTTAAAACATTTTTTCTGATGTCTCTTTGCCATGTTCCCATTAACAGCTGTCCTCCTGTGTCTTGGATCACAACTCATTTTGTTTCGTTGGGGTTTTTTTGACCTTGCTACATAGCTACTTTTAGTTGCTCCCATATCTCACTTTGCTCTTCTCATTAATTCTGAACTTTCTTTTCATTATATTGAATTCTAAAAATACCATTCTGTAATTTCACTTCCTTGGATAAAAATATTAAATGATTGGAAATTATCATGTGTTAAGGGCAAAGGATGATAAACTACTGTTCTAGATAGAAAGTTCGTATCATAGTAAAATAATGTTTGACAATGGATGTTGTGTTTGTACATACATAATGATCTTTCTATTACCTTTCTGTAGAGGTTTCGGAGACAAGGTAGGAACATTTGTGGTCACATATGATTTTATAGAGGAGGTATATAGAGTATATCCAATCCCTAAACCAAAAACTGCGAAACACGATAAGCAATGCTCCCTGGGGTTTTTCCATTCCTGGGTCCTGATGGTGTATCAGTCTGATTATACAAAATAAAATGTGCTGACTTACACTAGATAAGGACCCTATACAGATGTGTGAATTAAACTGGCTGTTACAGAGAGAAAACTGTGCAGGAGCGAAAGCTCCCCCTTTGCCTTTGCCAGAGATTGAGATTACCCTAGAGTGAATCGGTTTCCTTCAGATTCAGGAAGACTTATTCCAGTTAAAGTAACGTTATTGCAGTACCAAAAGTATTTTTATCTCTTATGCAAACTGTTTCATTCCCTAGTATACTCCTTTGAGAACCCAAGGCCTTGCCATACATTTTCCATCATTATTTTAAAGGGGATTTATTCCTTCTTAAAGAATAGACCAAAATTCTTGGTATTATAAAAGCACTGGACATTAAAGTCTTATATTTATCCTTGGGCTTACTAGAGATGGCAGGGAGGTTGAAAACATCTCTATCCTACCCGTGATTCAAACCTGATGTATAGGGATTGTCTTTTCTTTTTGCGAGAGAGATAATTCAGTCTGCAGAATTGAGCTTGGCAGAAAATTTTTTGTCGATTATGTATGAAGCTTTGAGATATAGTATTCTATCATCTAGGGAGCTGGATAAAAACTGCAAAAATCAATTTCTTTAAGGATCTTTAAGGCCTCAAAATTAGACTGGATTGTTTTCTGTTGAAAGCCTAAAACTTAATCCGACAACACAGCTCAACTCACACCTGTATTACAAATGATTTACTATGGTGAAAGTAAACACTTTTATTTTCATGAAAGACCAGGGATCAAGTACTCTGCTTACTTTTAGAGTTATTACCATTTCTACCAGCAGGATGTTGATTATTTGGGGGAGTTTTTCCACCTGTTGGTTATAGTATCAGACATCTTTCTTAATTCTTTAGTCTGTGCAGAAGATGGTAGCAATCAGCCAAGTTTTAGTTCACAGCCTTAGAGGCATCAATCTCTAGTGTGAACACAAACATAGAATCATAGAAAGTTAAGGGTTGGAAAGGACCTTAATGATCATCTATTCTCAACCCCCCTGCCATAGGCAGGGACATTTCCTACTAGACCATGCTACTCAAGGCATTGTCCAGCCTGGCCTTGAACACAGCCAGTGTTGGGGCATCCACAACCTACCTGGGCAACTTGTTCTAGTGTCTCACCACCCTCACAGTAAATCTTTTCTTCCTAACACCTAACCTAAACTTCCCCTCCTTCAATTTTTGCCCGTTACTCTTTGTCCTATCACTCACTAAACTTTCTGACAAAGAGTCCCTCTCCAGATTCCTGGTATGTCCAAGTCAGATACTGGGGAGGTTTCTCCCGGATGAACACCTCGATCTGTCTTTGTACAGGAAGTGCTCCAGTACTCTTATCAATTTTTTTATTTCTCCTCTGGACTTGCTCCAACTATTCCATGTCATTTTATGCTGGGAACCCCAGGGCTGGATGCAGCACTCCAGGTGGGGTCTCACCAGGGCAGAGTAGAGGGGGAGAATCTCCTCCTTTGCCCTGCTGGCCATGCTCCTTTGGATGCAGCCCAGGGCACCACTGGCTTTCTGGGCTGTGAGCTCACACTGCCAGCTTGTGTTGAGGTTTTCATCAGCCATCACCCCCAAGTGCTTCTCCTCAGGGCTGCTCCCATCACTTCTCTGCCCAGCCTGTGGATGTTCCTGGGATTGCCATGACCCAGGTGTAGGATTTTGCACTTGACTTTGTTGAACTTCATGAGGTTTGCACGGGCCCACCTCTCCAGCCTGTCCAGGTCCCTCTGGATGGCAGTCACAGGCATGGTAGAAATGGAAGCAAAGCACAGATTCTTTGATATGAGTGTTTCAGAGCCCATGTATTCCCATGTTCCTGCTGTGGCAGTTGTGCAGGGACTGCATTTTCTTACATTAACCTTTATTGAAAAGTAGATGGCTCTTCACATTGTTTTCCTCCTCAGTAATATTTTAAGAATAAAATGGAAACTAAATAGTGATGTATATTTTGGGTAAAAAAATTCTAGAATAGCTAACTCCTTTCTGTCTACAATAAAAATGGTGGGAAAAGTACAGCAAAACAAAGGTCATGAAAATCCCTATAATATTTTCAGCTTCCAAGCCAGTCATGGAGAGGTAGTCATAAACAGCAGATTGAAGTAAATGACTAACAAAAAGCAAGTTAAACTCTGACCTTTCATACAAAACTTTCCTAACATGCAAGGACGTAGTCTGAGTCACGAGGTACAGTCCAAGGATATGCTTTGTAGTCCTGTCTTCTTTAATTACTGCAGTGTCAGTTCAATAGTTCTGTGAATAAAGAAACCTTTTTTCTTTTTACTTTTTTCTCAAGCTAACTAGCATATCATCTTCCTTGGCCTGTTTACCCTCAGCAGAGAAAAACATGTTGGAGACATCAGGCATGAAGTGCGTGACATTTTGATGCTTTGATCTGGCTGCTGCACACACAAGTGGTTAGGGCAGCAGTGAAACGTCTGGAGTGTTCTAACAAAACAACGTCTTTTGTGCCTGAAAATATGTGCATTTATGTTTAGATGATCATATGCAGGCATACGTGCATTTTGTCTTCAATATATCTTATTTTTCTTTCATTTTTCATATCTTATATATATTTTGGATCACTACTATGAAGTCACGTTCCCTTGTGTGATCCATTGCACCTCTCGGTTTTTCACTGGCCTAAGTTTTAAAATTTATGTATGAACTTTTAAAACAACTCAGAACTAGTTCATGAACTATAGATTTTACCACTGACAATTTATTCTTTTTATACAATTTGTGCAGGTTTGTCCCCTGATACATTGTTTAAACAGAATCCTGCATGAAAGCTTCTGTGTAGAAAGTTAGCAATAAAGAAAAAGGGTAAGGCTATTTCAGTCTATTGTACACTAACAGAGAGAAATCAGTGAGCGATATTCACCCCTCCACACGCACCCCTGTGCCTCTGCCTGCAGCCTGGGTCTGCTGAGGAAGTTCACAGTTTAAGGTCTTCCTAAAAACTGTAAAAAAAATGTAGCATCTAGGAAGATGACAGTCATGATACAGTAGTAGTTTTTCAGCTGTATTACCCAGCATTTGGCATGTGGTCAGTATGAAGTTCGCAAATCAACTTCAAACTGTGTTGTACATGTTTAAGATTAGAAAGAGGTTAAAGATAAAGCCTTAGATTAAATCCTACTGTGAAAATCAGGATAATCTATTAAATAGTTAATGATGATCTAAGGGCTTCAGCATTAGCAGTTTATTCCTCTTTAGCAAAAACTCATCTCTCATCTCTGAAATACATAGCAGGCTTTTATACCCTTGTGCTTGGCCACTAAGCAGACACCCTCTGCAATGCATCTATTATAATCTATTAAGAATATTATCAACATCATGAACAATCATTAATTAATATATGTAGATGATTATATTTTTGAAGAATTTAACACACAGCTTGCATCTAAGCCCTCACAGTTTATCAGAATGTGGTACTTTTGTATTAGAAAATATTTTGGTTTGAATTGAGACTAATTCTCAAATGACATCAGAGTGGATGGTCTAACCCTTTATAAATGTGTTAAATTTAAATATAAAAGTTATGTAAAATTAAAATATTATAGTCCTAGCCAACGTAAGATAGTATGAATTAAGAATAATAACAATTCTCTCACTGTTTAAAAACATATTCTACAATTAAAAAAGCAAAATATTGTTTTCCATCTGAAATATGATTATCATGTGCAAAACTGAAGGAGAGAACTTACTCTGGTTCACACAAACTAACACAGAGTTGCCAGCTTAAGGAACTAGCCTAATTGTCTCCTTCAAATTTGGCAGTCACATGGCAGTTACCTCAGAAGAGCATTTTGCACTTGTCTGCTGTTTTCCACTTAATAAGCATTTACCTGGTGATTATGTTTTCTTTTTCTTGCTCCTAAGGTGGTAAATATAATACCCTAAAATGGGTAGGCATGTGTCTCACGGTCAATATTATTATTTACGGTATTTTGTGAAAGTATATGCAGTGATGTTCGGTTTCCTTTCATAACAAGTGATTTATTCTGGGAGATTTTAATAGCTTTGTATTACCTTCTGACATGAGATCCATTAAGATATCACAGCTGCAGCTCTGTGCTTATCATCTATTTCACTTCACTTTGTGTTTTGGGGAGGGGGAGAATATTGGATCAGATGCACTCGCAGGGTATGGGATTAGTGTTATTATTGGCACATGAGTGGAAGACATTTGATTCATTCATTGCTTGATCTTCAGCCTTTTGGGGTCGCTAGAAAAACTTCTGTTGACTCAAGTGGTGCTGGATCAAGCTCTCAGAGAGATGACAAATGTTATATAGTTCTTGTCAACAGTAAAAAAAAGGAAAGTCAGTGTGAGCTACAAAAAACAACTACTTATGTCTGCAAAGAAAATGTCTACTTCCAACTTGTTTAAAGTAGGAAAAAGTTCAAGAACCAACAATAAATAGAGAATGATAATAAAGAAATCTTTTTTCCAAACTGCCCTTTTTTCCTAGCTTCTCTTTTTGATGTTTCTCACTGAACATTTTTTTGCTGCCTCTTTTTGTCACTTCCCAGGCTCTTCAGCTAACTTTCAGGCTCCTAAAAATGCCTAAAAGTATTTTTTCACCCTTCACAAAAGAGTATACTCACCTGACATGTTGGTCCTTCTTCCCAGATTTTTTTTTTGTCTTATCTGCTTCCACTGCTAATTTTGTATTAAATTGTCTATCCTTTCTTTGTCAGTGGTCACATCAGGTCTCAGAAGTGAAATGTCTTTGGAACATTGACTTTTTAAAATAATTTTATAAATGACTTAAAAATCCTGCAACTTCCGCTCACTACTATGTCATTTTCCCAAGCTGTTAGCAGATATAATAGGCAGCATCCTTTTTTAGTAATGTGATGTAAAGGAGGTGTCCAGAAGCTAAGAAACATTGATAACAAATTCCTTCTTGTCTTACCAAAATAAATTGGGTTTTGGTTCTCTGTTTATGTATCAGATTTAGCACTGTAAATATTAGCCATGATAGTGGATTAGCATGTCTACTCCTATTACACTTTAGTTTATAGTAAAACATTCTTATGTCTTCTGTTTAGTCTAATTCAATTTCCCATGAAAACTTGAGTTGTACCCTTAACCTGATGAATTTTTTCCAATCTGCAAGGGTTGTTTGTCTTTCAGCTAAACAGTATGGATTCACTTGTTATGTTTGGTAACCTCAAGTTACAGGTTTCTAACATCCATTAAAATTTTTCACTAAATACTGAAAGAATTCATTTGGTATGCACAGATAACTGGTCCCAAGTTAACCTGGAGGATGGTTAAGAGATAACCCAGTGCCATTAACTTTGGGTTCTTGCAGCCATGGGCCATTTGCTCCCAAAGAAAAACAGCAAGGCTTAAAAGCAAACAATTACAAGATCAGCATGAAAATCCCATTAAATCTCACAGCATGTGAAGATTACATGAAGGCTACCAAGGTGCATATTATAACTTTCTATGAGCACGCACACACAGAAGTACACAGACAGAGGCAGGTGTACATGTTTGTTTTGAAGGACTTTTCTTCTACACTAGCAAAAAAAAACGGAAAAGGAAAATCTCCTGCATCTCTACCTATAATGTTCTGTGCTGCTTGCCATCACAAAATGGCAGCTGGGCTGCACACTGAGCTAGTTTACCTAAATTTGGATGCACCATTAGCAAATAGAAGTGTATCACAGTGAGTCCAATTGCTCAAATATTGTGCTATTGTGGTGCTGGAACACTTCAGAGTCATTGATTATTCTGTCTTCAGCAAGTATAACCATCTGCACATCATTGCCTAGCTACAGAAAAATTAAGCTTATGCTGAGTACCAGATGTGTACCATGGCCCATGCGAGAACCTTGATTCCTACAGGATCAATAATGGGATGCTGTCAGAGCACATTGCTGTTCCCTTTCACTCTTGATGGACAGGATTCCTTTCCACTTTTAAAACCAACATACAGGGATACAGAAGTAGAGGGGTGGAAACTGCATGACTGGGCCACCACTCTAGATATAAATTTACTTATAATATTGAGTATTCAAACCAGATGACACAAGGTATGCTGGGAAAGGTGGGAAATTGGATGGGTCTCAATTAGACAGCTAACCTTCCTGCTTCACTGATAGTCAGTCTCTGATAGGTTCAATAAACAGAAAATAGTTTAGTGTTAAGACACATTCACAAGTGGAGGATACTTAAGTTTTTCTTCTACATTATCATTTTAAGGTAAAGTGCAGAGAATTTCCTACAGGAGAAACATCATTCTTGTGTAGTTAGCATTTCTTTATGAGAACAGGAATGTAGACCTATCTGTACATGCAGCAGTATTAAATTTTTTTCTTCACTGAGGTTTGACATTTTAAGATATTTTTACATTGAGTTAGTGTTCATGAAATGGAAGAAATGGCAAAGTTCAAAAATTTTTTGCACAGTTCTGCGTGCATATCTCCATCCTGATCTGCACAAGATGCTCTTGTTAAAGGGAATCAGTCAATAGCATCAATATTTTGTGATACTTTTGTGCAACTAAGACTAAAATGAAACCATCAAACTGATTTTCACTAGCAGAAACTGGACATAGATATCCAGAATGTAACAGCCAGCATGTTTATCTTCTGTTTAACATTCTCCAGAGTGTGTGTGTATTCTTGTACTTATGCAGCTTTCTTTTTATATATCAGCATTCATAAATTTCTTTGGAAAGCAGATAAGAAGGAAGATCATGATAAGCCCTGCTTTGGGTATTAGTGACAGAAATTGGTCATGCTGCCAATATAAAGGTATTTAGAGCCTGTGCACCAGTGCAGTGCTTATGTTTTCTTCCTCCAAGAAACAGCTGTGTGTAGCCTTAGATTAATGGAAATGTGAAAACAACAATCTTTAATTTTATGCAGCTAATATTTCAGAAGATATCAAAGCAGTTGATATAGTATCGAATGAACTACAGAGTGCAATCGGAGTTACTTTTATCTTTCTATACACAGGAGAAATTACCAAAACTATCCATCTGCTTTAAGATAAGCCTCTTCCTAAAATGATTCAACAGAACAATATGTAACCACCTTATGAAACTCATTTAACACTGTTGTCCCCATACATGAAATGAATTTGAAGAATGTAGACAGAATGAATTAATTTTTAACTGTTACTATGATTACAGGTCTAGCTGCACAGCTGTTGTCTTTTTGGTCTCTGTAAGTGCATCCACTCAGGTACCAATTTTTAGGCTTTTACCAGACCTAACCTAGAAATGATCTTAAACATGGCTCAGGAATAGCTACTGTACTTACTCATATGTAAAGGCCTGTGAGCATCCATAAATACAATGATCAGTAAACTTTTACTAACCAAACAGCATTTTTTAAAAATTTTTTAAAGAATGCAGTCAGGAATGCTTTTAAAGAAGGAGGCAATAAACAAGACTTTTTAAACTGATGATTCTTTTAGACAATGTGAATCAGAACAGAATTTTCAAAAAACCTTTGTGAGTGAGACCCCATATTTCTATTTATTTTTAATCTGCTTGAGAAAAAGGGAAGTGCCTTTAAATTTCAATAGTACTTTTGTGCCCAGTGTTCTGCCACAGCAAATGGGATAAAAGGTGGATGGGTGAAGGGATGGATGGATGGATGGATGGATGAGTGGATGGATGGATGGATGGATGGATGGATGGATGGATGGATGGATGGAACTTAAAATAATGAACACTAAAAAATCAGCTTTATTTGAATAAATCAATTTGTTTCAAGACTGGCTTACCTCATCACCATTGAGGTGTTATATACTGTTAGCTTCTATATATCTCAAATTAAACCACCTCAATAATTTTACCAGGGTATGGTTTTCATATACATTTAAAGTGTACACTTAATTCTACATCATCTGTATTCTTGATTACATGTTATATTCTTAAATGTATCTTAACTAGATCCCTAAACAATGGAGGGTTGTTTTTTTTTTCATGATAGGTGGCAACCATTGAAATTTTCAGAGTATGGTGTATATTATTCCTCTAAATATCTTTACCACTCTTTGAGAAAATCTTAATGCCATGTTTTGGCAAATATAGGCAGAAGTTGATGCCAGTGTACTCACTTCAAAGGGACATTGATTTTTATTTAGAATCCCTGATCCTCTAAGGACTTAGGTATGTGCTTAGCTGTCTCCTTTATGACCATGGACTTTCAAGTATGTGGGACTACAACATAGATAAATTTAAGTGTGGGATTTTTGTGTCTCTAGTTGGACCTTATTTTTAATCTGATCCAGGAGAGAAACCTTGCTCTATTATTCTGTAACCTTATGAAAGCACTGGTAAGAAGCATGCAAACAAAAAATGAAATATTACTTATCTAAATAAATTTTCCCATCTTTTGATTTTTGTCATGCTTGGCAATCAGGTTATCAAAGCTATTTACTCATCAGCAAAGATTTGTTTCTTCATAACCTCTCTTATCCTCTTCTGTGACTTGAAAAGGAATTTGCAGTACTGAATTACCTTAGACTGTGATATTCAAAAGAGCAGGATTAGGGTTTGACTACAAGATTGAGCAAGAACAGATGCTGGGCTGAGAAATATAGTATATTACATGAAAATATCAACAGTGCAAAAGCAAAGAGCAAGGAATCAGAGAATCATAGACTTGTTTAGTTTGAAAAAACCCTTTAAGATCATCAAGTCCAACCATTAACCCGGCACTGTCAAGTCCACCAGTAAACTATGTTCCTAAAAGCCACATTGACACATCTTTCAATTACCTCCAGGGATGGTGACACCACTACTTTCCTTTGGCAGCCTTTTCCAATGCTTGACAATCTATCTGTGAAGAAATGTTTCCTGATATAAGATCTAAACCTCCCCTGGCTAAACTTGTAGCCTTTTTTCCCCTTTCTATCACTTGTTACCTGGGAGAAGAGACTGACCTTCACCTTGCTACCATCTCCTTTCGGGCAGTTGTAGAGAACAATAAGGTCTCCACTGAGCCTCCTTTTTCTCCAGGCTAAACAACCCAAACTCCCTCAGCCACTCCAAATATAACTTGTGCTCCAGACCCATCACCAGCTCCATTGCCCTTCTCTGGTCGTGCTCCAGCACCTCAATGTCCTTCTTGTAGTGAGGGGCTCAAAACTGGACACTGGATTCAAGGTGTGGTCTCACCAGTGCTGAGTACGAGGGGATAATCACTGCCCTTGTCCTGTTGACCACACTATTGCTGATAAAGGCCAGGATTACATTGGCCTTCTTGGCCACCTGGGCACAGCTGGCTCATGTTCAGCTGCCTGGTGGCCAACACCCCCAACCTACGCCTCCTTTTCCAATGGGCAGCTTTCCAGCCACTCTTCCCCCAGCCTGTTGCATTGCATGGGGTTGTTGTGACCCAAGTTCAGGACTTTGTACTGGGCCTTATTGAATCTCATCCCACTGGCCTCAGCCCAGGGATCCAGCCTGCCCATAGTCCTCTGTAGCTTTCCCACTCTCCAGCAGAACACTCCCACCCACGTTGATGTTGTCTGTTACTGGAGATCAATTCCATCATCCAGATCATTAGTAAAGTAATTAAGCAGGACTCTCCCCAGTACGAAGTCCTGGGGAACCCCACTTATGTCCAGCCACCAGCTGGACTGAACTCCATTTACATCACTCTGGGCACAGGCATCAATTCATTTGTGTTTATCCGGGGGTGAGATGAAGAATCAACCATGTGTGGAGCTGAATATAAGGGAAAATATATTTTGTGTGTTCTGAATTTTCTGAACAAATCCACAGAAATCAGGAGGTAGTTGCATAGTCCATTGGTCAGTCTATGTTATCTGCTCCCACTGTAGCCATCAAAGAGATTGATTTTTATTGTAGTTTTACTGGAGACCATGGATTTTCAGCTTCAGTCTCATAGTTTAATCCCCTGATGTCTTCTACAGCTGAGCATTGGTATCAATCATCAATCATGGTGATAGCTCTTAAAATCATAGTACCTTAAAGACTGTGTCATAATAGAGGTTTCTTTCTAAAGTTCACTCTGGATTCTGTTGTTGAAAAGACACACACCCCCCACACCCCCCACAAGAGAGAGAGAGAGAGGGGGGGGCAGTTAAAAAGGACTGAGTCTCTAACTTTCCTTTACATATGAGAAAAAAAAGCAGAAGAGGCATTTACAGAGTAGTAGTGTGAGGGAAAATCTCACCCTTATTCAGCACTTTGAGGAAAGAGTTTGCACCAGAAATCAGTGAACAATTAGGTACAAGTTAATGGAAGAAGTAACTGACTCATAATTATGGTAATTAAATTACATGAATCTGACACAGAGTGGTTATTGTGGATGGAAAAAGTTTCTTCCATGATTCTATGATTCATTCTTTTAGCATATTTGCAGATTGGGGAATGACAGATTTGCTCATTCTTATCCCCACAGAATTTCTACTCAACATTTTAATAATTAGACTGTGGGTAAAAGGTGAGAAGGTGAGTGAATGTTATCCTTACTGAAAATAGGCAGACCCAAGGGAGGAAATGAAAGGCAAAGTTTTAACTATAATGGAAAGATCTTGCACTGAACTTGTCACAAATCTGTAGCTACTTGGGATGAGGCTACTCTTAATTTCTGTAATTAAAACAAAGTAAAAGCACATAAGCCAATAAATACGATTTTTGCAGTTTAGCTGATATACAAATTTCTGTACAGGTAAGTGTAGCCATGATCTGAGTAATCCTGTGGAAAAGACTCAAACCAAAAGTGACACCAAAAGCAGAGACTTAGTCCATCTTGCTTTGCTCTTCCTCTTACTAGAGCTCATATCTAGCCAAGCTCACATCTATGCCCCAGACATACACAGTTACAGAGACTGATTTGTCCATTCATCCACTCTGGCAATGCAGGATCTCTTAATTGTAATCATGAGAAAATTAAGTCTTCCTAACTGAACCTTTAGGCCATGTTATCCACAAAAACAATAGAACAAAGGGCAGTACTCATTTGTGAATATCGATAGATCACTGCTTTGTAAATTTGTAATTGTGAAATAAATTGGAAGAAGCTTCCCTACTAACTGTTCTTGGTTATTTTCTTTCTCACGTATCTGATCAAAATGTCCAAATGTTTCTGGAATTTTCACATCATGTAATGCCTCACAAATTTTTTGTTGATAGTTTGTGCTTGCAAAACTCTGTTTCAAAAAGTAGGACTGACATCAGTCAGTGTCTGCAGAATTCAAATACATTTATTTAAAAATAAGGCAATTTTTTGTGCTATAGAAATATACAATGGCCACAGAATTTTTAAACTACCATGTACATCTTAAAGGATTAAAACTTCTATAAAGATTTCAACAGATTTGAAGTATATATCTTGTCTGTAGTTTTTATAGTAACAATTTCTGTAAGGAAGGCTGTGGGCAGGCCCTGAATTTTTACAGGATCAAAGTTATTCCATCTATTTAAAGTATCAGCATTTATATTTTGTGGGGGTCTTTTGGGGGTGAGTGCGTGGTTGGTTGCATTTTGCACCTTTCTGGACTGGATTCAATCAGTTTTAAACCTGAATTACAGGGGGGTTTGGGTTTGTTTTTCATGTTTTTTTTCTTTCCTTGTTAGAGCTAGTTTTGGAATTGATACTGCCTGCTTAGATGATTCTGAAACGACAGTTGGAAAATACCTAAATATAAAATAGATGCATGAGTGCATCTTGGGAAGGTGGTATTATGGATGGAGAGCTGTCATCACATCCTTCACAATTACATTATCATGTGCTCCTGTGGTGTACACCTGTGGCTTGTTGGCAAGGCATTTAATTCTAAGGACTATTGAACACCATGCATTTTCATAGGGAATCAGCGCAAAGTTATTTAACACAGGTGTTTCTGTAATTGTGATACATTGGGAGATTCACAGTGCTCAGTAGCCTTCAAAATTAGACCCTCCACCTGCGTGGTGAAGTAGTCTAACAATACCTCGCTGATGCTGCTAATAAGCCGTGATGTGTTCAAGTTAGGCATCTGTGTGTGTTGGTGCTGAACCACGGTTCAAGCATGCGGCAATTAAATATCTCAGCTATTTTAATATTAATATTATACCCAACTATTCATTCTCTTAAAGGCCAAGTACCTAGATAAGCCTTTTGGGTTTTTTTCGCAGGATGTTACCAATCCTCCTGGCTGTGGACTTTAAGAAGTCAAGCAAATTTTACCACATTCAAGAAATATTATATCATGAAACATTAGAGTGATTTTGGTTCTTTAAATGATTAAGCATTTTGACATGAATATAATTTGAGATTATAAAAATATCAGCAGTGCTGATTTTATTTATGGGGTTTTTTTGGTTTTGTTTGGTTGGGGTTTTTTTAATAAAGGTAAGGCTCTTTCCACTTCTGTGAAATGTTTATATTTGAAAACAGGGACTCTAACCACAGCCTCAACTTCACAAAGGGGAAAACAAGTGCTTCCCTTGAGATCCACCAGGCACTGCAGAGAGTAGAACCTGTGAGAAACAGGATCCTGATGGCATCACATCAAGATTTGTTATCTCACATCTCATCTGAAGGGCAATGAGCCAGAGGGAACTATGTTCTTTCATAGGCCCTTGCTTTGCAGAAGGTGAAGCTTCTGTGTAATGTGCTAGATTCTAATATCCACCTGTTTGGAAACATACCTCCATCCAGCTTTTCCTTGTTTGATATGAGTTACATTATGTACCACTCAGTCACTGAGTTGTTTTTTGTCACTCTTCACAGTATCTGAATGGATTTTGGAGGGAACAGTAAGACCAACATCTGATAAGCCAATTGTATATACAACCACAGCGGTGTTAAGCTAAGTTTGCATGGCTATCCTTTTAAGGAGAAGTTGGGTCTTTGTTGTTGGTTTTTGATTTTGACGTTTGGGTTCTTTCCTTAGCCTTATTCTTAGGAACAGACAAGTGAAGTATATCCAAAACTTTCATCAGAATTTGAAACATTGGTGGTTTGGCAAAGTTCTGTTTTGCTAAGCAGGAGGCCATGAGGAGTGTTAGGCAATTATAAGAAGTGGTGCTAAGATGACTTGTTCCAGTTTTACTCCTGATTCACAGTTGTGTAACTATTGATTTCCCTGTAGCCAACTCTGTAGCTAAATTAAATTAGCTGATATTTAAATTTCAAAAAAAGAAATTGAACCACTATCAAGAGCTAAAATTTCAAAGAATTTCAGAGAATCTGGTCCAATGTGAGAGCTTATATTTCAAGGACTATCATAGCAGGCATGGCAGAAGGCCAACATGGATCAGCAAGGAACCTCTGATTGAGCTTAACCACATAAAGGAAGAACACAGAAGCTGGAAGCAGGGATAGGGTAGTAATACAGAAGCACTGCCCAAGCATGCAGAGATGGAGCTAGGATAGCCAAAACTCAGCTGGAACTGGAACTTGTGAGGGATGTGAAAGACAGCCAGAAAGGCTTCTATGAGCACAGTGGCACCAGAAGAAGGTGAAATAAATATGGGACTACTTCTCAGTGGAGATGGAAAGATAGAGACAAATGATATGGAAAGAGCCAAGGTACCTAGTATTGGTTTACCTCCTTTTTTTCACTGGTTAGGTTTGCCCATATGCCTCCTAGATCCTCAGATCTGTTAACAGAGTCCGTGGGAGAAAACATTACCAGCAATAGAGGTAAGATCAAGTGAAAATGCAGTTAAGTCATATAGACAAACACAAGGTCAAGGGGACAGACAGAATGCACACAAGGGTGCTAGGGGAGTTAGCTGCTGTCTTTGTTAGGCTGCTGTTAATTTGGAAAAAGGAAACAATGGCACCATCTTGAAGACGGGGAAGAAGGAGGATCTACAAAACTACAGGTTTATCAGCGTCACCTCATGTCCTGGGAAAGCCTCCATAACAAACTGGGTGCTTATAGAGTGCATTTCCCATACATTTCTGGAAAACAGTGGCATGAAGAAAGGCTGTGGAGGATGGTGGTACCACAAGGGACCACACAAACAGACAAAGAGAATGACAAGAACTGAATGAAGTTCAGCTTTGGTAAGCATAGACTTCTGCTAAGCTCACGCGAGACTACAATCTTGGTGTTGCCTGGCTAGAATGCAGCTTTACAGAATGCAGGACCTGGGTTTCTGTGTGGAAAACCAGTTGAACTGGAGAAGTCAGCAGTGCACCCTTGTGGCAATGAAGGTCATCCACATGTTTGGCTGGATTAGCAAAGGGATAGCCAACAGTTCAAGCACTGGATTTTGTGTCCCACTGAACTCTTGTGAGACCAAATATGAAGTACTGAATTCAGCTTGAGGATTTTCAGTACAAAACATTGAGTTACCACCGAATACAGAAAAATGAAGCCAGATTGTTCTCAGAAACACACAGTGGAAGCAGGAGAGGCAATGGATGCAAGCTGGAACATGGGGAAATTCTTACTAGGCACAAGGGAAACATCTTCATTTAACAGTGGTCAGTCATGTGTACGAGGTGCCTCAAGGATCTGTGGAATTTCTTGGAGAAATTTAAACTCAGCTGGACACTGTCCTGAGCAACCTGATCAGAGTGTTTTCTTATCAGCCTTGGGTGAAAAGGGCTGAATGGTCTCTGGAGATCCCATCCAACTTATATTTTACTGTGATTCTGAAGAAATGGTTAAGACAAATTTTATATCTTTTGCAAAATAGTGGTTGTGGGAATTGTGCTCATAGTGACAAGGATGTAGATTAACTTTAATTCTGTTGTAAAATTGTTCTTCTCTATATTTAACAGTTAATAGAAAATATATCATGATTCTCTTGAGCAGAATGCATCGCTTTAATGCCTAGATCCCTAGGTAACATTAAATCTTTATGACATTAAGCTCTACTAAGCTCTTTCAGAACTTTGACCATTTAGAAGCTATTGCCTGTATAGAATATATTTTTTCAAATACCCTGTGCATTTTTTTAAATAAGGCTTTACCATATACATGATAAATAGAATACTAAGAAATTTAAAAAGCAGAAGAGAAAAAAAGACTGTATATCAGTCTAGTCTTAAATGATGTTTTACTGAAAAAAATTTACAAGCAACAGCCATAGCAAGGAAGTAGGTTGATAAAAGAATCTAAAATGCAGAGCCATAGCCAAAAGTGTTAAACTAAACAATACGAAAATATTAAAATAAACCTAATCCAATGCCAAATGTGTCCTAGGCCATCTGGGGCAGAAAGAGAAAAAGCCAAGGAGTGAATCTTTCATGGGAATCAAAATTATTACAGAGCATTTTTTTTAGGTATATAAGCATAGTCCTCTAGGATCAGAATTAATCTTCATGTAGTTCAGCTGAAGGCCCTAAAGCTGCATCAAGAAACAATGAGTACATTCTTAAGTACACCATCTAGTTGTTACTTTTCTAATTTGTTCATTCTGTTAAAAAAAGAAACAATCCTGACTCCTGAGCCTCCTCTAGTGTTCTAAAAATAAAAAAAAAGTAGTATACTCAAATTAAAGTATAGCAAAGTACAGAATCATTGATGAATCTTGCCAAGGAGATACTCTTTAGCCTATAACTTTTTTTCATCTTCTCAATTTTCATGGTGCAAATTGAAAATTTTCCAGTTGGGTTCATATCCCCATGCTTCTCTGTGGTTTTAGGTGGTAAAAAATGTAATAGCTAAGGACTGCTTTTTTCACAAATACTAACAATAGTGTTTGAATATAAAAGAAGCAAACGAGCAAATTCCCCACTCCATCTTTCTCTCTTGGCAGTTAGCTAGTTACATTTATCTTGTTCATGTTCAGTCATCAAAATTAAAGAAATCATTTGTTAAGATAGTTAATACTTTTATCTGAGCTCTGAATAATCTATCTTATTTTGCTAAGTACCTTACAAGCATACCCCACTCCAATATTGCTTTCATATTTCATTATATACCTCATCAGTGTTTTGAATATTTCTTTTCCAGTAAGTTGTGTGTGCAGTTACAACAGTATTGAATCAATATATCTTTTTATCACCATACACTTTTAGTGCCAATTTTAATTTGGTCTTTTTTTTTTTTTTATAAATATATTACTTCTGTAGAAAAGCAGTAAAATATTTTTAGGTCTACCTTAAGCTATAGACATGTGTGAGTGTATATATATATTTAATTCATAAAGAATTGACATGATAATTATGTTCCTTGCATGCTCACTTTTAGTCTTCATGACAAAAGACAGAAAATATGAGGGACTATGTTTCTCAGAAAATAAGGCACATTCTTAGATAGTCATGTATCCTATATGGTTCTGACAATGTCATTTGAATGAAGACTTACTTAAAAGCCATCAAAACTATTAAACCCACTTTTTTTTACATTCTTTAATTTCCGTTTTCTACACCATAACAGATATCAGCTTAGACTCTTATATAAGATTTATATATAACATTTTACTCAGCTAGGCACAGAGGAAGGAAATATAATTCTGCCTTAATTTGAATTTAGAAGAAATTAACCCCCTCCCCAAATCCCAAATCCAACTAAGAAATAACATAATTATAGAGCTATTCTCCTTGCTGTACAGTGGGGAAATCAATATGAATACTACTGAAGTCTTTTCAGCCAAACTAAAGCAGCAGTAACACCATGTAACATGTGTAATTAAGCAATCATAGTTTCATGTTTCTCGTGGCAAAGATACAATTTATCAAAGCAAGAATTTGGAGGAGTTTAAGTCCTTTTTCTTCTCGTATGAAACTAAATGTTTACTTTTAATCTACTTCCATGTAAAAAATGATTCCCTAAAGTCACAGTTAGCAAGAAATAACAAGTGTAACTTTATTTTCCAGGGAAAACAAGGGAGGAAGAAGCACTATCCACTGCTACTTTGATATGAAAAGGCATCTGAACTAAAAATAATTCAAGGCTAATGAAATGTGTACTCAAGGTCAGAGTAAGGCTGTCTTTAGAGTTTTAACTATGATGAATTTACAGTTCATCTCCTCCCAAAAGTCAAAAAATGTCTTACATTACCTTGAAGTAGCAGTGGGGCTAGCTTTAAAGTACTGCTCTGCCTGAATTTTAGGCGAGGTGGCCAAAAAGATAATATGATAACTTTGCAAAAGAATTTCCTACTCCTTCATGCTTTCTGAGCTGATTCATTGTCTTCGCCTTAAAAGCTGACAGGTTAAACAGGAACAATAGTGGGGAAAAAAATAAAAATAAAAAAAGAAGTAGAGATTATATTTTTAGGCAACACTGTATCATAGCAGAAAGAAGGTTCAGTTTCCCAAACTTAAATCCTGATATATCTGGGGATGTGTGAGGCTTATTACTTCAGGAAAGATTCTCAGACCCATGGCAGAGCCATGATACCTAGCACCTCCCCCAGAGAGAAGTTGGGGTGACTAAGAAATGTCAAGAAGTTTCAGAGTCATAATCTGTCTCATTTATAAAATTAAAGTTTGGTGTTCTCTTTGAATGTCTAATGCTTTCCAAAATCTGCTGGAATTTTTAAGTATACTTCATACATTTTTAGGCATTGTGTAAAACTTCCCATGGCATCAGGAAAATAAAGAACCAGTGTTTGTTCAAGATATTAAGTCAGAAATTTTCTGTCAGAACAAATTCATCAAATTTTATATGAGGCAAGGAAATAAGTCTTCTGTGATAGCAAATTCAGATACAAAGCTGATGTATAGTGTAAGTATGGCTGTTGTTTAAAATCAGATTTTCACATTTGTGTTTCTCATTTAGGTCACAAGTGGCTTGCAAAAATATTACCATGTTTTCTTTCCTGGATAAAGTTTATTACTTTTTGCACTGTGTAATATAATGCCTTTCATTTCAGTGAGTGATATTTGGTTTATCTTTAATGTTTTGTTGCAGAATTAAATCTTTAATAGTAGAATAAGAAATATGAATAATTAGTTACAAACTGTATATTTGCAGCATAAAATTTTTGAAAGTTTAGAGACCTAATAGTAATATTCAGTTTGAGAAATCTGACTAATTGAATGTGGATTCAAACAGATGCATTTTTCAAGGTATGCAAATCAAGAGAAATGGATCTGAGCAAATTATTCTGCTTGTTCTTTTGTTTCCTTGTTATAAAATTTCCAGAGTAATGACCCAATACACGTGGAAGACACATTTCTTGATGTACCTGAGAACTGAAAATGACAAAATACCCCACAGCTCTCATCAGAGTCAACGATAAGAAAAAGATTGGTTGACCTATTACATCTTGGTAGATAATGATAAATTCTGTAACCACTATGAACTCTCCTCTGCAAACCTGTGACCACCCACATTGCTCCTACTTTGTAACAGTGGAAAACAGAGCAAAACCAGTCCATCTGTTTCCACAGCTATTTTCCTTGCCTATTACAGTGAACACAAATCATTAAAGTCAAGTTTTTCTGAGAACTTTCAATGTCTTCATTCCATTTCCTCCCTCTCTTCCTTGCTTTTCTTTTGTTACTTGCTGGGAAATTGCATATTTTCTGAGGTTGTTTTTCTAGAATACCTAGGAAAATGTCTAGAATGTCTAGGAAAGCAAAAATGGGAACAATAAACACTTGGAGCAATGAAGCCCATCTTTATTGCTGGGAAGGTAAAAGTGAGGAGAGACAGTGTGGTCATCTATCTCACTAAAAGAACACAGGGAAATACAGTCAGAGGGATACTGGATTGGAAGGAAGGGGTAAGGAATAATGCACTCCAGGCATTTTCAGGTAAATATCAACAGAAAAGTTAAAATAGAATAGACTGCTTCAATTGAAAAGGACTTACAATGATCATCTTGTCCTTTGCATATTGCAGCAACCACAACCATTGCACACAAAATGAGACCAAGTCATTTTAAGAGAGTATGTAGGAAAAGAGGGAACATTTGCATTTGTTTAGGTCAGCAGAAATTGCATTTTGTTTCCAGTTGCCTAAAACATATCTCATCAGTACTTACATCCTGTTTGGTCAATCAGTAGTAGACACCCACTACAACATCTCCTTTGTTTTCCATCCTCCTAACACTCACCCAGAGGATCTCAGACCATGTAATCACTAACTGTAAGGGCAGTGTGATCAAACCTCTCCTTTCAGTATAGCGCAGCACCTCCACCTTGCCTCTCCTCCTGAACTGCCCACAGCCCTCCATCCCACCTCTCTAGTCCTGGCATACTTTCCACCAGTCTCACTAAGACCTGGGGTATTGTAGCTCAGGGAGCTGACCAACACTTGCAGTTCATCCTGTTTGTTTCTCATGCTGCCTGCATCGGTGTACAAGCACTTCAGATATGCCTCTGAGACCTCAGTGCTCCTGAGGGCATTGTAAATGTTCCCACTAGCATTGACACGCCCAGGCAATGTGATGCCAACCCTTGGCTTACCTACTGCAACCCTGTTGGTATCCCCTTCTCCCACTGTGCCTAGTTTAAAGCCTACTTTAAGAATCAGTCCTGGCAGCTATGCCCAAAGATCTATTTTCCCACCAGGAGAGGTGGATCCTGTCAAACTTCAGCATAACTTATCCTCTCAAGTCCCTTCAATGGTTTAAAGACCCAAAGTTTTGGTGGAGATAAATTTCATATCATCCACTGTAGTAATGGATGCTGATGACTTCAGCTTCCTCATACAAAGGTAAGACCTCAGCAGATAGGGATATTATAGCTGGGCAAGACAGGTAATGATGCTTTTCATTTCAGTCGATATGCTGGTCTGAGGCAGTGGAGAATATGTTAGCCTTTTGCATTTGACTAAGTAAGGAAGTTATATTACATTATCTAACTACATTTTCTGTAGCTATGAAATGCCATCACCTGTAGAGACACATCTGATTTGCACTGTCTTAAAATGCTATCCAAACTTCAGGCTTTTCATGGTGGAGATGACAGATTATTAAAAAATTAGATTTTACCCATTTTCTTGCATGTGAACTGAAAGAAAGGAGCCATCCTCACATTGCCCAGTTACAGGAAAGGTCAGCTGAAGCTTGTGTCTGGTGTTTGAGTAGTGCTTGGCATTCTTTTCTTACCTTCTCTCTGCTCCACAAATCATCGCACACAGAAAGGTCAGGAACAGAGAGGAGGTAAGATACCAGCTAAATAAGGAGCAAAAGATTCCTCTCCTTCTGGAAATCATCAGAGCAGAAGGGGAATTTCTAGAATCCTTTTGAGATAGGAAAGACCTGAAATAGTTAAAATATTTGGACTACACATTGCACAATTCAATTGCTTGGTATCAGCTCATATCCTTGAATAAATAAAGGAATTAACTTTGTATAAAGCTGTCCAAAGCCAGAGAATAGTTACAGCTGACATTTTTTCTTTTAATTTGCTCTTACTTACAGTGTGTGTTTTTCCCTTCCCTCCACCCTTTTCCTTGATCTGACCTAACTTTTGCTTGTGTTCTTGAATATGGGAAAGGACAGAGGAGAATTGAATAAAGGACAGTTGTTGCCATGTTCTTCACCTGACACAATAATTTTAAATCAGATATTTTTAGACTTGTACCTTCTTGAAAAAGATTGAGCCAAAATTAACCTCTGAATTTCATATCACAAAAGAACAGGATGCCTTCAGGGAAAAAAGTCACAAAGAAAAAGATCTTCCCTTGTTTGTCTCCTTGCTAATTTTGGTTGGCTATTTCAAACTAGTGAAAATTTTGATAAATAATGTTTTTGGAAAGTTTAAAGCAGAAGCTGACATCAGACTCAGGATGATTTCATTGAAGCTGTGAGCCTGAAATATTTTGCTCATACAAACTGGGCAGGTTTCTGTACATGTTTTTAGTATTGCGGGGAATCTGGCTGATTTACTGACCTTTTGCAGACATTTCTACTGCTCTATGAATAATATCAAAGTGGTCAAACAAGAACAACTTTAAGGAAATTATTATGTCCGTGCTTATTTCAAAAAAAAGAATGAAGTACCTTACATTCACAGCCTTTTCACAGTGACTTTTATGGGCAATCTAACTCACACCCAACAAATACCAGTGTAACCTTGACTAGCTATTCATAAGGTTAAGTACAGGGACTTGCAATTCTTGGTCATTCCATTCATGGTTTTATATATTTTTGTCATGACGTATCCTTATTCCTGCTCAAGGAATTTAAGTGGTGAAGGAAGGAAAACATTTTTAATATGGATAGACTGTATCTGATAGTAAGGTTGGAAGTATTAAAAGATATTTCTCTGTTCTATGACACTGCCCTATCCTATTGTTTTTGAAAAAATATGAAACATTTGTGAGAGGTGTGAACCTGGTGAGAAGCCTCAAAATTACTTCCTTTTATTTGCAAACATGGCAGAAGACTGTTTTTTCATCAGCACAAGTTAAAAGAATGATAAAACAATATGAATATTTATTAAACCCCATTTTTATTTAACTTCAACTTACTTATTGTTACAAAATACTTATTGTTACTTCAGAATATAAATAGCCTTTAAGAGTCCAAATTTGGAACCTGTCACATTGAGTGCTAAGCAAATGTGCCATGTGAACAAATGTGTAGATGGGAACACTTAAAATAGAGAAAACAAACACTTCGCATAGAAAATTTTAAGACCTTGTTTCCAGAACAAGAACTGTAGAGGTGTTCACACTGAACTTGCACAATTGTGAATGTTCTTTTAGAGACTATGCATGGAAATGAAGTACTTTGTACAAATGTATAGATTGGTAAAATATGTTAAGATATATTCTAGATAAGTTAAGAATAAACACTGATGAACAGAGATTGTTTCAGAAAATTTAATTGATCTTGTAATTTATCCTCCTGACCCTTCTCCTTAGAAGAACTTCATGAAAGAACAACAAAGATCTGTAAACAAACAAAGTTTCATTAGGACATAAGCTGGAATACTTAAATTCTTACACTGAGAAAAATCAAAACATGTAGGTGAAGGAGAGCAGAAAATTTGAAAAAGAAAACTTGAAAGCCACTCTTTTCCTTAATGCTTTCTTTTTTCAGGTCTTTTTCTTACTTTCAGACTTAATACACACAAATTCCCTGAATACAACAAGCCTTCTCAATGCTATCTACTGGCAGAAAAAAAGTTCTTTTCATCCCCTGCAAGCTGCAGCTCCAATCCCTTTGCCAAGGTCCTTGTCCATAGGTACCAGGCTCCTCATTCCCAGATGCGATTTTCTTCCTGCTCAATACCTCTCAAAGCTGGAAGGTCCTCTTCCAGAGGGGCATTTGCTTTCCCTCTCCTCCTCAGCAGCATTACTTCTTCCCTCCAGGGGCTTCTATCTCTGTTGATAACAATCTGAGAATAAAGAAATAAATCTGCTAAGAGGTTGCACTGCAGACATGAACATGTTTAGAAAAGTATTTTCTTAATTTCTCCTGGAACATAAACTCGGAAAAATTGATGTAATGAGCACAGCTTACCTTTTCTTAGACAGGCAACCCTTTCTTAAAGGCATGTGAAACCGAAACTCAAATGAGTTGAGTGAGCAGTCATTTAACAGGCTGAGAAAAAAATAACTACCTGTGATGCAGAACATGCTTAGAATATCATGACAAAAGTAGTTTTGACATTGCTGTTTATGTTATATGTCAGGTGACACATAAGAATTCTTCTGTAGCAAGATTCAGACAAAGGAACAAATCTACCATACCTCCTTTCACAAATCTCCTTCTTCCTTTTAAGCAAGAAAGTTGCACAGGCACTGAAGTAGACCCAACGCTGAAATTATTTAGCTAACAAGATATACTGCAGAAGATAAAGCAGTGCAAAAATTCTGGAGAAGAACAGATGCCAGTGCTCCGAGGCAAGTATAGTGATTACTGAGGTTATATTAAACAGCCATTCAGAAAAAAAAAAAAAAGGCAAAATATAGTTCCTGTATTTTGACTGGAAAGATTAGAAGAAGCTAAGCATAAAATTTTGAAGGAAGACTTGCAGTTCCTATGTTCAACATTATTTTGAATTTTTCTCCTCTTATATCTGAAAAATATGAAAAAATAGTAAACCTAATCCTTTCCATCAGCTAAATGTGTGTGGCTAAATATCCTGGGTGGAAAGAGGATCCAACAATTAGCCAACTCATTTTAACCTTCTAAGCTAAGATCATTTATGCAAAGCCCTTGTCTGAAATGAATTTTCAAGTCTGACTATTTAAAGATTAGCATTAGTTTGAAAACGAAAGATCTGGCATAACCTTTGCTACACTGAGGACATGAATGATGATATGAATAAAGACAGGGAAAATTGAGAGCATTCAAAGACGTTTTAAACCAAAACAGAGGAAACAACAACTTGAAAGAATAGGAATTGCATTTTAGTGGTTATTACTTAAGGTTTCCTGGTTTTTGGGGGTGTTTAGGTTTTTTGTACGTCGCAGTCTCTTACTCTTCCTGTGCTGTTAAAAACAGAACACAAAACCAGCTCAGAAGCGCAGCACAGCTCACAGCAGCCTGACTTGAAACTCTAAGCTTCAAAAGGCCTAAGACTGAATCAATCAATCGATCATCCCCCTCTGGTTTCTTTGCACACTCACGTGTCTTACACCATATAAAGATCCAGTGTGGAAGAAAATGTTATCTTTTCCATTTTATGATCTCATTTGTTACAGGTAGTAAAGATAAAGTATTACACACTGACAACCTCCTACACTTTTGTGTGTTGAAAGTGTACTTGTGTTAATGTACATGTGTTTGTACAGGCCAGAATTCCTCTCTGCAGTTGTGACATGCCAGGGCTCCTGCAAGATCAGCTTTATGAAAAAAATGTGGCATTGTTTATACAGATCAGGTGTATTTTCTTATATATTTTACAGGAGAATTCAATCTTCAGAGCAATTTGAAAATCATCAGGGTTCATAGTAAGCTCCCTTCAAACACAACAGAATTACAGTTAAAGACATTTTGAAAACTGAATTTCATTTTGTGACCTTTTTTATTTATTTACTTTAAAAGTATATTCTTGAAACTGTAAGAAACATTGTTTGGTTTAGTTTGGAGTTTTGTATTTTAAAATAGAGAAGATAAATGAGTCACTGTTCTAGTCATGCTGCTACTGTTTGATCTCCTAGTTTAACGTCCTGTAGCAAAAAAAAAAAAAAAAAAAAAAAGAGAAAAAACTCCCAAACCTATAGTGTTCCCATGGGGAACAAAAGCTTGAAAAGCAGCAGCAACATGTTGGTAATAAAAAAATTTCAAAGGACCATATTTCAAGCTGTGGGAGTGCAAGGAACATAATTTCTTATATAAAATGCACATCATCTCTTGTGGATGGCAACTCAGGAGACTGTGTATGCTTCTCTCCTATTTCATAGGAATTTCCTAGAAAATACAAATGAAGACAGTTTTGATAACTAACTTAATAAAATTCCAAAGAGTAGGGGTGGGCAGCTCAAACTGACATTTTAAGATTTCATGAGGGAGGGTGATGGGTGAAAGAAGGAGGAATGTCACTTTTGCTATGGACAGAAACTTAATTTCTTTAGTTTGGATGAATTCCAAGAAGAGTTACAGCATTTTTACAATCTTTCTATTTCTTACACAAAGCAAACAGTTTTCTTCTGTTTACTTAAGCACACTGAGATGAAAAAAATCCAGAGGCTTGCAAGACCACAGCTGTCTGCTCTTCAAATACTGGTTCAACACTTTGATGAAGGGCAGTGTTTGCTTTCTGTGCACTGCAGGTTAAAATGAAACAGATTGTTTGCAGGACATAATTTCTCTAGGGATGGTGCTTCCAGGTTGAATTAGCAGATAAATAAAAATTCATAGTTCATTTAATTTATTTTTCACATATCCCAAATACTTTGATATTTAGTCTAAATCAGGGCTTGAGTCCAGAGACCTTTAAATCAAGCAATATGATTCCTCAAAATTATAAGTAATTAAGAGTAAATTTATGGCAGATTAAGGTTTCTTATAATTTCCCTTCTTCATATATTTTAGAGGCATGGTGCTCTGAATCACTATTTTCATCACTTTTCATCATCCAAGTGTGTAGTTCTGACA
Source organism: Drymodes brunneopygia (assembly GCA_013400955.1). Lineage (NCBI taxonomy): Eukaryota > Metazoa > Chordata > Aves > Passeriformes > Petroicidae > Drymodes > Drymodes brunneopygia. Next base: position 273,080 of record VZTZ01040282.1, read on the forward strand.
TAGATGGTCTTGATTCATGCCACCCTTTCCAATGCCTTCATTAAGATTACTTGACCAATTAAAAGCTGATTACATGAATAGGTCTTGTTATATCATCTTGTGTCACTCACCTTCCTGTTTCTTCCTTCTGCACTCTTTACTTTCCCTATCCACAGGAAATTCTGTCTCAGTCAGCATAAGAAAGTTCTCAACAAAGCTCTTTGCAGCAATGTTTATTTCACCTCTGCAGCCTAGGCTGCGATGAGGTATAAGGGAGAGTTCTTTTACTACAAAGTTTATGAGACACTGGCACAGGTTGCCGGCAAAGTGATGGATGCCCTGTGTTTGGAAGCGTTCAAGGACAGGTTGGATGGGACTCTGAGAAACCTGATCTAATGAAAGGTGTCCCTGCTCACAGGGAGAAGGGGTGTTAGAACCAGACGATCTTTAAGGGCCCTTCCAACCAAAACCATTTTGATTCTATGTTTCTGTTTGATTTGTGCTGCTCAGGACCTGAGCAAGAGTAATCTTAAATGAGACTGGCCTGTTATTTGCATAGAATATAGTACTTAATCCCTGAAAACATTAGGTGAAGAGAGACCAGCCTTTCCAAACTGGACCATGCTTGTGATCTTACATAAAATCTTATGTACACCCAGGTGAGGAAATGGCAGTTTGAGATATGGATGTAACTATGTGGCTCCAATAAACCTTATTGACTTGGCGCCCAACAAACAGACCTAATTTTTCATGGTTCTCACAAGTTGTCTGGAAAAACGTTAATGTCAGCAGGGCTGTGCATAGCCCATACTTTTCCTTTCCTCAGCAGAGCTGCTTTGGACACTTTGAATCTCAAAGCTTTGTGTTTATACATATTTTTGGTGTAAGAAGAGTAGAGGTGATAGATGGGGTAAAGTTTGTAATAGTGGAGTTTGGAAGCACTACCATTATCTATAGGTTTATATAACACATGCACCTTACATGTTTAACTTTTAAAAAATCCCAGTATCAAGGATATTTACCTAAATATATACTGACCTACATAGATATTGGCATATATATTGAAGATATAAATTCAAGGAAGGTGCTTGTGATACAAAATCCCATAAATAAGAGGTTTTGTAACAAATACTGAACTTAGTTCTTTGCAAAATTCATCAACAATTAATATTTTGTTGAGGAATGCTGATTCTGAGACAGTCATCTGTACACTAAGGGAGAAAATATAAATTTGTGCTAGTTGTAGGAATTGTACTTTCAGAGAATACAGACACTCAAGTTCACCAACTATGCTTTTCTTCACACTAAAGGAAGAGAAAAAGTAAATCTAAATATAGATTCAGCAGTCTCCTCAGGAAGCCTGTTACTGATGTCCTCACAACACGTTACGGACGTCCCTTTTTTGTAGACTGGCAGGTGTGAAGGACATGTTGTGGAGCTTACTTGTAGAACAGTATTTACACCTAAAACTGCTGGGTAGACTGAATTGATGTGAAGAGAAAGACTTTCTGTGCTCTTCTAATATCATTATCTCTTCTGATTAGGTTATAATGCAAATATTATCGAAGACTCACAGCTTATCTGTAGTATTGACATTCCCAACACTGACATTCTCAGGTCAATATACTAAAATTATAATACGCTTCCTGTGAGTTAAGAATAAAATTACCCTGCTTTCTATACATAAAACTTAAAAAAAAGAAAAGGGAAAAGAGTATGAAAAATAACTTCAAAAAAGCAGTACTTGAAAGTAAGTCCTTGGATAACAGGTTTCCTCACACACTTGTAAAAACTGGGAGATACCAAGTTCCTTGTACTAGAGGAAGAAGTCTATAGATACATAAGAGACTTTTGGAAGAGAGGAGGAATGCAAGAGAGAAACATTTTATTTGATGTGGGGATGCTTGGGGTATTTTTCTACAGATGTTTTCAAACATATATAAGGCATACTGCTTCTGAATTAGTTCTTTTTCAGTATATGAGGTGGCTGACAATGTAGATGAGGAAAGAACTGGCTATTATTTACCTTGTGCTAGGGGCATCTGATCTGTCCCTTTTGGCACTGGGTTCCACAGCCAGGAAAGCAAATTTCACTCATGGGGTACAGTCAGTACAGGGTTATTGTCCTACTACGGCCACGCCAATCAGGTTCATCAATGGGGTCTGCAACCTCTTTCTTCACCCCTCCTTCCCAGGGTTTTGGCTTCCAGTGTTCTAGGCCAACTCTGATTTAATGCAGCTGTGGAAGCTTGGGTCAGATTTCTGGGAAAGATGTGGATGTCAGAGTTTTGAATAAAGCAAGGTTTTGGCCTCCCTTTGTTTGGAGCAATGTTGAAGGTTTCTTGTCCAAGCTACCTTGTTGATGTATCTGTGCCTGATCATGTACCCTGATCATTCTGAGCCTGGCCCACAGACCTGACTTTCCAACTTGACCTCAGATCTCCCTTGTCACTATGGACATATCTGGTGTTCTGGACAGTTGCCTGATTACTATCCCCTGTTCTGCTTTGTTATTCTCATTCAGTTACTGTGGGACTGCTTTTGTTAGTGAGGGCACAGCCCTGCCAGTTTTATTGTCTCAACTCCCAGTCCTCTTTCCCCTCTGGAGAGTACCCAACTTTGCTTCTCCCTAACAGCACTCTCAGACAACCCAGGAAAATTTTTTGCCTTTAAATATTCCTTTTTTTCTCCTTTTCCTCAACATACAAGCTGTCCTTTTTACTCTTTCTTTGCTCCACAGGTTTTGCAGATTTTTCGCCCTTATATGGTCTTAGAACCGTAGCCTTTAGTTTTAGACATTGGCCCCAGTCAACCTGTACTTTCCTGTCTTTTGATATCTTTCACCCAGAAGCAGTCATAGAATCAGAAAATGGTTTTGGTTGGAAGGGACCATAAAGATCATATAGTTCCAATCATGCTGTCACAGTCAGGGCTACCCTTGGCTACATCTGGTTGCTCAGACTTCCATCCAGCCTGGCCTTGAAGACTCCCAGGGACGGGGCATCCACAGCTCCACTGGGCAACCTATTCCAGTGCCACACCACCCTCACAGTAAAAAATTTCTTCCTAATAGCTAATGTATACCTTTTCATCATTCGTGATATGTTGTAGTTTCCCACATTCATTCTTATTTGTTTGGCCTCAAGTTGGGTTACATGAACTTCCTTCCCATTTTTTTTTGGGTTTGCAGTGCCCAGCAGTTTCTCACATTTCTATCGCACTCATTGGATTTGGGACTGGAGTTGGCCCTTTGCCTGTATACTTTAACAACTTGATTAAGAAACATTTTCAACATAGCTTGCAGCATGTTTTAGAGTCAGATTTGTGAGATAATAAAATGGGTTGAAAAGTCACTCTATCTCTGTGTTCAAACTGTGGTGAACAACCATAGGAAATTCTGCTGTCATCTGGTTACTTAGTAGTGCTCTTTACAGTAGATACTGAGGCCAACTCTGTGTACTATTTTTTTAGTTAATGACTGGATGATGCAATACATTACACTCCACACATTTCCAGACAATACCAAACTGGCTAATCATGAAAGGGCAGAGCTGACATGAGGATGTAAGTAAGGTGGAAAAATGGGATGGTGGGAACCTCATGAATTTCAAATGGAATTGCCAAGATCTCCACTTGGCTAGAAATAACCCCATGAACCAGCAGAGATTATGCTTAATTCTGATTATTCTAGCAGGATGCAATTTTTAGCAAAATATTGATTGCATAATATGTGCATAGATAAGCATCTGTGATATTCCATTACAAAGTAGAATATTATATCTAAATCATTATCTATTAAAATTTGAGCCAACAAATATTTATGCATTTTCATAATTTTTAGTTTTCCAGTTTACAATTTTAATAATAACAACCTTAAAAATACGTGTTAGTTGGTTTTTTTTTCCAGTCTGAAGTTAGTAGCTTCTTAATTGCTGAGTACTTCCAGCAGGATAGTACTTAAGCAGAATTATGGCAGTGCATATATTGGCTTATGTGTAGTTCAATACCATTGCTTAACAGATGTCTGATTTAATTATAGGCACCTCATATACATTTTCATTGATGTCATGAACCTACCTCTTTGGTCTCAGGATTTCTAGGCAACACTGCAGCATTGGTTCTAATGCAGTAGAACCACATAAAAGACCAGTTTTCTTCTCCACTCTCCTTTTCTTTCCCCTTCCAGCTCCAAAAGGCAGTAACTCAGTAACATGCCTTTCCCTGTCAGCTAGCCATATGTCCATCCTTGTAACCACACTCCAAAAATGTTTTTGTTGTATGATTAAAGGAAGGTCATGTTTGATTGAAACACTGGGTGCATTTCACCATGATGAGTTGTTGCTAATTATTCGATTTCAGCTAACTCACTACATAGATGAGGCTCTCAGTGAGAACATAATTTTTTTTTCTTTTTTAAGTCTTCAAGATGCTGATCCAGAAGGAGTAAACTGAGTTTTCAGTGTAGTTCTGTGATCAGGACACTAAGGCATGAATGGAGAAACTGAGGAACTGTGCTTTCTGTTCTACCTTGAAGAAGGGAAGTCAGTGTCTCAGGTTCTCCATTTGTGAACTGAATACCATAAACTTGACTTTCTCCAAAATAGGATATTAATGGAGAATTGTAACACGTTCTTTAATAAAATTCAGGTAAACTGGTAACTTAGAATACTTCAGTATCCATTATTCTGAGTTATAATTCAGTAGCTATTCTCCTGCTTCAGACCAGGCAATATTCGATATTCCGAAACGCTTCAGGAAATGTAGAACAGAGGAATGTGTTTCTGTAGGCATCAAGTTTAAGCAGGAGAGAACTACTAAGAGAGTTATCAGTACCAGAGAAAAAGCAACTACTCATTACTCAGGAAAAACGAAAAAACCCCACAATGATACTGCAAGGATGGTGGAGGCTGAGAGGGGGAAAGCAAATCCTCTAAAGTCCATTTTATTCAGTTCTTCTGTATAAGGTTGAGAGCCTCAGCAGTATGTAAATCAGAGTGTTTTACTGAAAGAGTAGAAAGAAAAAAATAAAGCAGAATAAATATAAATAAATGTAGCATTTGCTAGTATAAACTAGTATTTATTACATTTATATTATTTGGAACCAAGAATTCTAAATCCCAGAATTTGAGTGGCATGAGATTATGGCTGGTTCTTTTCCCTCCCTTCCTGTATCCTCTTATTTAATCCTTTTTGTCCCCATAGAATCATAGAAACATAGAATATCCTGAGTTGGAAGGGACCCACGAGGATCATGAAGTAGCCTGCACAGAAGATGTGTGTTAATTGGATAAAGTGAATGCAGCATGAGATAATCAAAGGCTAAGGTGCAGTATGGTGCCTTGTGTGAGGATTTCAAGGGGCTGTCACTATCTAAAGTAAATATGGACTGTGGTGCACAGGTATTGAAAAAAATGCTAATGCTGCAGTCTGCAGTTCTACATTGTCAGCCTTATTTTTGGTGGTGTTGGATTTTCAGAAAGCGTCACCACTTCAACCACTTTCAGCTAGAGTGAATGGAAACTACATGTAGCTAAAAAACCAAATGACACAAAAAGGAATGCAATTTAAAAATGAAACGACAGAAAGTCAAGTAAAGGTGTTTACTCTGTCATATCTGCCACAAATTCTCTGTGAGTCAGGCAAGTTAACACAGATTCCCTGTTAAAAAAACTCTCAAAAAACAAAACCACACGAATACTTTCCCCTGCTGTTTCTTTTACTCTATATATCTACCTGAATGTGAGCCCTTCCAGTCCAAGACTATGTTATGTGGTCATTCAAGGTGCTATAAATGAGATCTTTCATTTTTTTTAAAGCACCTTTGCATATCAATCAAGAAAATCCACAACTCATTATTCACTTTACCAGCATTTATAACACAACAGTGATGATAAGTGTTGTACATTTTGTTATCTGAGGGAAGTTGTACCGAAATGAAGTATTTATTGGAAGTCAGACAAAGATATACATTTATACCAGAAGCATCAGGTAAAAGAGAGAGTGAAAGTATGGAGAGAAGTGAAATTTGTCTTATACCTTATCCCTAAATTCTCAATGGACATAAGAATTTAGTTCTCTTTTACTTCAGTGCTCAAAGACTGCAGAAATGTGTTTACATGTTCACTTAGACCACTGGCTTAAAATAAAAATAATATAAAAATGGTGTATTGTGCCAGATACCAAGCAACCAAGAAGTTGTGTAATTGAATTTGTAGGTCAGACCCTTCTTCCGCTCAAGTCAATTCCCCATTGATCACACTGAAGTGGGGAAGGGAGCAGTGGGAAACTTTCACATTTAGAGTTATGTGGAGACGTTTCCACTCAGATTAAACTGGGACTCAAAAGTGGCTATTTATATGCATGAGACCAACACAAAGTGCATATTCTGCCTCAGGATTAAAGCATTTAGTTTTTCAAGAGGGAACAGTTCATTGACCAATGCTTTATGCCCACATTTCTCATGTTGATAGAGCTTTGCCCATGAACTCTCATTAGCTGCCCTGATTCCAACTTAAAACTTAAATTTGATTTCAACACCAGCAGTAAGATGTCATGAAGGAAACAGATTGCTCCATATATTCATCTAAATCCAGGTCAAAACTAGGTATGCATCAACAGCATTTCGTCATCAATAACATGTGCCACCAAGATAAATTGATGCTGAAAGCTGCAATTTCTAATCACTAATAATAAAGATTTCAATTAGTTGTATGTACAGCTAAGTGTATCTCAGTTTATTTGCTAACGCAATTTTGTTAAACCAAGAAATTTTACTGCTGAATGCAAACACTGGAATAGTTGTGCCTGTTAACATGACTAGTTTCACTTGTCTAATATATGGTCACATAATTAACCAATCTGATAATTGAATTTCATGCTACAACTGCTTTTCATTGAATATATAATATAAAGCAGATTAAAAGTTTGACATTAGAACATTTCTCACAAACATATTTCACTTTCCTGATCATCTTCTGCCATAGCACTACAAACTAGCATTTTCTAGTAATTTTATTCACAAAAAAAAAAACAAACAAGCAAAAAGAAACATGAAACTCATTGGTTGCAGAGTTCCAAAACAACTAAAAGGTTTTACAGCTAAAAGGTTTTTCTTCAGTCAACACTCAGTGATTTAATGGCAATTGTGTGGCTAAAGTCTTACATTGGTTTGAATTCACTCCTTTCGTTATATGCCCTTTTAACAAGTTCCTGCCAAATATGATGTGAATAAGTTGTAGAGCTATGGTTCAGGAACTAATTCACACCTATTATTTTGATGAGTTGCAGTACATGCCATTTCACCCTTCAGAAGATGTGCATTTAGGTTCATTTCAGAGTACATTCTAGTCTAAATCCCAAATCTCTCACCAATAAGCACTAAAATCTGCCTAATGCACTCAATATGTATGTTTCTGCAATTAGAGGCTCCCTGCTATATTCCAAAAGTATTGGACCTGTTACCAGAGTAATCCGTTCAATCCTGCTGTGAGTCACTACTGTGTGCTGCAGCTGACCCACGAGCTGCTTCCGAGTTCTGTATCTGAGAGCCGCGACATTTCGCAGACACCAGCTCTGTAATCCCTCTGACTTAAGTTATTAATCTTGATTTGTTTTACTATAAAGCACAATGTTAGAAATAAGCTACCTTTGAACAATTTTGTAGAAGGTTAAACAGAGTAAATAAATCTGTATTTTTAGGACAACAGCACTACATCATCAGGAACAATTCTGACAAATAAAAAGCTATTAGTCTACCAAAACTGTAATGAGATCATGATTAATAAACACCTCTGAAAGGTCTGCATCAAAGTCATGGCTTTTCTGTGATAAATGTAAACATGCAGACCTTACTTTGCCAAAAGCTGTGTGTTCCAGTTATCCAGCTCTACTGATTGATTTGTTCATTAGACTAATAAATAATTTATCACCTTGAAGAGGACAATTCGTTATACAGATAGCATGAACAAGTAATTTTGAACAGCCAAATCTTTAGAAGAATTAGCAGTGTTAACAGTGCCATGAAGTCTGTTTTTGATGCAAAATCCAGACCAGCATAAAAACAGTGAAATTGTTATAAAAACAGGTAATTTCAGATAGCTTCTAAGCAGTTGCCTATGGGAATTCACAGTGCTCTATCAGAAATCTCATGCATCATATTATCTTCATGTCCTTTTAACTAGCCTGCCCTAGAAATTATGATAAGCTATGAGCTTTCTTAACAATAGGCCCAGAAATAAAATACAGTTTGTAATATATCCCATTTTCTACAATAGGGAGAAAGTCTGTAAGATTTACAGTATTGATTATTTTATTCTATGATTTTCTTTCCTAAGAGCCTATATGAATTTTCTTAGCAACAAGTGATAGTAAAAAATCATATACAAATCAGGCAGAGTGGGCCATTTCTCCAAGAATAGGAAATACCATTGTAAAAACTAAATTGTAACTCATTCTATAGAATTTCCTCTGCATTGAAAGTAAGAAAAGGGTGGAGATAAGGGCAGTTGTGTCATGGTAACACATTAGGGGATACATTAGACACAATTACTCATCACACTTTCCCCTAATAGGAACCAAAGGGATTTTTTTTATTATTATTTTTATATCAGTTTTATAGCTTTTTTTGTAAACCTTTAAATGGATGTAACAGTCCCTTTGCTGAAGACAGAAAAAAGCCTACAAATAAGGGTCTTTGTAATTAAATGTGTAACGTGTCTAAGAAAAAGGATTGTTCAACTTCATTCACAAAATTGGTAGCACCACAGTCTAAAGCCATTTAGCCAACTGTACTCCCTCAACAATGCACAAGAACAGAGATGTTTAATTTTCCTTTTTATTTCTTTTACACTAGTTAATTTTATTTTCCCCAGCAACACAAATGCACTGAAGTTTAGGCACTCCACTGCAAGAGAGGAAACTGAGAGTATTTACGGAATGACCTGCTGTGTTTCATCCACGGTGAAAGTCCTTGTTTTCTTGGAAATTAGTATCTACAAGGGCAAGCATATCACCAGTCTTGGAATACCAGCCTGATCCCAGAAGTCTAGTTCAAAATACCAAACCAGACACATTTTCTGTCATCACTTATACACTGCTTTCCTGAAACTAACGGCTGTTTCCTCGAAGCAATGTCTCCATATAGCATTATACTGTGTTCCACATGGCAACACCTGTGACTGTAAGACTGTGATGATCAAAGATTCTGTTCTTTGAGGCCCCTGATTTTTTTTTTCTTCTTTTTTTATCTTCCCCTGATTCACAGACCTGGCTTGGGGCAGAAAGGGGTAGATAAACACTGGCCTTTCTGCTTTTTCTGTCATTATGCTAGAATTTGATCTGCATCTTCAAGTGCAGTGTATTTCTTGCCTTTGTGTAGTTGAAGCTGATGAGGTTGTTGCATACTCAAAACAGTGGCAGGATGACTCAAAGTTGGGATACTTCACACAGAGTTGATACTGCCATTTATGTGACTTCTACCTTCATTCAGGGAGATTCACAAAGGCAATGCCTCAAAAGAAGATGCTGTAGCAGTAGGATTTGTACAGGATCCAGAGTAATAACATCAGGAGAAAGCTAGAGAAACTGGTGGCAGTGCAGAAGCTGATAGTCTCCTTCAGATTCAATGGAAACTTCAGGGAACTAAATCCCTGTCTTTTGGTGCAGGGTGAGGTAACTTTTATCTGGTGGAATTATTCCAGAAACTTTATGACACAGGGAACCATTGTTATCCAAAACCAAAGCTAAGACATTTCCTCCTCTCATGTATTCTTGTGAAAATGCAGCCTCCTGGGATGATGAATCCTATTTGCTTTTATGGACCTTCACTAACTCTGTGAATGTCACTAGGTAGATATGGTGCACTTGGCAGGATAAGAAAAAGGAAAACATATTTAGTAACAATATTGAAAAAAAACCATACACGTATTATATGACAGTAAGTTGAATTTCCTCTGATGTGCTGTAATTAACTAAATATAAAAGCTAACATTTTTCCCATTATGAAAAAACATTTAATGAAACTGCACTTGCCAGATGGATGTCTTCCATAATGCTTTATTTCCATATACTACCCCCTAGTTATTAGAGAGAGAGAGGAGAGAGAACTCTGTATCCAAGGGATGTGACCATGGAATGAGAACAAATTAAACTCTGAACAAAGATTTCCTCCAAATAAGCCACAGTGCAAGCAGTAACCAACAAGGAATGGGATACAAGCTGAAAAGAAGAAAGCTTGCTTTATTGATTTTTCTCCTTTGCTCCAATTAGGTTAGGTAGATTCTATTCATCTGCTGACTTAAATAGATATGAATGTGAATTCTCTAAGGTATTCTTAAGAAGTTTTCAGTAAAAATGTTTCCATATCACTGCACTAAGAGGGTTTGGAGGTAGCTGACAGCTGTGGGTATATAAATTAAATGGAATATTACTGATGTATTTGAAAAACAAAAACCAAGCCAACACATTTTTTCATCAAACTTTAGCTTTCCAAAATAGTCCAATGGTGTATAACCAAAATTGTTTCATATTTTATAGCTCCAGATTTATGACAACGTGGCTGTGTGTAACTCTGCAAAGTAAAATTATTTGCCTTTAGAGTGATCCACATATTGTGTTCACAAAATCTTATCTGATCAACAAGTGTCTCAAAAGTTGTCTCTCCATGATTAGAGGTTTTTTAGTGAACTTGCGACCCTGTCCCTGAACCCAAGTGGGCAGCTAGCCATGACAAAATTATTATGGCCAGCTCTGGGAATAGGAGAACCTGATAAATGAGGCCCTGATCCTAAAAGGAATGTTTGAGAAGCATGAGGCATTTGTGCTTTTTGGAGAGTTTCTACAGAATGAGGTTTTAGTTTTCTCCCATGGTAAGGAAGCTCAATCAGAGCTAGGTTTCTTAGTAAAAATGGCAGAATTTGTTGCCTGGAGAAGTGCCCCAATAAAAAATGACTTTGCAGTAAGAAAGGATAAGTCACTGTTTCTGGATGCAAGATGATAGGCGCTTCAGATGCCTCTGAGCAGCAGAAAGAGGCAAAATGCTTCTCTCAGGCATGCCAAATTGTGTGTGAAGGCAGCCTCTGAGGGCTCACTGAGGCTGGCATGGCTGTCACTGAGAGCAGATGGTGAGCTGGGGAAGAAAGCTCAGTGAGATCCTATCGTGGTCTGGAAGATGGAGGTTATATGGTCAGTTGAGATTGCCTTATGCAATGAGGCAGACAGTGGAGGTGGGAGGGGTTTCTCCTGAGCCACTCCGGTCATGATATTCAAAATATAACTAAATTAGGTAGGAAGAGAAAGGTCTGAACACTGTCCTTGGTTGGGACTGAAATGAAAATCCCACACTGAAAGGCAGTATGAGCCCTTGAAAAATGAAAGGGCAGCATTTCAGAAGTGTGGCCATGGGAACTTTGCCACCAGGGCTTAAGAGAAACTCACTAGATTAAATTAACCCCTTGCATTCCACAGGGGAGAGGGCAGGCTTGGTCAGAACTGCTCATTATCTGCTGAATTTCTCTGGAGAAAAGGGAGGATAAGAAGAAACAGTTTAGGGAACACCAGCCCTGACTTCCTAATCTACCAGTTTCCTCTGTTTTACATAACTTCATTTCCTCCTCTGAGACACCCTTCATCTCTGCTCTGTTCAGACTGTAGGGGTGGCTGAAATGCCATCTGTAACATGCACTGTCACTTGCTTTTCTGTGTGACGAGTATTGAACCAAAAGAAAGCCTCTTCAGTTCTGCTCTGTAATATCTTTTAATAACCTACTAATAAAAGCAGTGTGATAGAAATAGATGCAGCATTTAGTCTTTCACAGACAGAACAGCTAACTACAGCAACCTGATGGTCATTACAAGCCATTCCAGCTTGCAACAGACAGCTCTCATGTTGTCATTTCACTGACACTGATTGTGTAACTAACGTAACTTAAAGTACTTGCATGCTTGCTTCTTATCCACTTACACAGGCCAATGAGTGCTCTGTTTATTTATTTTGCAAGAATTTTTAGCATCGAGAATAAAGGGGATTTTTTCCTTTGGTTTGGGTCAGGCTTTGGGTCTTGAAAAAGGCTGTGCATTAATTCTGCATGCTAGCTAAATTAATTTTGAAAGCGAGGATATACTATTATTACAGCAAGTTTGCTGGTAAAATGTGATAAGGAGAATGCTGCTCTTCCAGCTATCTGCCAAGGACTCAGGACAGTAAGAACATGCCCAATGTGCTGTTTCAGAGGCTTAGCAAAATAAAATAAAAGTCTTGTTGTTCAGAAATATTTGTTTTAACTCAGTGGTTTACACAGCTTGTGGGAATGAAAGCAGAAAGATTACATTACTTGATGTTCTTCCATCTCTCAAACATGCTCAAAGCTCCTTCCCTGTTTGTTTCTTAGGAGGCAATAATAATAGACACCCAAAGAGTATCTATTATAATGAGAAAACAATACATTTCATTTAACATATTTAATTTTGTAAGTTTTGTAGTTTGGTTTTTTTTTTGCTATATTGCAGTCATGCCTATTAGAAACAGATTGCACTGTAATTATGTTTAGCTGCACCAACCAATTCCATTGAGTGGGACACCATGGAGGTCACTGCACTGCAACCTCTGGGTATTACAGACATTTTAAACATCTGGCACTGCATTATTAGACCTGTCACACAGAACTAGAGAGCTTTGAGTACCTATTATCATTCATGCAGGTTACGACTGATGAGATGAGATGTGAGTGGGTTTTGAGTGATGCTTCGCTTTTCTCCTTTCTCATTTCTTTTTTTTTTTCCTGAAAGAATACAGCACATCAACATTGTGTACTTTTCCTGTCAATAAAAATTTGAAATTAGACAGGCTTAGAACATAAGATGTTTGATCCCTTACTATAAATTGTACACCATGAGTTATTTGCTGGGCTTTTCTAAGCTGATTCAATAAATACAAAAAATGCATAAAGCATTTGGATTAAAACCAGTTTTTCTTTCCTTTTTTGATTGCAGAGATTTCATGCCCTCAAAAGATTCCTTTCCTATAGGGAGTATAGAAGCTTTTATATGTATGTTTACATATATTTTCTTCTTCTTTGTGTGGTTTCTTCTTTATCTATTATAGATACTATTTTTTTAAATAAACTTTCATGGACTCCACAGTGTTTAATTACTGTTGACTTAAAAATTGTTGCTAGCTTCAAGACTTTTTACTCTCTTTCAGAGAAGTTCCTAAATATGTGCTTAATTTTATAACAGATTGTAGATTCCAAGCCAATTAATACAGCTCAGAGGACCTGTAAATAATCCCTTAAGTTGGGACTTTTAAGAGCAGTTAGAGAGAACAAAACCTGGAAAAGTGTTTATGGCAAATGTGAAGATCACAGATCTCTATTCCTAAGAGAAATAAATGGATGACAATTGAATACTGAATACCAACACAATTTAATTAACACAGTTTTCATTTAGCTTAGTCATGTTCTTCCATTAGACACATATTAGGGCCAATTGTAATTCTGAAATGAATTTTTACTTACTCTAATTCTGGGAAAAACTCAACTTATCTTTAGCCACAGGCTCCAGCCTTTATTTCAGGGTCCAGTTTTTCATGGAAGGATGTTTACAATTTGGAGGTAGTGGACATTTTATGACATTCTGCGTAGGACAGCTAACCTGAGAATTTCTGGGGGAGAATTACCTCCCCAGAAATAAGGGAAGGTAATGTACACATAGAAGATCAAAGAAAAGAAAAGAAATGGAGAAGTAAGAGGTAAAAATGATTGAAAAAATCTTATAACAGAACCAGAAAATGGTTTGTGTTGAAATGGACCTTAAAGACCATCTAGTTTCAACCCCACTGCCTTGGACAGGGACACCTTCCATTAGACCAGGTTGCTCAAAGCCCCATCCAACCTGGCCTTGTGTATCCATATTCAAAGGAAAGTATATCCATCAATTTCTCTGTGTTTTGTGGTTTATATAATCTCTTTTTTTTTTAAAACATGTTTGCTGGAACTTCTAGTTAGTCTGAACTAACCACTGAAGGAACAGAGTTCAGTATAAAACACTGAATTTTTGTGTCCTATCTTCATACGTTGAAATATTTCTAAATATTTATTTTAATCAACATGAAATACATCATAAAATGTCTGTAAGGGGTTTTTTGAGGGGTAAGAAAAGGTTAAAGAAAAGAAAGCAAACAAAACCCCTTGTCTAGCCCACACCATTTTCTCCTATTCATTAGACAACACAACACAAAAATGCCCAACCTTTTTTACACTGGAAAAAAACAAACAAACCAAAACAAAATACAACCCAGGTTAAGCAATCTACAAGCTACAGATATTACAGAGCTACCTACCAGACCATAATGTGGCTTTATGGATATTGTGTATAACTGGCACAGGCTTGCGACAGATAAAGGACCACAAGATCAAGGGCCAGCAATTTATTGCCAAATCCAGAAGAGAAAACTGGAGAACAGGGATATTTGAAAAATAGTTCATTGTGTTATATCTGCAACAAATTATCTGCTATTGGGTCTTATTCACAGGTCAGTAAAGTCACTGGCACAGGGCTTGAAGTCAACACTGGTCTTTCCATGTAGTTTTCATATTATAGTGTATCAAGAGATGGAAGCCTGTACACTGAATGCAGTACAATATTGTTAGGCCAGGAAAAGATCTTTTATTTTATTTGTGTAAGATTTTAAAGTATATTTTCTGTTAAAATATCTCTGATGAGATTTCAAAAGCCAGCACTCACAGGCTCACTTAATTCTTACAGACCAAATGGGATCATGAAAATAATAAACATGGGTCAGAAATGAACAGTCCATCCTCTGCACAGATGTGCAAGGTGACCAGAGAGTGCAGGGGCAGACAGGGCAAGACAGATGTGTAAAACATCCTGGTAAAGAAAAGAAATTCATCATTAGGCATAGGTCATGCTGCAGACTTCTTGATTCACAAAGCAGGGAGAAACTGTCAGATAGAATGTGCCTCTTGAGTGCTGTTAGCAAACAAAGTCTGTTATGTTGCAGTATTAAGCCCCTGTGAGGTGGTGTGTGGGTGCTCCTGGGGTTTTCAACTGTAAATTACAGGGGCATACTAAACTGGTGTGTGTCTACACAGGTAGTTTCACTTAATTTAACTGTCAATCTAAATCATTTTAACATCATCCCTTAAGTTAAACCATTCATTCTTGGCAGCCTGCCTTGAAGACCTAGTTTTTCAATGAGTCCCTGATGGATCCTGGTTGAAGTTAATGGGGCTGGATGTGGTTGTAGAGTAGCAATTGCATAAAATTCATTAAAGGGCTGGGTCCTATTCAGGTAAGCCCAGCTCTGATACCTGCTCTTATTAAGAGTTCTTTACACCATAACTGTTCCTCTTGACTTCAGTGGGACTACTTATGAGTTAAAATACAGCTCAGCAATGTAGCTGCCGTGGAGGTTTCCTTGGAAACCTCTGGGGGAGAGGGCACAGAAGAAGAAAAAGATAACTGGTGGAGGCCCTCCAAGGGAGCCAAGCTNCAAGAATTTGGTTGTATGCAGGTGAAGATGTTTTACCTTGCTAATATTTCTCATCCCATCGAAATCAAGGTGACTACTAATGACTGTGGGTTACTGGAATGATGAAGGGTTTGCAGGAGGGGGATGGTCTTTTGCCATGGGAATACCAGGCAAATATGCTTTTAGAGTCTAGAAAATCAACTATAGAATAAAGAAAACTTAGAGAGAAAATAATTTTATTTTTTTAAAATGTTCCATCATGTACTTTGGCAATATTCCTAGAAAAACTGGGAATAACTCCTTATGATCTTTATTTCTGGATTAGAGAAAACAATTTTTACTTTGCAGATGAAAAAGTCTAAAAATCAGATGGTGTCCTAGTCATCTACACTTGCATTTTGGAAAGGAAGGTGCCACTGGTCAGAAATGCACACTTTATGACAAAAATGCCATACAAACTTCATAAAATTTGGATCTGAGCCCAAAGGTATATGCTTTCCTGTCCAGGTGCAAAGCAATACAACTGAGATGTTCAATGCCAATACTCAACCTACCCATTTCAAGAGGCTAACAGATTATGCACAGCAGCACAATGAAATAAATGGAATCACTTATGAAGTGCTCTCCCACATAAAGCCTGCAAAACTCAATCTTGCCATGGTTTCTTCACTATCCCTGCTGTGCAGTGTTAACTGGTGAGTCAGGTGTGTCTCTCAGATGTACTAAAATATTCCAGTGTGGAAAGAGAGGACTGCTCTGCTTCAAATTATTTTGTTGTTACCCCGATTTCAGCTCAGCTGCTTGTTCAGTCAGTTAAATCATATGAGTGATAGAAATTTAAAAAAATGTGTAACATGAATACAAATAGCTATGAGACCATGCGCTCATAGTGCATTTCTATTATAGACCATTAGACATGGATACATTAAGTCTCTCACCTTTAAATTTTGCATTTCAGCTCTTCTTAGACAGCAGAAATGTCAGAATTTACTTAACTGAGATACATTCTGCTCTCATTCCTATTGGAAAGAAAAATCAGAGAAATCACATTGACTTCAGTGGAATTTATTCTAGATTTGCCTTAAATAAGGTAATTCTTTCCACATTCTACAAAGCAACCTGGACATAAGTGGACCATCTTCATGATAGATGACCTAATCTGGGTGTCTGTGGAGGGTGTACAAAGAAAACAGATCCAGGGGATGAATATCTCCAGAACTACAGATTTTCTGCCTCTGAGAAAGAGGAAGTGAATCCATGTACTTTAATCTCATTGAACTTTATTCTTTGATTTTTCACCAGTTCAAAAAGGTACTGGAAAGCATCAGAATGTCTGTTCTGCATAAAACTGGAAAACTCTGTCTCTCACAAATACTTTTACTTATCACACAAAGCCTGCTTAATAACATGTATGACTGTAAGAATCCAAATCTTTAGGATTCTATAAACTTTTATGTATATGCAACAAACCTTTCTCTCAAAGGAAGATATGTTTTCATAACACGGTGAAAGATTTAAAGTATCTGGGCCCCAATAAGAAGTCATTTAACACTTTAGAAAATCTACCCCTTCATCATACCATGAAAATTAATCACAACATCCATATTCAAATTGTATCCTGAAATTAGCTGCTAATACAAAGACAAAGGAAAGACAAAGGGGTGATCTTTGAATCCTGAATGCATTTACACAAGAAAATAAGATGATATTTCACAAACACCTTCAGCTAATAAAACATACATAGAGGAGAAATAATTAAACTGAAGGAGTATCAGACCTGAAGTAGGAGTATCAACACAGAAATTCATCATGGTAATTAATTTTGTTATATGAAGAAACAGAAGGATGAAACATCAAATTGAATTGCCTACTCCTTTTCCTGTAAAAGCAGGGGAAGATGGCAATGCATTATGCTCTGATATTCAAGGCATCTCTGTTCTTTGCCTTACCTTTGCTTCAGACTTTCAGAAAAATCAATGATTTTGTCACTGGACTTCAGCTCTGCATCTGTAAAATGATAATAATTGCCTATTTCTTGTCTAATTAAGCTACACAGGTGTAAAAAGAAGGACAGTAATGTTCTTAACTCCCTTAGAGCCTTTTAGTATTACTGTGATAAAAATATGAAGAAACATTATCATGCCCCCATTTTATCTGTGGAGAGGAAAAGAATTTCCAAACAGCTGAGCTGACATTGTTTGCCCTGTTCTGATTGCCTATCTTTGCTAGACCATGCACTTACTATTGGCTCTGTACACACCTTCTGGTATATTTTTTTGCCCATTTGGACACATAACCACCTCTTCTGTGTTTGATGTTAGTATTTTAACTTGATTCCATGTTAAGCTTGTTTATTCATCTTACATATCAAATGACAAAATGCCAAAAACTATTGCAGATGGATGGTTTTCTGGTGTATTTTCTGACTTTCCAGGATGCTGATTTCTGAAAGCCAAGAAATACAGGATATCTGTTTTTCCTGGGACAGTCCATAGCCAATGGGAATTATCTGCAAATGCTTCAGAAGTAAACACCTTGTTAGATACAGCTGTATTGAACTGATCCAGGGATTAGTTGGAACAGATTGATAGAGCTGTGCTTATAATAAAAGAAAAAAAAAATAAAATCTGGGAGGACTGCAAGAGGGAAGGTAAAGGGAAAAGTGAAAGAAAGGAGCATGTACACTCTCTGAAACACCCGATAGCCCTTATTTCATGCTCTGTTAAGTAGGTTGTGGCAGTAAAGAGGTAAGAAGTTTTCCTTTGTGGGGAACTGTCTGAAGTTGTTTACCCATAATTCACAGGATGACAAACACCTTAAGTCTGCATTTCCTCTTCTCAGAGCTATTAATTTTGGTTACTTTCTGGAAATCTTGAGTCTGATCATATAGAAACTAAGGAGAATTCTGCATAACATTCCATGTAAAATGTACAATACATGCCCTCCAAATCCTAACACATATCCGGGGGTTTGAAAGGACACTCAGATCCCACTAATGGAACAGTTACCTTGCATTTGCCATATACCGGATCACAGACTTGAAAGAGCTTATAGCCTTTCTTAGATGTATTCCATCACATGGATCCTGGCATTCACAAGGTAGCATGCATAACTCCATACACACACAGGAGGAAGGGCTAATGCAAGGCAATAGCTACTTTTCTACCTTTAATCTAAATGTGTCCTCACTCCAGTCTGAGTTCTCCCAATGCTTTTTTTTCCCCATGTTGCTCACTTCCTTCTCAGCCAGCTCATGCACAGGTAATTTATTTTCTTTATAAAATTTGTTGGTCCTTTTCACTTCTGAATTTTACCCAACTTTACCCAGTATTAGATGATATTTTTTTCTTCCTGTAGAGTAGCACAATGCACTTTTCTCCTCAGTGAATGCAGGGAAACCACAACTTCTGTGTGTCACTTACCAGACATGAGTGCAGCAACCCCCAAATCACCCTGGTGATATAAAACACAGCAAAGAATTCTCTTCAATCTGGATATGCACAGTGCAATTAGTCTGACAGGTAAGGTTAAAGGCTTGTGGTATATCAAGCAAAATCAACAGTAGGAGTCTTGTCAGCATTCAGTAAACTCAGTTTTTAACTGTAGGGAAGAGTCCTTCATATAAATATCTCCTGAAGTTGGAATAAAAAAGATATCTGCTTAAATTATAATAGAATATGAGCAGGCTATAACTGTCTAGAGGATATAGGACCTATGTATTGTTTCAGGTTATGAAGTTTCTGACTGTATTAATTGGTACATATAGAAATTGAGTTTTAGTATTTACATTTTGGGATTTTTTTTTTAATTATTTGTTCAGTATGTGCAGATTAACTCTCTTGTCTGTGCAACTAAAAGTCTTCTCACTGTAAGTCAGTTTAAGTAAGTGTTGTATATTTTGTGTCTATTTTCCTTGTTCTGATTTTCTCTTCTAATGAGACCTGGTGAGAGATCTCAAGAAAGAATAGGAGGAGTAGGAGTACAAAAGAGATAGAGACAATGCTGATCTCTAACAGTATAATTACAAATGTCTTCTTGTAGGAGGAACCTGTCTTCCCTTTGATTTCACGGATGGTTGGGAATTTCCATTTGAGGTTATGGGAATAAATGTGCTGGCTTGTCCAAAAATGTCTATTTCTCTTGACAAGGGCTTTGTCCTAGAAAGTGCTAAAAGGACCTAAAAAAAACCATTCCAAGATTCTATATTTGACTGCTGTTTTAAGCCATTAAAGATGATCTTCTTGCACCTTTTATGCAGTATGGCTATTATTTATACATGAAAGAAAATTGTACAGGGCTTGCATGGAGAGGGGGGGAACCTCAGCTTTCTCTACTCTTGTGCTTTAGGTCAGCTCTCTCGGCCTTTTCTCTAAAGTTCTTTGCTCATGTTGTGAAATCTTATGCCCTGACCCAGAGCCCACTGAATTAGAGAAATTCACGCTACCAATACTTTGTTTTGTACCTAAGGATGTACATTAGGTTAGGAACATTCTGTCATTTCTCTGAATCCTTAGTGCTGTGCACTACAGAGTAGAAATGTACCAACCCTTTCTCTGATGGGGCAACAGGGTGTTCATTAAAAACTTTTCTTCTCTTTCCAGTGCATAATTAATTGCTTTTACTTAGCATGTAGGTGGCTTAAATTGATATTTGAGAGCAAGTTTATTAGAACTCCTGGAGATGTTTAAACAACAGCCAGATCATTCCCAGAGGGGAGCTTCTTGGTAAAAATTTAATACTAGAAAACAGCCAAAATAGTCCTTTTTTTCTTCCTGTTTTAGACTTCCTTTCCATAGGTTTCAGAATTGCAATCAAGCAAAAAAAAATATATATATAGAACCAAGAATCTTTCTAGAAATGACTGGAGATTAATTAGAATTGACATTGGATGGTTTCTTGCATGCAAAAATTTTCAACATTAGTTTTTGAGCACTTTGGTACTGGCATTTACAAACTCCTCTTGCTTGCAGATGAAAGGAGGCTGAAAGCTGATTGCAGAGTGTAAAATGTCCTGTTTTGTTCAAACTTCCTGGCTAGTGTCACATTGGGGCATTTTCATAGAATATACAAATATCACTGTACAGAGATTCCTATTTTATAGTTGCCTTCCTAGTTTATGTTTCCTTTGTTTCCAAAGGGTCTCTTTGGCTTAACTTCCATTATGAGTTTTGTTGCTGTCTGTAAGAAAAATCTTCAGCACTGAGAAGCTACTGGCTCTGCAGCTGAGCGTCTTCATATAGTCATCCTCTGCTGAGTCACACAGAGCAATGATTCAGTCCATCAAGTGCTTGTAGATTCCTCCTCATCCATACAAACAGCAACATTTGCTTTAGGCAGCACTGTTAATGCCTTATTGCAGTCACTGCTGTCAGTTGTTCAGTTTCATATAAAATCAAAAGATTTGTTAGAACACTGCAAGTAATGACTCCAGTAGTTTCCAAGTACTCAGCCTCTTTCTAGAATTCAAAATGTTTTCAGGCAGTATAATTTCAAACCAAGAAGTCCTTACATTACATTTAAGACCAAAACCAAGTACCAATCCAACCAACCAACCAAAACAAACAAACAAACAAACAAAAACCCCTGACACAATGAAAAACCCCAAGAAAACAAACAGAACACAAAAACTCAAAAAAAGGTCAAACAAACCAAATAACAATTAAAAAAGCACCCTGAAACCAACAAATAAAACCAAAAGTCCACAGCCATTTCTTTAGGTAGGCATTACCTACGGTCAAAACCAGGCAAGAATTGATTATAAAGATATCTGAGAGAATTAGATGTTCAGAGAGAAAATGCAGAGAAATTTAAACACATCCAAAATCTTATAGCAGCCTAGTAGCAGAAACAGCAACTGCATCTAGCTGCATGCCTTTAACTAGTCTGATTTCTAGACCAGCATAGCCAACTATAGATTGAGAGTTAGAGTTAAAAAATATGTAATGAATCAGGGAATCATATATTTCCTAAGTAAAAAGACCAGCCATAGGTCCAATGTTCTGCTATTCTCTTCCTTATTAATTCTTCCATGATAACATGACTGGAAGTTGTCCATTTAAAAATGCTGGGAGTACAGGTTTTTTTTGTTTGTAGTTTGGCTTTTTTGGTTTTTTTTAATATCAGAACAATTGTGCATAAAGTCATAGCAAATCTGAGACTGAATCAGGAAAACAGTGTCACACACCTCTGCCTTAACAATACTTATTGTTTTGATCCCTAATTACTTACATTGATTAACTGGATGTGTAGTGTCTTGACAAGTTCACCTGCATTTTTTTCCATAATTCCACAGAAGCAAGATTTTCAATATCGTCAGATTACAGTATTTCAACTGTGACCAGAAAGTACTAGGTCTATTTCCTTTCAGTTTGATCTTCAGTTGGACTTTAACCTGAATCTATCACAACACTGAAGGATGTGGTAACACATTCTGATGTGCAAATAGAAGGAACAGGGTTTAAGCAAAGTACATATTTCCCAGCAATCTCACTCTTTGCAAACTGGTGATAGATATATAGCCATAGTAATGTCCACTGAGGGGTCAGCCATTCTATTAGCAATTTTTTCCCCAGTTTCTTGTTATGATATAAGCAATTTTATCTTTCTCTTAGCCATAGAGATTCTGTTGTATTCATGTATAGGTAACATACATGGCTTTATAAATTTTTCTCTCAAGTGACAATTACTTCTGTCCCAGGCGACTAATGTGTAATTCAGAGTCATCAAGTAGTTTTAATTTGCTCATTAAAAATAAAAATGCAAAGCCAACAAGAAAGATGCTTCTGCTTATGGTACTTTACACTGTCTGAAAGCTGTCCTGGATTTTTATCATTATTCCCCTGGCTATGTATTTCTGCTGCTGTGTTACCTCAACAGTTCTAAGTGAAGAGGGAAGAGTCTCAACTGTTTTGTAGACAAAGAACTAGTCTGCCTGTATCTTGTATGTTTGTGTCAAGCACAAGCTATAGGTGCTATCTATCCCCAGCTCAGTCCATAGCCAATATTCATGTAATTAGCCTTAACACTTTTCAGCTACTCTGAACTGAACGAGGTTGCCAAGGTGCCGAATGAAATTACACACTCTTCTTTGGCTTTGAGCAGGAGGAATAGGGCACATAGAATTTAGCATGTATAAATCAGCAAGAATGATGCACCTGAAATGTGGTTTGAAAAGGGCAGCAGTCTCTTAAAAAGCTTTGGAAGCTAACTTTTACCTTTGAAGAGAGGGTTGGAAGTTGAAATTCAGCTTGTGGTATTATTAGGATGATTATCCTATCCATTATCTCTCTTTTTTTTCCTCCCATGTATATAAAAGGCTCAATAACTCACCAGCAATGTGGCAAATGTTGAGAATATTCCCCAAAGCTGAAGAAATGTACACATTCTTTACTCTTAGGAGATTTTGTTTATTCTTAAAGAGCCATTTTTTCATATTACAGGTCCACCGATTTTACTTGAATTGGCATATACCTTGAAAAATGATCCTGTTTATAAAGTTGCACAATAAACCTGTAGTACTATTTAAATTTCAACTGCAACACGGCACTGCACTGATTTTTTCCTCTTGTGAAAGCAGATGGTTCCCACAAAACTAATGGGAAATATTTCTATGCAGTATCATAGCAGTCACTTAATGAAAATATAATCACAAACTATATTACAAAGTAAGTATTTAATGAGTTGGATATGACAAAGAATGTATTATTTTGCAATATAAAAAAACTAGAGGTGTTGGCAGCCAGAAGCTACTTGGCTTGTTAAGTCCATGTAAAATGTATAATAGAACTGAAATCGGCATTATGCATTTATTTTTAAAGGAATTTCTTTTCATTAAAAAAAAACCCAAGACCTACTCATATGAAGTTCTTTGAGATCTACTTATTGACCTCAAAATGTATTAGACTTTTTAGTTTAATTTACAAAATACAAGTACGGACCCTAAAAGCCAGCTATATGTGGTAACTTTTAGGACGGAACTGTTTGGTTGGTTTTTTATTTTCATTTAGGTCACACACTTCAGATTATTTTTCTTCCTATTTCTTATTTCAGCTACCATCAGTTCAATTTTAAATTGTCTACCTATCTACTGCTATAAAGAACTTCTTTAGATTTATAGATAGCTGATAAGGTCTCAGTAGCCCTGATGGACTCTGAAGTTTGTTCCTTTTACACTGGAAATTAATTAATGTGTAAGAATGGCCTGTGAAGCTTGAATATTTCTCCCTGAATACAGAATTGCAATTAAAGAAGGAAAATAGTGCGACTAAAGAGAATTGGTCAATTTATCAACACTAAAAGAATGAGTCAGACTAATTCACATCTTGAAGGTAATCAGGTTATTGTGCTTATTTTAGCTAATATTAATTGTATTATTTCCTTACTGCTTTTCCCAGAAAGCTATAGATAGAGAAGTTTTAAATCAATAAAGACATGTGTAAGGTATGTGTATGTGCTGCATACACACATTTTTAAACTATCATCTAATTATAATTGTGTACATCCCTGTATAAACACCACTCACAGACTGCCTGTATTAGTGCACAGCAAATGAACACAGAAACAGGTCATTGCATTACAAGACAAGAATTTTGAAGATTAAAAAGAGTATCAGAATGGTTAACTTTTCTGTCAAACCCTGGCCTAGGCTTGCATTAAGCAAAGGGCTTGAGGATGAGTTCAACTTTTAAATACTTGCTTAAGCCCCTTCCTTATGAAAAAGCAGCTAATTGAGGCTCTCAGGTCCCCAGAAATCTGTGTATTTAGTCATACACAGAGGGTTAAGCATTTACTTGAATGGTCCTACAAGCCTGGGATCTTAGGAAAGACTGCACAATAAACCTGTAGGTAGTCTGTCCTGCCTGTTCTGTTCTGTTCATACTTTACTATGATTCAAAGGACTTTTAATGATTATCATCTTTTACATCTTTTGTGCTTCATTAACAAGTCTAGAGTTTTCCTATAATTATTTAAATGAGATTTTACAGTAAATCATGATGAAACCTATAACATATTCCCAACTGCTAGCTTGATTCCTTAGCAAAAACATCCAATCAGTTAATCCTAGAAGATTAATTTTACTTTCCTCTTAGAATGCAAGATTCATTAACGACTTAGAAACTTTCAGTTAATTAGTTGAATGATGGTCATCCATATCTATCGCCAGTGGCAGACAGCTGGAGTAGTTAAGTCCAGGAAAATAAATTCACTCTCAACACCAAAGTATTAATCAGCTCAGGAAGACTTGTTGAGGTCACACCACATGGGTGTGAAATAAGAACATCCAAAAGTTGGTCTAATTGATGGTTTGATTTACAGAATGGAATTCATAGCTTTAATGATGGGCAGTAATCTCATGTGACAATATTATTTCTGGTTTTCTGCAGTATTTACTCACTTATTCTAGGGTGAAGGAAACAAGGACATGAATGCTGATATTTTAACACTGTCTGCTGCCTACAAAGAGGCACATTTCAGTAGGATGCACACTGCCTTTGGATGAATGCTCCCCACAGCAGTACACACACAGGCAGAGAATGGGGATTTCTGCACAGAAATGTCACTAAGAACAGCACGTAAACTCAATGCAGAAACTCTGCAAAACATACCTTTTCGAAAAATATCCTGCTTATATGCAGATTCTTATCTCTTATTTATTCCTTTTGTTTGTTCCAAAAGTTTTTAAAAGCTGAAAAATCCTCGGTCCAGTATTTGGTAGACCTGACAGCAAAGATTGTTAATTAAAATTTTGCTGAGATATCAAAGCTTGTTAGATTTAAAGATGATCAGAATGACTTAAGATTAAGTAACTTTTCAATTTCAAACAAATTTATTGATTCTTTTCACATCTCTCCATAATAGCTTTATTCTTGTGAGCAGAAGCTTATCAATGTGGCAATTAAATTACATTTCTTGATATGTATATGATGATACAACTACTTTCACAAATACCTCAGTGACCACACATTTAACATAATCTATAAATTTAGTTTAGTCTTCAGCCACAAACCATGCTTACCTGAGAAAGAAGACATGTGCATAAATTACTTCATAAAATTAGTGGCTCTCATTCTTGTGAAGCCAAAAAGAAACTGTTATCTATGGAGAATAATTATACCTAGGAGTATATCTTTTTTATATCTACTCATTTGAACAAATTAAAATGATAGATACATGAAATCTGTTTCTTCTTCTCGCATGCTTACTAAGGTAAGGAAAACACAATAAATTCTTAAATAAGTTCTAGTTCTTCATGCACCTCACCAAGTTCCATTGTGATCTCTATTTGCTATTTTTATTGGAAATTGAAAAAGTAGCGCGGTAACATGACAAACAAATAAGATTAGATGTATTTTTGGTTTTTCCCATGCACTATTTAACAGTCCACCTAAATATTTAAATAATCTGACTATCAAACACATTGTATCAGACAGTGTGAATACTCTTTATTAAAATCAAACTTCTCAGTTTGCCAGTTGAAATAAATATTTTGTTTTTTACACAACAAGGATTCATAAAAACACAAGACTAGGAAATAATTTTACCCCTTCAGAAGAGGAAGAAGAAATAAAATTATAAATATTTCTTATAATCTCCTCAGGAAATTAATATTTATTATTAAATTTTATGAGCAGTTTTTTGTAGTTAAACTTATTTGAGCCTAAATCCACAAAAATAATACAAAATTGACTCTTAATTCTGTGCTTTACTAACGATGGTAAATCATATATAATCATGGATATGGAATGTAGGAGCCCAGTAAGATAAGTGTTTACTGACTCTAAACCAGAGGCACTTTAGAAAATTTCACAGTGCATGCATTTCATTTCACTCTAATACATGAAAATGCATAATGTTAGAAGTGCAAGTGAATTACCACAATGCTAAGTGCTTTTCTCCACTGTGGCATGTAGAAATTATATTTAGACACTTTTTAATGTGTATGGTTAATAAAGTCCTTGGATTAAACTCTAACACACTTATTATTTGCATTATGGTTGTAGAAATAATTCTAAGTTACATACATCTGAGATGATTTTAGGACAATTTTCTCCTTATTTTTACACTTCCACCTTTGAATAGAGCTGGAAGATGAGTTTAGGGAAATATTTTTAATCCAAACTTTGTCTGCTTGCAAAGGAGTATTCGCCATGGTTATACCTCAAGCAACAATTCAAGGCAAATATTTTTTTCATTCAGAAAAGTTTACAGAATGGCTCTGTGTCATCTGTGAGGACTATAAGGAGCACTAGCTGCAAATACAGAGTCAGGAAAGTGAGCCCCATGGCAATCACAGAAGCCTGCTGGCAACCAGCTAAGTAGCACTAACAGCTATAAATTCTATCTTACACATCCCAGTCAAATCTGTCTTTATCTCAAACCCTTTATGACCTACATTGGGCATCAAAAGGACTGACATGGTTAAATCACAGTCAGCAGCCAAGCCCCATGCAGCTGCTCTCTCACTCCCCCACCAGTGGGATCAGAGAGAGAATCGGAAGAGTAAAAGGTAGAAAATTCATGGGTTGAGATAAAGAAAGCAAAAGCCACTCCTTCACAAAATAAGGAATTATTTCATTGCTCCCCATGGCTCGGTAAGAGTTTGACCATTAACAGGAGAGCAGGGCTCTATCATGTGTAACAGTGACTAGCAAAGACAAATCACATCACTCCAAATGTCCCCCCTCCCACTCCTTCTTCCCTGCACTTTATATACTGGGCATGATGTCTTATGGTCTGAAATATCCCTTTGGTCAGTTTGAGTCACCTGTCCCCACTGTGTTTCCTGACAACCTCCCAAGTACTCCCAGTCTCCACACCAGTGTGGCAGTACAAAATGCAGAAAAAACCTTGGCTTTGTGTAAGCCCTGCTCTGTTTTCAACACAATTCCAAAGTATAGACCCACGCTAGTCACTTTGAAGAAAATTAAGTCTACCCAGTCAAAACCAGCACAAGATTATTCTTCAAAGTCTGTTCCAAAGCCAAGTAGCCTATATTAGCTTCAGTGGGCATTGGTAAAGTTTGGTTTTGAAAGTAAAAAGTTATTCCAAGAAAGAAAAAAACCCACAGTTTCTGTGGCTGAATTCTAAATCTGTACTTGTTCAACTGTACCTCACCTGTCTGCAGCTATTATTTTTTTAATGGTCTGCTGAGAACATAGTCTTCATTCTGTTACTATGTCTTAAATACGGACTGGCAACATTTGCCTTGCAGATTTATATATTATTACAATCTCTATTTGTCGTAGGTAATCTTTTTGGCATATAATTTGTCATTTAGAAAATCTGAAATGTTCATCTTTTCATGATCCTAATTGCTTTAACCATCTTGCCAAAATGAAAGTCTATATATATGTATGTTGTTGCAATTGATAAATTCCCTAAAGACAATAGATTTATTCAGTTACTAATGGGTTTCCACTAGACATCTTAGTAATATAATTAGTCTGTCTCATAATCAAATAACTGATTAATCATTACGTCTTTAATAAGTTGTTATAGATTCATTTTAAAATATCTTTCAAAATAATTTTTCTATCCTATTTCACCAAGAAGCTCCATAAAGATGATGATATTTCTATATATTGTTTACTGAGTTTATTGAAAACAGTTTGCAATAGGTATTCAAATCAGGCAAATAATTCGTAGATTTTAAACTTATTCCATGTACTTTGCAAGAGCATTTAACAGATTGTTTTTTAAATAATAATTCAATGTTCAGCCAGTGGGACTGTTTCACTTCTGTAGAGGCTCTAAAAGAATAGTATAATTACTTCCACTTGTGTCATAAGAAACAAAGTAGTGTGTGTAAGCCTTTTATTATTCTTTTTCTACTTTATCACAGCAATTAACCGTATGCTTTAATAATTTACTTGGGTGGGTTTTTTTTAAAGAATAGATATGTCAATATTTTTCTCTCTTAAAATGAATGCCTTAGTATGCAACTGTGTTTGTTGCATTCCTGGCCTAAGTAACTATCATGTATAAGAGGTAGAATGCATGTAATATACACGTACATAAACACTTAAATATTCAGCCCATATAAAATTTAAATATCATTTTCATCTCTGTTCTGAAAGCAATCAAAGTCAAGCCATATTTCAGTTCATTTAGACATGGTTCAACATTCAATAGTTAAAATGGCCTAGGACACTGGAGTGCAAAGATGATACCTAACCTAGTGTTTCATCATTTCTTCAAGAAAAGGATAAAAGTGAGTGGAGTACAGCCTGGGAAATACCTTTTTTTGGTTTTTATGGGTTTGTAAACATGGGTTTTTTTCAGTGGTAACTTATTTTTATGTAAGTAGAAGATTCTTGTTCATAATTATATACAACTCTATTTGAGCTCTAATTGTTCATTTGTGTGCATGCAAATGATACACAGAATGAAAAGATTCGTGGAGGGATAAAGGAATAGGATAATTTAAGTGATATTTCACTATGTAGGCTCTTTGTGTGTTCTTTGGAGTCAGAAAAAGGTTTATTATTAATTTGCCATTTTTTTTACTGTAAAGAGCAGTAGATTTTGATAGGATTTGAACTTAATGCTTTACATTTATGCCTTACAGTATTACAATCCGTGCCTCTGTATAGTTTCTGCCTTCCTTTTGGTCTCCTGTCTTTCCTATCTGGTTGTCTGTGCCCTCCTAAAATGAAGTAAATGGAATCCCAAAATGAAGTACATGGAATCCTAAAATGAGGTATATGAGAGAAATAATGGTTCTTTTGATGTTCCCTTCCCTGTGGTGTTTGGGGGACATGAGAAGGGAATCCTTACCCTAGGAGTTTGTTCCAGCAAGCGTAGAATCAAATTCCAGTTTCTAGACAAGCTGAAATGACTTGCTAATAATAGAAATTAATTATAAATTAGAAAGACTCCCAAGGCTGATTTCAGACATACTGAATTAACAAAAGAAAAAGAGAAAAGGGGAAAATGAAACCTTGAAAATTATAATCTGCATCGCTCTGTGTAACTTTAAATACTCGATTGAGGGTTTGCACTCATGGCTTCCTTCTGGGTATCTGATAAAATCTTGCTCTAACAAAGCACTTCATGCTTTCTATTTCCTTGAATTAAAATATGACTTTTAGAGGAATTACTTGTAGTTAAGGGTAAGCATTTCTTCTGTTTCCCTGAGTTACTGTGTAATCAGACAAACTGTGATCTCTATTCCATTTAGCAATTGTGCTGGGCATATTTGAAATGCCTTGAGCCTGATGGAAAAGAACTCCTTAGCTTTATGGCTTGTTATTTTTTTTTGTCTTACCAAAACAAAGTTATTTATGAAAGACTATGAACATAGAACACATTATTGATGCCCTGCTATATCATGGCTTGCAAAATTTCATTTTTATTCATCTCAGAACACAAGCAATATATGTCCAATCCCTATTAAACAGGTGTTTCTTATGAAACAGTGACAGAGAATAGAATGTTTTGATGTTAAAAAATAGCAATATTTTTAACTTTTATCTGAAAAACACAGATTGTGATGCCAAATATTGTAGCCATGTATTGTATTATTTGCATTAAATACTATAGGAGATGAAACTTGGATTTAGAATTCCCATTCGGTCATCATTAGGCAAGAGATTCTTTCTAGAGAAGACTCCACTCAGAGACCTTTCAAGCTGAAAGAGACTTAGAACCAATAACTTCACATAAAAAAATTCCAAACAATCAAGCCAAACCAAAGCACAAAACCCAAGACAATCTGTAGAGAGGTACATATTAATAGTTTTATTAAGAGAAAAGTAAAAATAACTCAGCAAACTTATATTGCTTTGCTAATGTGCCTTTCACTGAGTCATTGTTTTTTCAACAAGAATAATGGAATTGAAACAGATTAATTTAATCTACCTTAATCTATTACTAATCTAATACTATCAATCTTAATTATTTTATAGTAATATTAAAACATCTTCCAAGAAAGTTTTTCATTATTAATTTTCATAAATTATTTTAATAATGTCACGGCACAAGATTATTACAGAATTCTAAATATGTATAATCTAGACTTAATACACTTTACTTATTAGTGGTAATGTCATACTAGAAAATCAGACTTAAAAATTGAAAATATCTGTGGAAAACCTTGATTTAAAGTTTTCCATTAAAAAACCAGATGAAATGTAGTGACCATAAAACACAATGTTGGGCTTAAAAATATATGTTCCTGGCCTTTATTTTTCCTTTGTTAAGGCAATTCACTTTACCACATATTTTAAATGGGGTTCTGTCCTGGGTTGACTAT
>VZTZ01040285.1:0-58648 GCA_013400955.1 Drymodes brunneopygia
GACAGGGGTGAGGGACAAGGAACGCTGGGCCGGGGTGGGGGACAGGGGTGCGGGACAAGGGGTGAGGGACGAGGGGTGAGGGACCGGGGTGAGGGAGAGGGATGCGGGAGAGGGACACCGGGCCGGGTGCGGGACAGGGTGTGCGGAGTGAGCCGGCACCGGTTCGGGCCTGGGGCCAGGTACCGGAGTGAAGTAGCACCGCCTCAGAGGGCACCAGGCCGAGGGTGCGGGACAAGGGACACGTACCTGTCAATACAATTCTCATTAAACCAGGCAATATTAAATTAGGAACTTGTTTCAGTACCTGCTTTCTTTGGTAACGGAAGAGGAGGCACCGAGAAAGGATCGCGGGACAGGAGACACCGGACCGGAGGTGCGGCGCTGGAGCCGCCCGGCAGCCGGGACGAGGATTTATCAGTGCGGTTTCCTTCGCCCTCGCCTGCGGCTGGAGCTGGGGCGGTCCGAAGGCTGGCGGGTGGGCACAGACCCGGTGAGGAGTTCTGCCGGCTTACCTGTGA
Organism: Drymodes brunneopygia; assembly: GCA_013400955.1. Lineage (NCBI taxonomy): Eukaryota > Metazoa > Chordata > Aves > Passeriformes > Petroicidae > Drymodes > Drymodes brunneopygia. Next base: position 519 of record VZTZ01040285.1, read on the forward strand.
CACGGTCTGCCTGTAAGTCACCTGTAAGTCTCGAGCTGTGCTTGCAACAAAAGGCAGCTGAGCGAAAGATCCGCAGTCTCGGCACAGAGGGAAAAGGTCGGGTATTATTCCCTCGGGATGGCAGGACCCGAGGGAGCGGCTCCAGCTCTCTCAAGGGAGGTTTACGTTGGATATCTGGAAAGGTTCTTCCCCCAGAGGGTGGTTGGGCACTGGAATTGGATCCCCAGGGAAGTGGTCACAGTCCCAAAGCTGACACAGTGTAAAGAGCATTTGGACAACGCTCCCAGGACATGGTGAGATTATTGGGGTATCCTGCACAGGGCCAGGAGTTAGACTCGCTGATCCTGATGGATCCCTTCCAACTCAGTGTATTCTTTGATTTTATTTTCCATATTTCATGGTTTGTCATCACACATGCAGGAATTCGGCTAAACTTTTTCTTCCCAAATACACAGCAGGAAAATTGTGCTTTACAGGCTGTTCCAAGCACATTTGGCTGCTTCATCTGTCACTTGTTTTTTCTGCATAGGTGAGCAGTGGGTATGGATATGGACAGTGTGTTCTCAGGCTCTTCTCTGCAGAGCCTTGCCAAGCTGCTGCGTGATGCTCCAGAAGAGGAGGATGATGATGATGATGATGTGGTGAGCCTTTCATAAGAGTTGCTGCTTCTTTTACATAGTGTCCCATAGCCTTATCTTGTTAATCAAGGAGAAGCAAATCTCTTTTTCTCCGGAGTGAGTAAAAACAGAATGAAAACCTTAGAAGGTTTTGGAGTGACTGAAACAGCTCGAGGATACTTTCAGAGTAACAAGCTCTTGAGGGAGAGAATGAGCAAGATACTCCAGGAAAACAGGAAGGCATTGTGAGCACAACATATGAGGGAGGTTTCATTTTTCACCCTGAAGGAAAGGAGAACATGGAGTTGAAAGAGCTTTAGATACTTCAGACTTCCCCCTACTTTTCCCTGAACTCTGCTAGAGATGAAGGCAATTACAGCCAGATACGAGGGGAAAAATTTGCTGCTCAACTTCTGAGGAGGGACCAAAATATCCAGAGGCAACTGAGTGTATTAATTGTATAGGTCAGGCATTGAAGAACTGTAAAGATAATTGATCACTGAAGTACAATAGGTATTTTGGTGGTTGTAAAATAGGGAAAGGTGAATTACCATTCTAAGATGCACAATGTGAATGAATAATGAGAGAAATAGCTGAATGTGTTCTTCTATTAATTCATCTCAGGAGCAGATGAAAATCCCCGTGTTTGGAGAACATGCATTATTCCTGCAACATGCAACTGCTGCTTTTATCTAGGCCTGCCTGTGTGCTGGGAAGAAATACTCCCAGATGCCCCACAGGTGCCAGCAATGTAGAAGGCCTCTGTGAAGGCTCAGAACTTTACCAAGTCTCTTAGGATTTTGAACAGATCATACTATGACATGGATAACAAAAAAAGTCAGATAACAAAAATGGCAAATGCCTCAATGTTCCTCCAAATCACTCCTCAACAATGACCTGACCAGCCCCAGCAGTGGCAATGCAAGTAATATTTGGGATAAAAGGGGTGCAAATCCCTTGAAGTTTTCTTTCAGTGGGTTACAGATATGGTCCTTCCTACTCCAACTATCCTCCAGCTGTTTAATGCCTGCCTTTTAAACCCAGCATTACTGCTGTACATCTCTGCAGTAAACATCCTGATTTTAAAAGAATTTGTTTACATCTTATTAATAAAATGAATGACACTTCAGAGACAGAAATGGAAAATTGCCACGAGGGATGTCAATTAAGTCTGAGTCAATCTGGGTAAATTGAAATCTTTATTTTGATTTAATTTAATGCTCTGTGCATATGAGGCACTTTTATTGAACCAAGGAATCTTCGTATATAGAGAAATGCCTCACATTGGCCTATTAGCACTAAATTGATTCATAATTAGAGGAAAATGTTGTTGCCTCATGAACTCTACTCTAAAAAGGAATCCAAATGCTGTGATGGGGCTCTCATGTAGCACCCTTGGTTTCCTGTAATATTTTCATGGCAGGCAGAGCATGGAAATTTTGCCAAAATGCCATGGAAACCAAAACTCAAAAGCACATCTGTCTGTATTACTGGGCTTTTGTGAGTCCTGCTTAAACCCAGTGTGTAAAGATCACTGTCTGCTGTGTGAGAGTGAGGAAGAGAAAATGTTCAGTGGTTCAGTCATGAAACTGTGGTGTAATGTTTTTTCAATTCTATCAGGGATTTGTTTGACCTCAGATAATGTGTTATATTTACTGACATTATGGTTGTAACTGAGCTTGGCTCTATGAAAATTGGTTTGAGATCCTTTTGCCTTTCTTTGCAGCCATTCTGTTCTGTTGGTGCCATGACTCCTGGGAGTGTTGGACCAGTAAAGAAAGAGCCCACCAGTAAGGAGGAGCATTTGTGTGTTTTGGCATTCAATCTCATGTCAGCAGGCTGTAACAGCTGTAGCAAGATACCACTTTGCTGCAATAAAAGAGTGGTCACAGGCCTTTGAGATGGGCATAGCATGACATTTCTTACAATGATACTGTAAAATTATTCCTTTCCTTAAAGCTTAACTCTAAAACATGCAAAGAGGAGCAGAAAGGGTAATGCCAAAGCAGCCTCCAGTGAAGATGATAACAGTTCAGAGCACAGGCTGGTCAGGAGCTGCATAACTGAGCAGCAAAATCTCCATATAGGTACTCAGAAAAGGCTGGAAGACAGTTTTGATAAAGACTTGGCAAAGTTAATGCTAAGTTTTTTTGGAACTGATGTTGTCACATAATTGAGCAGTTTAGTCATGAGCCCTAAGAAAGGCCAGCAAGGGCCAGGGTGAGTTTTGCTGGAAAGGAACTGTGGCAAATATAACAGATACATTTTTGCTTGGGATTCCAACAATAACCAGAGATTCTATTCTAAAAAAAACTTCAAGTTTCACATTTACCAGCTTACTAAAAAAAATATTTTTCCATGCAGGACGGACATAATCCATACTATTCTGCCCATAAATTTTCATGTGTCTTAAGCATCTTGTCTGGACTGTGCCCAATAATTAGTGGGAAGAACTGGATTTCTGTATGAGGAGGTGGTCCTCTTGTGAATGACTCTGCTCACTGAAAATCTCATGTGAGGGGGCTTGTGGAAGATTAGTATTTCATCCTTCTACACTTTACCCATTTTGAAGTGCTAGATATTTTATGCCGGAAAGGAGGATTTCCAGGAAATAAAGGTTGGGTAAAGGAGATTTAAGTGAAAGGAAAACATCCTCCCTCTGCAAATCCTCATTCATAAGATAGTGAGGTGAAGACGTCTGTAATCATTACCTAGAATGCTTTTAATGCAAAGATTTTCCTAAAGCCTAGAAATACTTTTCTAGGCTTTAGAAATTACTTTTCTTTCTTTTTTTTTTTTTTTTAAATTCTTGAAAAATATTCTAAGCTTTCAGCAAGCCTTGAGGAATAGAGACGTTTCAAAATGTGTCGCTGTGATTTTTCTCCTCACTCACAGGTACTTTTCAAGTGAAATCTGAAAACAAGAAAACAATTTGGAATACAGAGGAGGTGCCAGAAGGTTCTGAATTTGATGATACCTGGGACCCTAGAGAAAAGCCAGAGTAAGAGAGCTGAGACTGCCTGTGTGGGCTTTACATAGCATTAATGGAAATGAGATTTAAACAGTTACAGCCAGCTGAAAACCTTGTGTCGTGCAAGAAGAAAGGAAGAAATCAGTGTTGCATCTAAAGCAACATGTGAGGAATTGTTTTAACCCCTCTCTTGAAATCTTCTGATCTTGTAACAGAAACGTAGTGTTGGTTTTTCCTGTCATAAGTTAACATGCAGTGTCAGTTACTTGTATAAAGTGGGATTAGGAGGGGAAGTGGGTCAGAAAAACGATTTATTAACTTTAAAATATGCCATTTGTGTGAAGTACCTGCTTTTCCTGCTGCAACTGAGATGCATCCATTTTTCCATACTCATAAATTCATAAAGTACTTCAATGTATATTTGCATTTCAAAGATTTAAGCTCTTTAGAGACAAATAGTACTGCAGGAAGAAAAGCTGTGCGCAGGCAATTTTGAGCTCTTAAATCTTGTCATTCAATCTTAGTCTGTCAAAGCACAGCTTAAAACCAGAGCCTTTTCCCTTGCTCATTGAAAAACAGTAGCAAAAATATTCTCGAAATAGATACAATCAGGCATGTAAACTGTAGTTTGTAGAGGCCAGAAAGCCCTGAGGGTCAATCCCTAAAGCAGCGTTTGCATTTCCAATCATTGTTCCAATGCCATATCCTGAAGTGTTAAATGCTGGAGCAGATGGACTGTAGCCCATGGAGCTGCACATTATACACCAGAATCTTCACTTTTCCCTGCACAGAAGTCAGGACATGAGGTGTCCAATTTCCCAGTTAAACACAGGACTGAGATCCACCTGAACAGGGACTCAGCCTTTCTGAAAATGAGGTTTTCAATTTTCCAGTTAAACACAGGACCTGAGACCCACCTTGAACAGGGACTCAGCACTTCTGAAAGTTATTTGGAATTCACCCTCATGCACAGCTGTCCTTGAAATGGTTACCTGTGAGTTACAGAACACACTCTCTTTGTATTGTGGGCACAAAGAAGCTTTTCTCATGCCGTTCTTTGACCCTTCCCCTCTGCAGTGCTTCTCCAGCCTCAAGAACTTGTGACCCATGTTGCACAGATGAAGAGAGAGTATAAGTCTTTATAATAGTTCATCAAATGAAACAAAGAATATGTCCTAAAAGGAAAACAGATGGCTACAGAGGTGCATCCAGAACTATTAGATACATTTGTCATTGACTTAGGAACTATTACAGATGCAGATGCACACTGGAGATGTGAAAGACTTTCTAACAGCTTAGACAAGTGATCCACCCCAGTAATTCTGCTGAACTTAGTAGGAGTAGCATATGTTATAAATACAAATTTAGTTTTCATTTCCTTATTCATTAATTATCAAGATCAGGGGAGTACGTGATTCTACATTTTGTAGATGTGAAGGAAAAGAAAATAAATGTTGGCTGAATGCAAAGCAGCTACAGTCTGGCTTAAGAGTGTTTTGCTCAGGCTGCAAGGATATGCTAAAAGACAGAACAGACCACATGTAATTGTGACATCCCCCTTTTCAAATCCATTCCCCAAGAGTTTGTGGTGTTTGGTTGGTAAGTATCATACCCACTTAGAAAGCATTTCCTGATCCTGCAAAGGCTGGTCAGGGAAGCAGAGGCAGAATGGTGAGTGCTTTGGAAGGGGCAGTGAATGATCTCCACCTGTCTTCCAGCTGTCTCAGTCATGGATCTGAGCAGAAACGCAGTGCAGATGGATTGGAGCCTAGAAGTGAGATTCTAAAGGAGGAGAGACAATGTGAGGGGGATTTACAGCCCTCTGAGAATCACAGCCTCCTTTAATCTCCTGTCCCTTCTGCAGTGTTATTAGGCAATGATTTCTCTTTCTCAGGTATGAGATTTCATTCAAGCAGCATGTGGGAACAGAGGATGTCTTCTTTGGGATGACTGGGAAAGACCCCTCCACTGCCTGCTGTGAAGATATCGTGGTGAGCTGAGCTTGGAGCTCTGATCCCTTCCTTGTGTTCTTTCTCTGCCCTCTTCCATCTCCCCATCTTTTTGAGGGACAGAATGTAAACACCAAGCTCCACTGCTGCCTTTGACCTCCTGTAGCATTTTCCTGTGGTTCTCCAAGCATTTGTAGATGACATTTACACTTGCTAACCTGAGGAACTTGTGTATCTTCTCAAGGACCAAGTGTGCTCCAGGGAATCTGTGCAAATGCATATGCCCCATATAAACTTAAAGGGAATAAAACGTAGCTCTAAGGTGAAGTTTCATCTTGGACAAAATTTTGGAGAGGAGTGGGACTGGGAAGGAGATTGTTTTTCATCTTCCTGCATTTTTTACAAGGTATGTGGGCTAGCAGAATGCTGCAATGCTGACAGCCTTTAAAGTTCCAGCTATCAGATCCTGCCTCATCATTGTATAATCAAAGACCTCCCTGGTTTCTGAGCTCCAGGACAGGTAGAACTGCTGTGTTATCTTTTCAGCAGAAGCAAACTGTCCCTGCAATACACAAAGCCTGAGGCTTTTGCTGGATGTTGAACACCTGTCAAGCACATTAGCAAGTCAGGATGTGGAAGAGAATAGGATATCAATACCCATCACTAAGCTATTGAAAGCAGTGATTATCACTGTCGTATTTTCTCTGATACAAATTACCTACTCAAAATGTTGCTCTTTGATACTAGCATTGAAATATTCATGAAAATGAGATCTTTTACAGCTTTTAGGGCAACATATGTAATCACAGCTTTACCTCTGCCCATCATTTCAGATTAAAATCAAGCTGCCAGAGACAAAGTACTCAGACATCACATTAGATATCCAGGACAAGGTTCTTGACCTTCGAACTCCCAAAAAGTAAGTGTAGCACAATTGATAGAAGTGCAGTTAATATCCTGTTTGAAATGAGGTTTAGCCAAGCTTCAACTGCAGGCTGTGTGGAAAGCAAAGCTAAAGACTGTACTATTATATGCTTGTGAGAAAAAAATATAGAAAAAACCACCCATAGTCCCTCCAGAGGTGTATAATGTGCTGGCTTTGAATCTGTGATACTGTCTAGTAAAAAACAGCTTTAAGACAGATTTTGGCTACTTAAACAACAAGGCTTCAAGGGCCCACAACATCTGGCAAAAAGCTTGAAAGACTTTTTGTCTAGTATTTCTAAACACTAATTTGTACAAACACATATGACTGAAGACGGTAAAAAGTGCAGATAAATTTTCAGTAGCTGAAAGCCAAATTATGGACATATCCAAGCACAGATGCAGAGATGGAAATGTTACAAGGTTTCCTAAAGAGGTTTCCTTTGATTTTTTTAATAGGGCTATTTCAAGCCTACTAAGATCAACTGACTGATACAGTCTTGGACTTCTCAGTCTTCCTCCATCTCTCCCTCAGTGTGCCATTCCCCTGCCTGACATTTCCAGATAATTCCTATGTCTGTTTTGCTCAAAGTCCTTCTTCACAAAGACTGCTTTCATAAGAAACCTTAATCCTCTCTGGGCTGGCCTGCTACACTGAATGGGATGTGGGAAGATCTATATGTGAATAGCTTTCTGCAGATAAATTCAAGGTGCTGGCCATGGATTAAGGCCCAAATCAGTCCCCAGTAGATTAACTGTAGTAAAGCCACTTTTCTCACACACAAAACCAGGCAAAATCAGTCACCCTGTGCTTGGTTTTAAGCCAAAGATGCAACAGGAGTGGAAGAAGGTTTGGAAATGTTAGTTTTGGAACTGGAAAATTGGAAGGAATAATAGTTCAGCTGATGACTTGCAGAACTTATGGGCAGTAAAAGAGGTAGATTAATGCAATACTGCAGATGTAGGAAAACCTCAGCACCCTTTTCCTTTGCAGTTCTATCTTTTGGGTGACTCAGATCTGCCATTATCTTCTCAGTACCCAACTGTCTCTAGTCACAAGCCTAGCAAATAAAAAGTTCACCATAAATCTGATGGTTGCTTGGGTACAGTCTGAACCAGTGCTGCTTTCACAAATACAAGTGCAAGTCTTCTCAGTATGAAAGAAACAACCAAGATGTCAAGTTCCACATGCTGAAAAACACTGTTCTCCCACAGATGGGCAGGAATACTCAAAGGAACTGCTTCCAGCTCTGTAGTCTTGGGGCTGCTTCTAAGCCAAGCTGCTTTTAAGTGATGGAAATATTTCAGGGCCAGTCTAGCTGTGCATGAGGTATTACAGGAATTGGAGTAACATTCCCTGGCATGCTGACTGAGGAATTGCAGGAGTGACTTGCAATGACATCTCAACTGCTTACCTGAGACATTGGCATTCACTGTGTCTTCTTTTACAGGAAGCTGCTGCTGCACCTACCCTACCCTGTGAACAGCAAGGAGGGTAGAGCTCGTTTTCTCTCTGAGGAGGAGATCTTGGAAGTCACCTTGAGAGTAGCAAGGAAGTTTGATTTCATAAATTTTTCTGATGGGTAAAGACGTAGAGAAAGTTTGCAAAAACTAATGTTCAAGTCTGAAGTCTTTTTGAAATGCAGCTTGTTCTGAAATAGTAGATTGTTTCCCTTAACAGTCCAGGGGAATGTCTCTGGGGAAATGAGTCAGGAGGAACACGGCACCCAGAGGTTCTAAAAGCTGATGCTGTCTGGCTCTTACACTGCTCTGGCTGACTTTCTGCTTCCTTCAGTCTGACACAGACCCTGTGAATCAGAAAGTGAGAGATGTCAGTTCTGTGAGCCAGAGAAAGCCTCTTGTGTGGTTATGGCTGAGGAGTAGCACAGTGAAGCTCAGGACAATGGGTCTGGTGCTTTGGTACTGTTTCAACACTTGCAAGTGCTAAAGTCCCTGCTTGGTCTCCAGTGCTGGGACTGGGGCCAGTTCAGAATCTTCTCTTACCTGTTTCTTGGTGAGATCAAAGTTCTTCAGGGATCCATATCCACATCTGAGACTCCTTTACACTGACAGAACAAGTTAACCAACTGTACCTGGATTGCTCAACATCTCAGCTCTTTTGAACAGTTTTTGACAGTTTATGGTTCAGTGTTATCTATTCACCTGCAGTCCCTCCACCTATTTTTCTGATCTTTCTTGATTAATAAAAGAATAGGTTCTAAGGAATAGTTCCAGTTTTCTTTGAGTCTGCCTTCTCCATTTTATGCTCTGAGAGACCTCATAAAAGTTGAGATTAGAGGAATTTTGCATAGCAATGCTTCTCTCAAAGGGCTGAAATGCTGCAAAATCTGTTCTTTGGCCTTCAGGTCCAATCTGGAGCTACAGAGATGGGTGACCAAGGTGTTTCTCTCAGTAGCTGCTGGGCAAATATATTCATTTAACATTGTTGATCCTGCAGGAAACAAAGGTACTTTCTCAGTAATCAAAGTGGAGAGGACAAGCAGGCCCTGGCATGTTAACCAAAAACCTGAGAGTACTTTCAGAGCAAAATGGCTTGTTTGCTGCATTCTTCTGGGGTGGAGGTAGAGGAAAATAACTGACCAGCTAGGCTGCAGCCAGCACCCATGCAGCTAAATTTGGGACAGGCTGTAATGAGAAGATGGGTACTCCATGATGGATTGCAGACACTGACAGTGAGTTTAAAGGCGTAGTCACTGTGTGTTGGTAATACACTGCATTATAACTCCAGGACAAATTAGGCTGATGGCTGGACATTCCAACCACTTCCCTGAAAAGTGAACCATTGCTTGGGTCAGAATAATCCTAATCAACTTCTGCTTTAGCCTTAATGCACTGCAAAGCAGATACCTCAGTTATGATTCATCACAAGCTGTGAAATATGCTGATAACATTCAGGGGCTACTCCAATTGGTATCTGCTTAAGTTTCCATAAATTAGGTCTGAATGTCTCTTATTCCAAAGCTGTGGTTGAGCAGGACAATGTAGATGTATGAGAAAAGGCTGAGATCATTCCTCCTGACTCAGTTTTTTCCCCCCCCGTGCTTGCCAAACGAGCTGATTCTTGGCAAAAGGTTGTCTTTGTGGTCCCTAGATAATATGCTGCCTACTTTTTGCATTTCTTATACACATTACAAGAAAAGTGGAAGATTGACCAGTATTTATATGCATGTGAAGATAACATTTGTCCAAATTAATTCAGCACATCCATGGCAGGGTACAATTCTTCTGAGCCCTACTTCAGTGCTGTCTCCACAAGGTTATGTTGCCTTTATAATTGGCAGTAGCAATTTACTAAGCCTTAAATCATCAAGTTCTGCTTAATTTAATGTTTGATACTGAAAACAGTGATGAGTCTGGCTCACTGTGCCTCTCTCCAGTGTTTTAGTTTCTTATGGAAATGAGCATATGCCACACTGGTATCTGTATTGTAATTTATCTCCAAATATTTTTTAACCTGAGGGCATTTTATCAGCATTCAGGAGACAAAAATCTGAGGTAAGTATGTTTTGTAAGAAAGCCAGCTGCTGAATAGAAAAGGGAAATACAAATTTGCACTGCTTGAGGGGGAGGTTGTAATGTGATTTCTTGTACCTGCTGGCCACTCACTCTGTGCATCCACCTCCAGGCTCCTGCAGGTCATCCATGAGGGAGACCTGGCAGGTTGGTGACACTGCATAGGAAAAGGGTGATAGACTGTCAGGGAAAGCTGAAATCACAGGGTGAGGATGTAGGAACACGGGGGACAAACTCACAAGCAGCCAGGCTTTGTGTGTTCCACTCAGGATAAGCTCTACTGCCCTTTTCACTAAGGTAGGGACACTGCTCTGGGGGTGGGCAGTTTGTTGGGCTGCTTGGATCCACTGTCTGAAAGCCCCATCATCACCTGGAGAGCCTCTCACATTCCCACTTCTTCCTGTCAAGGACACAGAGGCTGCCCTAGGCAAAAGATGAGTTTTGGGGGTTTGGATTTTTTCCATATATCCTCCTAAGAGGAAACTGGTCAAAAGGACATGCAGGTTGTCAAAATTCCCAGAAATCTGGAGGCTGTTGCCAGCTACAATAGTTGAGTTTTTTGCACAGGCTTGAGGGCAGCTTTGCTTTGCTGAAGTAGCACTGGCAGAAACCCTCCAGGAGGGGAACCCCCTTTGCCTCTGAACATCAACGCTGTTGCCGAAGTGCCACTCCAACACCTGCAAGCATCTTAATTAATCAAAATTATGAGCCCAGTTAAACAACCCAGCCATTAAGCCCCAGCCATTAAGCATCATCAAGCTTTATTTGGTTCCCATAAGAAGCAGCTTGATTAAATGTATTGCAGTTAAATGGGGGGTACTGTAGCTGTGGAAATGAGATAGAGGCTTGTTTGCAGTAGTATCCCAATAAACTGCAGGTTCTCATCTCACCTTGTTCACACATTCTGTCCTCCAGTTGTGGTTGCAGAGTCACCATCCCCATTTTGACTTGTTCCTGCCTTCTCTCAGAACTATGGTGGTGGGCTAAAATACATGGCCCAGCTCACTTTGAATTTCACCTCTCTCCATATTCTCCTTTGTCCACTTATTGCCAGGGCTAAGACACTTGCCTCATTCTATAGCTTGAGGAAGAGAAAACCCAGAAGAGTTGCTCCATATGAACACCTGAGACAGTGAAAGAACTTAAATTTAGATTTTTCCCTTAAACCTGCAGGCTCTCATTCTCATCTTCCTCCAAGTCTGCTGTTACTATCATCATATAGCCCTTCTATTTGTCTTAAAAGACTACTTCATTTTTCTGCTGTTCAGATTAAAGTTTGTATACAAATTTTCTGTGTACTTCTTGCACTGTGTGAAACACCGCTTTATCAGGATATGTTTCCCTCCAGACAAAGTTTATCTAAGATGACTAAGCTGTATCTACGTGTACAGACAGATCTGTCTCCCTCATGCTGGAGCAGCTGCTTTTCAACCTGCTGGTGTTGGTGTAGACTTTTACCCTCTGCTCTGTAGCACCTGCAGCTTGGACTCCTCCTTGTCCTCTGGGATCCCCTTCAGGATCCAACTACAGACACACAGTGGTTGTTGTCTGCCCATGGTCCTGGCTCCAGGGAAGGTGCCTGGAACATACTGGGGGCTGGTTTATTTTTTTCCTGTAATCTTCACAAACAGGAGATGATTTCTCTCTTGGTATCTCTCTTTGTGTCTCTCTTCATTCTGTCTTCTCCTTCAGGCAGAATTCACTTTCAGATTGTGATGAATTCATCAGAGGATGGTGAAGAGCATCCCTGTTTTTCCCTTTCCCTCACCGTTGTTTGTTCTGTGCTCTTTTCAGGGGACTCTGATCTCTCCTTTCCTAAGTGCTTTATCTCCCCCTGATTGTTCTCACATTAGGACATTTCTCGCCAGAGCCTCCTGGCAGGTTGCACCTGACATATCTGACCCTTGTTGGATGTGCCTAATGTGGATGAAGTGTGTGATTCATCTCCCCTCACTCAGATCAATGCTGGGTGAAGAGCTTTGTCCTTCCTCGATGTGTGTCCTGTCAGTGTGGGTGGAAGGGGACACAATAACGAGCACCATGGGCAGAACCTGGAGTGTGTGATGGCACAGAAGCAGCAGATGCTGCAGGCTGTGTGAGGAGTGTTGACAGAATTGAGAGGCCTCTTGAGCCTTTGCTTCGAATGTAGCCAGTCCCACATATCCCAGGTGGAATCTGGTTATGAAGAAATGAACCAATTCAGAAGTCAGAATCATTCAGAATTTCAGCATTCCCCATGGCCTGAAAAGTTTCTCTCTGCTTCCCGATGTGTGTCCCCCACATCCCAGCTGAATACTTAAAGAATTTTTTGAAATCCACTCCAGGGCAACAGTGACACAGGCAACACAAGAACGCCTTTGGTTTTGGAGGCCTTCTCTCAATCCATAGGAATCTTTGATCATTTAGGGCTTTCTCATCTCAAGGCCTCCCTTTCATCTTTTTTCTCTGCCTCCACACACTCATTTCAGAAGAGATCACAGGAAATTGCCAGAACGATGGCAGATACTGTCCACTTACAATCCTTAGAGACCATCTCTCTTTAATTGGGTGCCTCCTTTGTGCATTCCAGCAGCCTGGAAACTCACTTCTGATGCCGATCAATATTTTTTTAAATCCATGCCATTTCAACTTGATGGTATCACAGACCAGCAAACACTGCCAAGACTGCTAGGTTGTATTTACTGAAACAATTCTCTGATTCTATTTGGCAACCTGTCTCCTGCAGCTGCTGGGCAGAGAGAAAAAGGGCCACACACCTCTTCAGGAAAACTCTTTTCATGTTGGAAAGCTGTGTAAAAAGGAACGGGATGGGAATGGAGATGGACACAGCTGATTTTGTTAATCCATCGGGTGATGTGGGCAAGGCAGACATTTGCCAACAGTGGCAGATTAGGAACTGTACAAATGCAAGCACCAATAATTGAGTTAAATGACCTTGTGAGCTGTGGGTGGGTTCCACCCCTCACAGATGCCCAAGTAATGAGAGTTTACCATGCCTGTGAGTTTCTGTGACTGGTGATGGGATCTCCTGACCCAGATTCCTGTAGTCATATCCCCAAAGCACCTCTTGGGGGGCACTGTGGCAAGCTGGCAAGTATATAGAGGGAAATGAGGGAGTCACTCCACCTGGCACAGTCAGCAATACCTTTTCTCACCTGATCTGAGCCCAGGGGACCCAGAAGACTCCATCCAGGAAGAGTTAAACTGTGAGGAGCAGCACTGTGAGAAACTAGGTGAGCAGAGGCTGTGTTTAACTAAAACAAACTAAATGGTGGGTGTGGGTTGAGATGCTGAAAGTGAGGCAGTGATGTGAACTGGGCAAAAGCACAAGTGGGAGAAGAAAAGCATTATCAAAGTTTCTTTAACCCCACTGTGTTGAAAGGGAAGTTCAGAGCAGACAACCACCCTGAACTTAGGGCTGATGAGATACCTTTGTTAGAATGTCACCAGCACTGAAAATCCTGTGCCAAAAGAAGCTGGGGGAAGGGGACTGTGCCTGGAATAGCTATGAGGTTTCCAAGAGGGCCTGAGTGCTTGGGTCATGGAGATTTATTGATCTGGGAACGTTGTCTCACTCTGGGGGTCAGACTGAGGTGGCCCATTGCAATTACTTTTATCAACAGCGGATGAAAGGGGAATTGGTGTTGGGAGTTCATGAACCCTCTCAAGTGCTCCCAACAGCCTGAGCCTCTGTGTTGCCCTTGCAGCACCTGTTTCTGGGCAAGCAGAGTTAGTGTGTGCAGTGCCTGGGTGACAGATTGCTGTGCCCTGACCTGGAACAGGGGATGTCACATCTAGTTTTAGGCCTACATGCATATGCATGTTTGCCTCTATCTTTTCCCTATTTAGAGCAGCCCATGTTTATAAAGAAAACAAACAAAACAGAAAAATAAAAACACAAGCTTTTGCTCAAAGTTCAGTAGCTAAATAGATATATGAGGGAATTGGAATCGTTCTTAATTTGAAGCCAGGTGCTATCTTCAGACCAGGTTTAGAGCATCCCTCGGTTGAAGAGAAGGGTTTCACCATCTGGAAAGATTCCACAAGGTTATCTTGAGCCAGTGCTTGGATAAAAGAGCTGAAGGTGATTATCTTCTTTCTGTGGTACAGATGCTGAATGAAGAGAATAGCTGAAGTAATAGAAAACCCCATTTCTGTTCTCTTGCATCATGAGTTCCCAAGTTTATGCTCAGTGAGTTTATTAAAATTGGACCTCTGCTTCTATTTGGAACTAGTATTTTTGTTTTCTTGAATAAAATGTGTTTTCCAATGTTGTTGCCCCTCCCCAAACCACAGCCAAGCAGCATCTCAGCCTCCTTTCTTAAATCAAGAGAATTGCTTATGTCCTTGGGAGCTGGCATAATAATATCTGAAGGAAGCCATGAGACACAACAGGAATTCATTCATAAGTTAATGAAAGCTGTGCAGTGCAGCATAAGGATGATCAGGGCAGGTCTTGGGCAGCATTTGTCAAGCTAAATTCCTTCCTGTTGAAATTGTTCTCCTTGGAAGAATCATGGACCAGCTTAAATACCGCTTCTATACAAGTTTGTTATATAGTATTTCTTGGTACAAAGATGTGTAATGAAGCAGTGTACAGGACAGAAACAGGAGAAAGTGTGATACAGATTAAAAGAGAAAGAGAAAATTGCTTACATGCCCTACCAAAAGGGGAGAAAAAATAGTACCACCTGGGTAGTGTGGCATATTTTCCATGGAATTTGTCACCTGGAAGCAGAATGTTTTGGTACTCACTGGAGGGGATTAACTGGAGATGGGGCTGATGCCAAACACCTGCTAAAACCAAAGCACACAGAGCCTGAACCCAACTGGAGAAACACTGAAAGAGCTGGGAATGAGTTTGTGTGCAAGATCTCAACCAGGAGATGAGCTGCTACAGCAAGAAAGGTCAACTCACCCCCTTGATTTGGGATTGTCTTGTGGGAAAATGAGATCCTACAGCAAATATGGACTTGAATGCTAAATCTCTGCCTCAGTGCTCAGAGCAGGTGGACAGAGCAGCCAGTGGTGGAATATCACAGCATCTCCTGGGCTGTGAGTCAGACCAGACTCGTCACCATCATGCGGCTTTCCCGTCACAAGGTTGTGTTTGTCCTCTCTCGGCTTTGCACTGCCGTATGCCTTCAAGGAAAAGGAGCCACAGCTCAGCTCTGGGCTTTACTCTGCCACAGGTCTGCAGCAGGACACTGTCCCCAAAGGAACAGACCTGCTTCTGTTTTCTCTTGCTGCAAATCCAAGTGGCAGTGTGGGAATGGAGATGCCCATGGCCAAGCGCCCTCCTGAGGCATGGGCTGGAAGAGAAGCTGGGGGGTGTTATCAGCCCTCTGGTCCTGTGCTTTTCCTGCCTGGGAAAAGTTAGACAGAGTCAATTTTGCATGTGTGAACAACGTCTCTCAAATGAGAGCAAGAAGCTGAGTTACCAAAGCCTGTTTTCTGTGGATCTGTCCTGCAGTGCACACAAGAGGATCTAACACGGCCCTCAGTGATCAGAGCTCTGTTACAGAGCAGGATGTGCCTGTCATCCACATGGATTGACATGCCTGAATCAGCACACTCGTTTCCCCAACAGTGGGAGCATCAGTAGGTTTATTTTCCATCTAGATGCTTGTTGACATGCATGGTGTAAACCCATCATTCCAGCTAACACTGACAGAGGCAGAGAGGTCTCATAGTAATTAACCACCAAGCTCAGATGTTGCTGAGAGTGGGAGGGGAGAGGAGCTGCAAACAGCACACTAGCATCAGCTGCCTCTTTCTTAAAAAATAAAATCTGCCAAACAAGTTTAAATTGCTTAGAAAGCTTGGGGAGTTGGAAATATAAAAAAACCCAAACCTGAAATTTCTCTGGGGAAGGAAGAGAGAGGCAGATTTGTGATACTCTAACTGAGCTGCCAAGAGCCCAGATCAGAGTAGCTAGAGGAGACAGACATCATGCTTGCAGTGGCTTCTCAGACTGGAAGGGGTTTACCAAGCTGTTAACTTTTCCATTCCCAGCACCTCAGGCTACAAGATAAAACTGAGTTCCCAGGAAAGACCCCCCATCTCCAAATATTGGCAAGCTGTGAGCTACAGCTGATGTTTGGCTGAGGCTAATCCTTGAAAGCCCCGGTGCCTGTGTCCCCCAAGGCTGATCATCAGCCGGAGCCTCGAAGGAAAGTTGCCCATGCAGCACCTGCAGCCCCTGTACTCACAGGTAAATGGAGACACAGGCTTTTCCATTTGCTGCAATATTACTTCTGCTTTTTAGGGAAAGAAGAGTTAGTGGATAGTGGAGCAGCCACTTTGGACACTCCTCAGAGCTGCAGTGCAAGTGGGGGTGTCATGGGTGGTTATTTACCTGCCTTCCTCACTGACCCAGAGCCCCCTCCCTGCCCTCAGTCCTGTGGAATCTCAGGATGCAGCTACACCCGGCTCAAGTGAGGCAGCCCAAAATCGCTGCTTTATTTTCCTGTCTCTGTTTTATCCTACTGAGATCTCGTCTGCTGACTCCTGGCCTGACGCTCTGCAGGCTCGTTCGGGTTGCCAAGGGAAGCAGACACTCCTCCCCAGGTCTCAGCTCACCACTTGCTGCTGCTGTCTGAACTCGATTAAGATAAGGGGCTCTGCGGGCAGGGACACAGCTGCCCTCTTGCTGATGCAATGCCAAGCGGGCTGGGAGTTTTCAATAAAAAGTAATTAATGGTAAAGCAGACTCCTGCAGTCCTGCAGTCTCTTCTATTTCTGTTACTTAGGCTTTTAAAGGCAACGGGATCACAGTGGCTTGACTTCCTTCTCTAGCCAAAAAAACGAAGCACACTTAATCTGGTGACCTCACATCCATCTTCTACCCTTTATTTGCACCATCTGTCTCCTTCTGCCTGCTGAAAGGCGACTGTGCCTCTCCTCATGGCTGGGACAATACAAATATTGCTCAATTACAACCATGCTCCAAATGCAATTATTCAATTACAGTGTTAATTGAATTATTTGACTTTAATTATTCCATTAGGACGTTTGTCAGTACAGTCGAAGCTGCTTGCTTTCTCTCTGGGCTAGCATCACAATGCAGCATCTGGCCACACAGGGAAGGACTGGTTTTACTCACTCAGACCTAGAAAAGCTGAGGAAAGTCTGGCACTGTTCAGAAATGGTGCTCTCAAGTTCAAGGAGAAGTTTCAAGGCTGCAGGGACCTTCTTTTCTGCAGTCCAAGGGTTTCCATGCACAATACTTGTAAGCAGAGAACAGGGACTATTTATGCAGAAATAATTTTGTGTGAAGAGTTAGTGACAAAAATACTTGTGAGAGTTTTGTAAGTGAAGGAATCAGACCTGAATGATGCTTGGCAGAAAAATAAAGGAGCAGTTGCACAACGTGAACCTGTATTTAAGACAATATTTAGTCAGTGAGGCAGTTGCTAAGGGCTGCTTACAGTCTTCATCAAGGGACTGAGACAGGGCTACACTGTGAAATTCCCCAGTTCTTGTGGTAAATTCCCCTGGGCAAACAGAGAAATGCTTGGAGTTTATTCCTGATTCCTATCCCAGTATCCTGCCACTGTCACTGAATCACAGAATTGTTAGGGTAGGAAGGGACCTCTGGAGATCATCTAATCCAACCCATCATTGGGTTTTCCTCACTCTTAACATCATCCAGAGACCTTGACTCGTGGGGTACACTGTTATTAAAAAGGATACTCAAATCTTTCCCTCCCTTCAGCCATATGATCTGCCCTGGTTGAAGTAAGTCCTGCAGCATCAGTTTAGAGCTGTGACAGGTGCACTGGAAATAGCCCTGCCTATCTCAGAAGGAGCTTTTCACCCACAGGCTCTTCTTCTGTGAGCAGAGCTCAAGCTGTAACACCTCTGTTCTGCAGCAGCCCAGAGCTGTGACTGCCACTGACAGTCCTGGGTTTTGTTCCTGATGTGTATGTTGTGCTTTGGAAATCCTTCACTTGCCTTAAAACTGCTGCCTTTACAGCTCTGGGAGCAAATCCTGAGATTTGCAGGTGGAGGCATCACCCTTCCAAGAGACAGCAACGTGCAAGGCAAGGATCTCTGAGGTGGGGACATCTCTGATGTCATGGGGTTTCTTGGGGCCACGTTCCAGATGGATCTTTTCTTGCTGGGAACCATGGTGGAGCCCTGAGGGGTTCAAGTTGCTGGGACAGTGCTTCCTCAGTCCTTGGTGACTGGTGATCCCAGGGAATCCATCCTTTTGTCTCTGTGCACCACTGCACCCCTCCCTCACACTCCCCTGTGCTGCATGGTTTTATTGCATTGGTTTTATTGACCCAGTAGGGCATAGGAGAGGACGTAGAGGTCAGAATCTGGGTGTGAAAAGACAATTTTGTGACAGTTTCAGGTAAAATGCTCTGCGCTAGGGACAAGGAGTATCAAGGGGTCATGGTTAAACACAGGTGTAGGGGAATTAGGTGGTACATACAGTTGTGCTTTAAATATTTTTTGCAAACATGGGCTTTATCTGCCATGTGTCTCATTAACAGTATAGAGATATTGACACTTTGATCCTGGCTGATGTGGTGGAGTTTGAAGGTGGCAGGACCTGCTGTGGCTGTCGTTTCTCAGTCCCACTTTGCAAACATCCCTCCCCTTCTGAAGGAGAGGTGGTTTGCTTCACAGGGTACCAGATCTCACCCTCTTTGGTGAGCACTGCCTCCATCAGACCCTCCTGCTGAGGTTTGAGCCATTTGAGGCTGGAACCCTTGGCATGGATATGCCACTAGTCCTGCCCTCCTGATGGCTGTGTGCTTCACAACTCTGAAATCACCCTCAAGCCAATGGAGAGGTTATGCCAAGAGAAAAGGATGGGCCTCTCTCTGGGGCAGAGTGGTGGCTAAACACCCTACAGAATAACTGCAGAGAATTGTGAAAACAGCTCCTAAAAAGCCTCAGAGGCTGAGTGATCCTCAGGGCTGCTCCCAATGTCCTGAGTGCCACATCTCCCTGGTGTAGCAGCAGAGCTGTTTGCTGCTCAGGATGCACTCAGCCCATTGTGTGGCACTGGAGGTTTGAATCTCCCAGGCTCTTTCCTGTGTTAATTCCTACATTCTCCAGTAATACACCCGGGGCTCTGTCAGTCCTTTCCTCTCCATGCCCATGTGTGCCTTCCTGCATCTCCACCCTGCAGCACCCTCCCAGCTTGAGAGATGTCATCTCATCAGCATTCTAATCAAAGCCCTACATTTTCCAACTAAACAAGGATCTGGATTTCCATGCCTGCAGAATCTCAGCATCTCTCCCCTCTGTACCTGCCCTGTTTCCCTGTCTGCTCTCTGGGATGTCTCTTTATTTCACTCCTGGCAGCTCTCAGGTATGTGAAGCTCAGTCTTGCAAAGTTGCTTCAGTGCCAGCAGAAGTACCAAGGCACCGACTGGGGCTTTTCACTATCACCCGTGGCAGCCTCCTGCTGAGGCTTCCTGGCTGTTCCTGGGGCAGAATGGATTGGATTTATGGGAAAAGCAGTAGCCTGGCACTGAGAAGCCTTCATCCATTACCCTGCTCTGCCCCAGGCTCTGTGGGGAATTCTGAATCCTGACAGCCTCCAGGGCCCTGGTGCTAGGCAGGGGCAGTGCAGCAGCAGCCCTGCCTGAGGCTGAGGGTGTGCATGTGCAGGAACCACCCCCTGTCCCCTGCCAGCTCTGGTGCCCGTGCTGGGGTGGGTTTGCCATAAATCCATCCCTGTTTACGTCACAGGCAGCCGGAGCCAAGCCCAGGGGGCACTGGAAAGCAGCCTTTGGATGTGTAATTTTGTTCTTTTGACTCTAACACCTCATTTAATATTTCACAGCCCCGGCAATGCATTCCTGTGCCAGAGACAAAGGCTGGCTGCAGGTTCAGCCATTGGCATTTGCATTATTAGGCTGGGGCTCCAGAGCTTGTGCTCAGCGAGGTGAGCACGGTTCTTCCTGTGCTCCTAACTGGAAATACAGGGTTGGCAAAAACTTCTGGCACTTGACTTTTAATGCTGATCCAGCTGATGGTTATGGATGGTGGAGAAGAATCAGGACAACATTGCTTTTGGAAACTTTACCCCAAGTTTTTTTTTAATGTGAATTCTGGACCAGGGTGAAGCCATCAAAAGAGTGTTGGGCCCACACAATCTCCAAGTAAGAAGCTGTTTCCAGTGCTCCTGTTCTGAACAGCTTCCAGACCCTCTAAATACACAGGTTTAAATAATTGCCCTTCAGTCTGGAAATATTGGCTCTTCTCTTGTATCAAATAACACCTAATGTCATTGCTGCTGAAGGCAACTAGGATGAAATTGCCTGCCTTACTTTTCCCAGTGTGTTGGCTTTATGCATTTGGCAGCATTTGGAGTCATATCAATCTTGCTTTCCTCTCCTGGACAGGTACTTAGTTTTGCTGATGTCAGGGTACAGCTTTAGTGCAGAGAAGGGAGAGGAGGCAAACCATGGCTGAGAACCCAGGGAATTGGGTTGCAAAGCCCCACAGGCTCAAGGAAGTGTGAGGCTTGTGCATAAAATCATAGAATGGTTTGGGTTGGAAGGGTTCTTAAAGATCACCTCATTCCACCCCCCTTCCATGGGCAGGGACACCTTTCACTATCCCAGGTTGCTCCAAGCCCCATTCAACCTGGCCTTGCATATTTCTAGGGATGGGCCAGCCACAACTTCTCTGGGCAGCCTGTGCCAGGGCCTCCCCACCCTCATTGTAAACCATTTTTTCCTTATGTCTAATCTAAACCTGCCCTCCATCAGTTTAAAGCCATTCCCCCTTTCCTATCACTCTATGCACTTGTGGAAGTCCCTCTCCAGCTCTCTTGGAGTTTCTTTAGGTACTAGAAGGGGATTCTGCAGATTGAAGAGGTTCTCCAGGCTGAACAATCCCAATTTTCTCAGTCTGTCTCCACAGGAGAGGTGCTATAACCTGAGTTTCCCTAGGCCAGTGCTGCTATCTTATGCAGAAAAGTGCTGGCAGAGGTCTGGAGAGTTGCTTTGGGAGTGCTGAGGTCCCACATGCTTGGGGATTTGTACCTGCTGCAACCCAGGAGCTGTTCCTCACCCTGGACAAGGAGCTCTCCCCACGGCAAAGCTGACTGGCTTTCAAATAAAGGGCATTGGATGTTCTGAAGAGGAGTTTCAAGGGACAGTTCTCCTCACTAAAGTACCTCAGGACCTGTGTGGACTCCTGACCAGTGGACAGGGTGGTAGATCAGCTTTGAAAGGAGCTCAGGTGGATGTGCTCTGCTTGTGTCAAGCCTTGGGACCCCTGAGCTATGAGTGCCTAACTGGCTCACAGAGCCAGAGCTTTTCCTTCCCTCCTTTCCTTTCCTCCTTTCCTTCCCTTCTTTCTCATTCAGGTGCTGTCTCTTCTCTCCATTGCTGCAGATGATTCCTTTCATCCTCTTCAAGAGGCATCCTGCTGCCTCTTAAGTCTCTTTGTTCACCTCGTTTAAATACTGCAGCCCACTCCAAAACCTGATAAGGCTGAGTGTGATTAAGATTGTGGCTTTCCCTTTTGGACAGAGAGCTGGGGATCACCCTCCCAGTTATTGGGGTGCCAATAGGCAGGCTGGTGGCAGCTGGACAGTGCCCTGCCACAGATGCCTGAGATGGGCAGGGCATGACCTCCCTGGGCACACAGATCTTTAGGAGGCCGCTGTGCTGTTCAGCTGGTGCTGGCGTGAGCCTATTGCTTTATTAAACTGCCTTCATCTTGACCCAAGAGTGTTTTTTCCATCTTATTTTCTCTTCCCACCCCATCCCATTCACTCTCCAGCTGAGGAGGGGAGGGATAGAGCAGCTTGGTGGACACCTGGCATCCAACCAAGGTCAGCTCACCACAGGAGTGCAATCTTCATTCCTTGCTTTATTTGTGCTGTGACTGCTTTGGGCTACAGTTACCTTTAATTACTGGCTCTGCTGAGGCTGGTTGAGTCTTTTCTGAGTGAATGATTTGGAGGTCCTTGCTCCCAAACAATGAAACCACTTACCATCACTTATCTTTTAAATCAGAGTTTATATTTAGCTGGTGCCTTCCATTCAGGCTGCTCCTCCACACTTGCACAGAGAAAAGCCCTGCAATCCTGCTGCTCACAGGAGGATTATGGATGCTCTCTCCAGCCCTGCTGCTGCAGCTGAGTTGGGATGTGATAACCAGGAGGACACCAGGTCCCACACTGCTCACCTTGATGTTGAGCTCAGTTTTGGCAATTCCTTCACTTTGATCATCGCTATAGAGTGAAAAAGTCTTCTAAGCATGTACAAAGTCATTAAAGCTCACACAGCCACCACGCAGAGGAGAGAGCAGCTGAGCGTCGCCTGACTGTGGGAGAGGAGCTCTGCTTCTCTTTCAAGGGAGGTGGAAGCAGAGCTCAGAGAGGGGACAGAGTCTGCTCTGGATCCCAAAGGGCTCGAGACTTCTGAACATGAGTGTCATAAACCAGGAGATGGGATTGTTTGTCCTGAAATAACTTGGGTTTAATGCAAGCTGAAGGGAACTGGGAGGAGCCTCAGCATTCCCCAGACTGTTGTTTTCCCTTTACACGCAGCCCCAGGAACAGAAACTGCTGCAAGAAGTTGCCTTCAGCAAGCACTGGCTCCACCAGCAAGAGCTGTGCTCTCACCAGCACTGCAGAGACTGGGCAGTGGGCAGGGAAATTGTCCTTTCACTCATGCCACCCCACTGAACATGGGACAGCTGTCTGGGGAGACAGCATTTGGAGGACACAGTGCTTTGAACACCATCAGATCCTTCTGATCCAGAGTGACCCACATCCAGCAGCCAGGACGCTTTCCCCACTGCCAGGCCCAGCCCTGTGGTGTCCCCTTGGAGCTGGGGGGTGATGGAAGCCCTGTCCCCCCGTTTCCCAGGAGGGAGGAGGGTTTGGGGCTGTGGCCGTGTGCTCAGAGGATGCTCTGCCCAGCACCACATGCTGTGCTGGCTGCCTGACCCTGCTCCACGCAGGACAAGATGTCAACGAGAGGGCAAAGAGCCCTCATCTAATTATTGTGCTGTATTTGTACATGAGAGAAGGGAAGTGAGCAAGAGACATGCTGCTGCTGGGAACTTGATGGCTTTAGGTGAATTGAGAGACAGGGCACTCCAATTAAGGCTTTTTTTTTTCCTTTTTGCACACAATTCTTGCCCTTTCCTCTGCCTGCCTGGGAGACTGGACTACCTGCAGTGCTTGCTGCGGCAGGAGGAGGGGGAGTTGGGTTGTGCATCCCTGGGAAGGATTCAGGAGGGATGCAGGGACTGTCAGGCAGCATCAGGGGACAGCCTGTCCCACCAAGGGGTTTATGGTAATGCCCTTCTGGCACTGGCCATGCACAGGGGGAAATGAAATGCACCACTCTCTTGTCGGTGTTTCAAAATGCCATTAAGGGATCAGAGCATGCTCCAGCCTGGGTGCTGGCAGCAGGCAGGGGAATGAAATAATTGATTGGCTTCTCCCTGTGCTCCAAAAGGGTTTCGATGTCAGGCCATGCATTGTGGTGGCTGGAATGCTAACACAATCCATCGGAGCTGCAGCCCCGTGAATGGGTGGCTGTGCTAATGGCTAATCCCGGGTGATGGATGGGCTGGGGGAGAGGCTGCTGCTGAGTAAGGAGGAGGCAGCGAGAGGAGAGTGAGGCAGCAACAGGCTGGGACTCAGCAGGCACTTTCCCAGCCAGAGTGGGAGCTGGAAGGGGGAGGCAGTGGGCAGGCAGCTTGGGTGAGTATCCATGTCCTGGTCCCTGCTGCTCAGGGTGGGCACACAAGAGGTAACAGCTGAATTTAGTCACTTGATTTTTGCCAGGTCTGGGCTACAGAGTAACAAAGAGATGGCACGTCCTCTCTCTGTCCTTCCTGCAGCCCTTTTCGAAACACAGATATATTTCTATATTTTGAATTAAAAGTACACTGGGGTTGCCAGAATCTTCAGGTAAATGAAAGACAAAGCTGAATACAAAAGAGGGGGAAGTAAGAAATAATAAGATTAGTGGTCCCAGGGAGGGCAGTCATGCTAATTAGCAGCAGGCAGGGGTTGATGTGTTCCCCTGCACACCAGCCAAAACTTCCTGTGGATCTACTGACTGGTCCTGCCTCCCCAGGCAGAAGCACATCACTGTTTTGGGAGCATTGCTCCTGGTTTACCCAGGGCTGAGTAGGAGGAGAGGTGGTGGTTGTGGTTCCCCTGCCCTACTTCAAGGCCTGCCTTGGAGGGGATGTCCCCTGGGGAAGGTTTCCCTCCATCCCACCCCCAAACCTTGGCTTGTGCTGAGGATTCAGTTTGTGGCCAAGCTGGTGGCTCGTAGGAGGAGGACTGGGGCTTGTTAGACCCTTGGTTCTATCTGCTGGGCTCTCCCAGCAGCAACTTTTCTCCCAAAAAACAGCTTCCATACCTGTGTGCAAGGGAACAGATTGACTTTAAATGGTTGCAGCTCAAGGAGCCTCTCTTGGTTATTGATCACCTACTGATTACTCCAGCACTTGGTATTCAGCTTGTAAATAAGATTATAGGGTACATCTAAAATGGAAGCAGAGGGATGATAAAATTCTGCTCATTTACAAGAAACTCAAAGAACTTTCCCCCTTCTGCCCCCCTCTCCAGCTTTATTATGAAGTCCAATAAAATACCCTGGGGACAAGAAGGAAGAGAGAGTAGCAATTCAAAGGCAACATCAAAAGGCATCTCTATTCATTTTAGTGTGTCAACAGGCACAGGGAGATGCTCGCAGCCAAACGTGGCAGCTGCTCCAAGTGCAGCAGCCCAGCCCCTTCCCTGCCATCCCAGCCAGCTCTGCTCAGCCCAGGGCTTCACCTGCTCTGTGCTGGAAAGACAGGCCCAGTCCCATCCATTCCCTTCAGATATCAGATAAGTTTTTATTTTGATGGCAAGCACTCCAAGTGTTAGATGGGGAGTTCAGTGCCATGGACTGTTCTCACTGCTTTCAGCCCATTTCTGCAAAAGAGGAAAAAACCAAATGCTCTGTGGCTAAAAATAGGTATTCCTCTTTTTTCTCCATGCTGCTGCAGGGCTGTCCTTTGGGCTTCTAGCAGTGCCAGGTGCCCTGGATCTACCTCAACAAGCTGAAGGAGACTATGATTGAGTGACAGGATATTTAAGAGC
The DNA here is from genome assembly GCA_013400955.1 of Drymodes brunneopygia. Lineage (NCBI taxonomy): Eukaryota > Metazoa > Chordata > Aves > Passeriformes > Petroicidae > Drymodes > Drymodes brunneopygia. The sequence goes on from VZTZ01040285.1 coordinate 25,611, forward strand.
TGTGCCTACCTTTGCCAGCCTTGGAAATATCAGTCTTGTGATATCCAGGGGCTGAAGTAAGCCCCAGCTCCTGGAGTCATGGGAAATCATGAGGATTTTTAAATCTGGAAGAAGCCCAGTCTCTTCCACTGGGAGATTTCTCTCAGCTCCATCCTCTGAGGGCAGGGAAAGCATCTCCCTGCTCTGAGCAGCAGCCAGGACATCCTCACAGAGACCTGTGCAGGCACTGTTCAAAAGGCAAGGCTTCTCTGCACCTTCTTTATGGATGCGACTGCTTCAAGCAAGGGAAAAAATCACCTTGAGCTAATTTAGGACCTGACACCACCCAGCTTCAGGTGCTCCAGCAGCAAGGCTCAGGAGGATGGGCTGTTCTGCCATTCCCCTGTGGGGTTTTGAGGAGACTTGGGAACATTTTGTCTAAATCGTGCTTTTCCCCAGGAACTTTTGAAGTGGTTCACCCTGGGCAGGAATTGTGCCAAGTCATTATCCTTCATTGCCACGTCAGGGGAAGCTGGAGCCCCCATCCCCTGGGAAGATTTGGGCTCCCTGGTGCTCAGGGCAGGTTTTGTCCTTGCTGCTGGTAGTGGGGCACCAGCGCTGGTCCCCCCCAAGGGTGTCACACTGAGTGCCAGCACCAGCACTGAGGACAGAGTGCTTTTGTGGCAGTGTTCCCTCAAGAGTGAGGCTTTTAAATATAGCAGGATTGACTTGAAATCTCAGATTAATTCACTTTTAAATACCAGCTCTTGGATTCTCATCCTCTGCTTCTAGGTGCGTATCCCCAAGCCTCAGTGGGTGTTTATGAGATCTTGAAATTTAATCCTCAAAGAATACATTAAAACTTCAATTCCTTGTGCAGCCCAGTGATTTTGGAGGCTGATGGCCTGGAGGAACAAACAAACATTCTGAGACAATCAGAACCAGCAGCGTTTTCTGCTGGTGGGACTGGGCCATCAGAAGTGCCCTTGGGGCAGTGACAGCCTGCACAGCCCGAGGCATTTGAAATGTAGATTGAATGAGTATTTTCACAACCTTTGAACAACCACTGATGCTCCCCCTTTTCCCATTTTAAGAAAAGGCAAAATCCTCCATTTTCTTCAGGCAAGGGCTTCTGCTTGTGATCCATAGAGCCGGGGTGTGCATGGATTATTTCTTGGGGTAAGGAAAAAGATAAAGTGTCTGAAGCCTCTTCGTGCAAGGGTGAGTTTCCAGAGGGGATTGTCCCTCCTGGGAAATTTCAGTGGCATCTACGAAGCCCTTATCATGGAGTTTCTGACTGCCAAGGGATGGGGCAGCCCCTAAGCTGTGGCATGAAGCTTCCAGATATTTGCAAGCCCAGCTGAAGGTCCCCTCACCCTCTGTATGTTTTCAAGCCCACAGCCTCACCCAGCTGCTGGGGAAACTTCAGGTTTTCAGCAGAAAAAGCCCCCCCAGCACCCATCACACTCCACAGCCTCACTGCTGCTGGGCTGGAATAACTGTGGAACAAAGCCTGCAGCCTCATTTCCTCAGCAAGAAGAGACTTCTCCAGCCTTCAAAGTGCCCACAAGAATTCACACCCATGCTGAGAAAAAAGATGCTACCTCCTATCCAAAAAGGTGAAAAGACAGGACAAAGTTAAAAGCAACAGCAAAAATGACTGCTGAGAACAGAAATATCTGTGTGTAACCATGGCTTCCTCACTGCATGCGTGCCTAAAATGCAGGTGGCCACTGCTGGCCCTGCTGTGCTGGAGCCACAGCCTGGGAAATGGCCCAGGAAAATGTTCCCCTCCTGGGGCTGGGGATGATGCTGGGGACATTGACATCCTCAGCCCAGGGTGGGAGTCCCTGTGCTGGAAGTTCTTGGGCAAGGGGCAGAGAGGTGAAAGGCCAGAAACACTAATGACCCCTTGTGCCAGAGGTGCTTGAAGGAGCTCAGGCCTCTCCTGCCAGAGCCAGCCTCAGTGGAGGGGCTTTCCTGGGTGGGGTTACACCCACCCTCCCCTGGGAATCACAGCTAAAATCCTCCTGGGACAGGCAAAGGCCACTCTGACCCCAGCACAACCTTTCTTTCAGCCTGTTGGGTGCCCTTTGATCCATGCTGGCAGAGAGCACCCAAGTTTTGAGGCTCCCTGCGCATCCCAAGCCCACAATCCTGCTGCCACCAGCTCTTCCACCCCCAGGCCCTCCACCACGGAGGGATTGATCATGCAGGCAGGGAACTGAGGCATAAACACGTGCCAAGACTGAGAATGCCAATATCTGAATGCCTTCGGTTCCTTCCTCCAAATAAATCACGGCATGACTCTAATTACCGCACTCGCCCTGGGTACGCGCCGGCTCAATACGGAAAATGAGTGTGGAGGATTTATTACTGCTGATCCCTGATCTCTCCTTTTTGATATTAAAACATGTTTAATTCATTGCAATGTAGATTAAAGTAAGGGAGGCCATGGGCAGGCTCTGGTTTGCCTGGGGAGGGTTTGCCCCAGCAGGACGGTGCTGGCTCCTGCTCCCCTCCACGCTGACTCTGTGTCAAGCCCTGCCTGAGTCGTGCCTGATTTCACCACCACACTCTCTCTGCATGTGGATTTGTGGTTGTTTAGACACCAAGACTAGGGAGACTGCTGTAAATGTGTTATTTTCACTGAAGGGACAGGTTACAGCAGAGCTCATAACCCTGCTAGATGCAGTAGAAGTGGTGGTTTCTGAGGTTTTAAGCTTTCCTAAATAGATGGCCATCTCTGTCAGTATGAATCAGCTCTTGCTTTCAGAAAAGCTTTCTTTTCTTATTTTGTTACAAGAGCCCTTGGCCTTCAGTGACTAGTTTGCATTGAATCTTCAACAATTGTGAAAGCATTTCTCACAAAGCCTGGGAGCTTGCTGCAGAGCACAAACCTTTTCTGCCCTATTTTGCAGAATGGCTTCTGCAGGGTGATGGCACCTTGGCCACTTACACAGGGCCTTGGTCACAGGGTCTCAAAGGGATTTTCAGGGCAGGGGAGGGAGCAGAGAGGGTCCAGGGAGGAGAAGACAAGGAGCAAACAAGGTCCACTGAGCTGATGGCTCACCCCAAGCAGGGTAGCACAGGCCAGATGGGGAAAAGGCTGAGTATGGGGAAAGGTAAAATCAAGGCAAGGACAGCCCGAGCAGGGGGGCTCCCTGGTGGCCCTGGTGCCATCCCAGATCCCCGGCCAGGCAGCCCAGCTTCCTGCACACACTCCTCCCATGGTGACACCAGGCTGAGCACTGGGTATGAACCAGGCAGCATCTTCTGCTCTGTCCTTACAGGAGCGATCCGCACCGGCTCCCTCCATCCATCAAAGTGCTCTTCCCATTTCCCCTGATTACATCCCTGGCTGCAGCTCAGGCACGGGTGGAGCGCGACTCACTCGGAGCAAGGCAAGCGGGAGGAGTGACCACTGCTGAATAATTCATCCCTGCCGGGAGCACAGTGTCCCCTCCCAGGAGAGGAGGATGCGCCGTGCTCCTGCAGCCCAGCAAGAGGAGGAGGATGTCACCCCTGGCTGTGTGTTGTCCCTGCCCCTGCCTGGAGGGGGAATGAGGATCTGCACCCCCTGCTTTGCCAGGGCATTCCAGCCCTGTGGCATTAGAACACCCCTCCCGAGGCAGCTGCACAGGTCAGACACCCTCTAGACCACCCATGAAATGCAAAGGCTGGGATCCATTCGTCTGAGCACACCTGGCCACAATGTGCCTGCATTTTGGGGCACACGAGGAGGGGAGGATCCTGGAGGAAACCATCTGTGTTAGCTGGCTGCAGGGAGAAATCAGTCTGTGGTGCATGAGAGCAGTTTATCTCCCTGGGCCCCCTCCACAGCTCTGCAAACCCCACTCTCCTCCTGCCACCACCGATGCACATCTGATGGGAGAGGAGCTGGTCCAGCCACAGGCCTGGGAAGGACAAGAAAGGAGAAGAAAAGAGCACAGAAAGGAAACGAAGGGACATGGAGGGAAAGCACACGGCTCACCCCAGCATCTCCTTCCCTCTCCACCCCAGCAAGGCCAGCCAGCACTGAGCCCTGGCTTGTGTCTGATGGTGGGACAGAGGATGGGGGATGCACCCCAGAGGTGTCCCAGGAGGCACAACGAGTCCCAGACCTGCCCCAGGGGACAGCTGCTGCCTGGGCACCGTCTTGTCCCACCACGGGGACAGGGAAGAGAGGTGGCAGTGCTTCCCATCACCATGGCAACCCGCGGAGACGGCTCCGCTCTTCCGATCCCCAAGCTACAGGATGAGCCCTGGAAAATCAATAACCCCGGCAGAGACAGACAGGGTTGGGCTGGGGGTCCCCTCCTGGGGGTTGGTGACAGGGGTGTCTCTGCCCCCTGAGAACCTCTGCTAATCCTCTCTTGGAGCAGTTTGGTCCTGTGCCAAAACAGCTGAGCCAGAGGTGCTGCTCCTAACAGGGGCATCACTGTTTCCCTGCTCCTGACAGGGGCATCAGTGTTTCTCCGCACGGATATTTCTACCCTGACTCCTGTTGGGAAGTTTCTCTCCTGGTGAAGCTCTCGTGGAGCCTTGGTTAGTGCATGGCAAGTGAGAGACTGCGTCAAACAGAGCTGATGGGGAGCTGGCGTCCCCTGTGCTGATGGAGCTGCTGATTAGGGAAATGTTCTTGCATTTCTAACGCTCTGGAGATTTGGGCCAAGAAGCTCCTCAGAGGAAATCAGCAGCCTTGAGATGCTCTTGCAAGGCACACTGTTTCTGCCCCAGTGGGATGTGCTGTGGTGACATTCTGGTGCCTCTTGGCACCTCCACTCTTCCATCTCATCAGCGTGGCCCCACATGGCACCAGAGCATGGATGGGAGAGTGGGACTTCCCCACTTTGCTCCTGCTGCAGTTCCATCACATCTCCCAGAAAAGGAGGCTTTGGTGAGTCCCATTTTAGGAGAAAGTCCTGGGGGCTGGGTGCAGGCAGTGCTGCCTGTCCTGTTGCCCACCCTTCTGACACCTCCCTGGTGGTGAGGTCCTGCCCAGCCAACATTCCCAGACACAGGGAGCCACTCTGTCCCAGCATGTCCTTGAGACACAGAGCACATCCCAAGGCTTCCCAAGCCCCTGGCATGGACCTGGTGCTGTGCCCAAGCCTTCCCCAGAGCAATGGCCAGTGATGATCTCGTGTGAGATGAGTCTGTGCACGCTCAGCAGGGGCAGTGTCCCCATGTCACCATCCCTGCTGGTGTCTGCCAGCTGCCCTTCATTCCCAGCTGAACCATTTAACACAGGGATGAATGTGCCATCACATCCCAGCACTTCAACCCCGTGGCCACCCTGCCCAGTTCCCTGTCCCCTGCTCAGGGCCAGACCCTCACCTGTGGGTACCAGCCAGACCCCACCACTCCTGCCTTCCCTTTCCCCAGCTCTGCTCCTGACCCCATTTCCAGCCTTCTCCCAGAGCCCACATTTATAGGGGGTGATTTGTGCTGTGGCAGAAGAGCCATTAAGGCTCTTGTTAGTACAGAGGGAAGGACGCCTGCTGTGTGCCCATGGCCACGTTAGGCAGCCGGATGAGGGCAGTAAATAAGGTTTCACTCTATTAAAATGATTGGAAAGGCTTGAACGAGAGCAGCAGGCTGGCAGAGCTGCAGAGGAGGTGTCCTCCAAGGGGCAATTGTCAAACAGCAATCTGCCAGCACAGTGCTCAGGTCCCCATTTATCTTTCTGCCTTGCCAGAGATGATATCAAGCTCCTTGTGCTGCCCGGGGTGCTGAGGTGGCCTCAGGTGTCCCCGGGGTTGTCCTGTGGGACAGGACAAGGTGAAGGACTCCTTCAGCAGCAGGAGATCTGGCTCTTTGCTGGGTTATAGGCAGCAAATCTGCTTCCAGGGGATTGGGGAGGAATGTAAAACATGGGAAGGGCCTGACCTGCCACAGGTGGCATGGAGCCAGAGCTGCAGCTGTCCCTGGCTGGGATGCAGAGGGTGGTGGAGATCTCCACTGCTGCTACCTCCCTTCAGTATTTCTGTGTGCTGCTTTCATCCCCTGCACAGCAGCAGCTCTGCTTTCCTCTCCTGGCTGGGTGTTGGGATACTTAATTCATTAGCATTAACGAGGCGTGCCTGGCTCTGCTGCAGCAGCACCATGGAACAGCTCAGCTGGAGGTGTCTCAGCCCGGAGAGATGCTCAACAGAGCGAATGTGCTGTCAGCACTGGGTGCTTATAGCCCTCGATTTCCCCTGCTGCTGAGTCACAGCCAGGCTCAGCCACAAAACAGGCTGTAAAGTCCTTGTTTAGGGTTTATGGGGTGCCTGGCCCATTACAGCATGTCTGAGCAGCTCCAGGGTCCCTGCACTGGGCCAGGCTGGCAGCCAGGGCTGTTCTCAGCAGGAGGCTGCCCCAGCCCCAGAGACACAGGCAGCATCAGCAAAGGGGCAATGCTCTCTGAAGGACTTGCAGTCCTTAACTCATCGCTCTGAAGGGCAACACCAGGTGCCTAAAATTAGACTCCCACCTCCTAATTTAGGTACTTCAAAAAATAGGCTGATTTGTATATTCCTTTCTCCCCCCCCCCTTCTGGCACAGCTCAGCATCCAGAGACTTCCAGGGAGATGCTCTGTTCTTGGGCTTGTTGGAGCACTCCAGCACCAGGTGCAAAAAACCCAAATCCTCCTGTATCCCTGGTTTACCCCGAGTAGGAAAAGAGGAGCTGCTGTTCTCCTGTCTCTGGAGGGGAGAGCCCTCCTGGTGCTGCAGGAGCCTGGTGGCTGCTCCAGCACTGTTAATCAGCATTATCAAACAGCAGCCTGGTCCCAGGGCCTCAGCTTACCCAGCCAGGATGGGCTGGGGTTGCATCTCAGCCTGGCTGTGCCCCAAGGGGTTTCTGATACCCCAAAGCAGTGTCCCTGTAGCACCTCCCTGCTGCACGTGCCCCCCCCTGCCTCCAGGAGGGACCAGAGTGGTCCCACCCCTCTCGATCCCAAGACAGGTAACCAACACAGCAGGAAAATGTTGGACATGGCCAGCAGTGTGGAGACACAGCTGGGGCTCTAACCCTGTGTGAAGGGAGCCATGGGGGCAAAGCAATGCCATCCTGGTCCCTGCCAGGGCTGCTGGCTGAGAGGGGCCCCACTGGTCCCTCCCCGTGCCTGGGAAGGTGGGTGACAGCCTGGCAGCTCCTCACGCCAGCCTGCAGCTGGAGCAATCTGCCTGTGCACGTTCCAGAGTACACGTGTCCCATTAAGAAAAAGATCAGAGTTCCCAGGAGCTAAAAATAACACCAGGCAGTGGAGTTTGTCCAGGAGACTGTAAGGGATGCGGGGGTGTGGAGCAGAAGGTGTAATTTCACTGCCGGCTCCACCAGTGACAGGGTGCAGGAGAAGGGGAATGAATCAATCCTGCCATGCTGAAGGAAATCACGGCTGAAGGAGCAGCGTGGGGCTGGGGGAACTCAGCTCCAGCCTCGCTCCTGTCCGACCTGAGGCAGTGCAGGGAGCAGGGGGAGCACAGCTGGGTCCCCGGGGTGCCCTGGGGGTGTGCCAGGGTGCAGCAGGCAGGGACAGAGCTGCCACGATGCTCCCGTGTGGAGATGTTGGGGCAGCAGCATCCTGGGAGATGGGTGTGAGCTGCAGGGCCCTGTGATGTTGGAGTGACAGGGCTGCTCTCCATATGGCAACCTCTGGTGCTGAATGGAAGAGTGAGTGCAAACACAGATCCTAATTACCACAGCTCCTCCAGAGCCAGCTCTGCCTGCTCTCCCCAAGCTGTCAGATGCTCTCTAGCAAATGCCTCCATCTCCTTTCCATGGCTGAATTGAAGCTATTTATTGTCTCCTCAAGATCCAGCAGCTTCTGTTTCACCACTAGTTGAACAGCTGGGAGAGGGAGCAGGAGGAGTGAGGAGGGGAGAAGCTCCTTTTAGCACAATCAGTAGCACCAGAAAATCCAAGCCCCGTGTGAGAGAGAGAACAGAGGTCAGTGCTTGTCCTGGGCCAAGGAAGCACCTGGCCTGAAGCAAGCTTGGCTGGAGAAATGATCTTCATTCCCTGAATGTTGTCAGTGGCATGAGGAATGGGATGGGCAAAAGAATTTGCTCTTCAGGATTATTTAATTCACTGCCTTCCAGGTCTTGAATCCCACCATGGGTTAAAGCACTTGGCAGGGTCCATAAAATCCTGTGAGGACAGACTGAGAGTTGGGAGTATCCAGCCTGGAGAAGGGAAGGCTCCAAGGAGACCCTGGAGCCCCTTCCAGTGCCTAAAGGGGCTCCAAGAGAGCTAGAGACAGACTTTGGACAAGGACCTGAAGTGACTGGACAAGGGGTAAAGGCCTTAAGCTGAAAGAAGGCAGGGTTAGATCAGACATTAGGAAGAAACTCTCTGCTGTGAGGGTGGTGAAGCCCTGGCATAAGCCGGAACAAGATGATTTTTAAGGTCCCTTCCAACCCAAACCATTATGTGATTTTAAGCCCAGGCTTCCACCACAGCCTGGAAGGGAAACCACAAAAAAAAAAAACCAACCAACCCCAAACAGACAAACAAACATGGTAACAGTTCCAATTAGCAAAGGCATTTGGCTTCCCAGCGCCGCTCCCCATTGCTGCTGGCTTTTGGAAGGGGCTGGGTGAGATGACTGGCAGCTCCAGCAGCTTTGTGCAGATGGACACATCTACTCTCTGGCTGGAGAGCTTTTGTCTCCCCAGCCAGCCCTGGCACTTCTCTGCTGCTGCAGCCAGAACAGACAGCCAGTACCCATCAGCTCTCTGCACCCAGCCTCCTCCTGCTGGGACCTCCGGGTGGGTCAGGACCCACAGCAGCTCCAGGGCAGCTGCTCCCTGGCTGCTGCATCCCTGCAGGAGCTGGGCTTGGAGCCCCAGCTGTGCAGCTGCTCTGCCCCAGGGCTTCGGGCTGGGAGGGTTCCTGGCTTGGGGGGCTCCATACTCTCAGCCTGACTTCCCTGGCTGCCTGTGCATGGCTGATCCCCTGGCCTGTCCTCAGCTTTGGGGTGAAACCAATATCTGTTTCAATCTGAGATTCCCAAAGATGATATCCAACATATTTCTTGAAAATCAGCAACTGAGTGGAAGACGGAAACATTTTTTCTTGCCCTCCATAGTGGGGAAAAAAATCTGGTTTGAAGAATGAGGCAAATCACAGGGGAATGGCCTTCCTTGGTACCTTCCTTGGTACCTGTCAGGGTGGACTTCCATGATCCTCGTGGGTCCCTTCCACCTCAGAATATTCTCTGATGTCCACTGAAATAATTGCAGGTGCCAGCCTGTCCTGCCCACTGGTGACAAACCCTTTGGAAAAGGCAATGGTTTCCCATTGCTCCCAGCTCTGCTCCCTTGTGCTGCTGCTCTCCTCCCAGCTGGTGAGCCTGTTGATTATATAAACTGCTCACTCTCAAGCATTGATGGAGCAGTTTTCCTCCCACCCCACTGGGTTTTGCAAGCTCTTTTTTTCTCTTCTTGGCTTAATGGGATGTTTACTCCACAACAGCCTTCTCTCAACACCCAGCAGAAGGAACTCTGAACCACCACCCCAACAACATGCTGACTTTCACACTGAGCTGGGAGTAGATGTGAGTTTCCTCCCTGCTGCAGTTCCCGATGCTGCTGGGGTTGAATGTTGGTCCCCAAATTCAACTGAGAGGTCTTGCAGCTCATTTCTGCCCCAGGGAAGAAACTCCTCATTTGGTTTAGAGTCTGAGGACTCTCCGGCCTTGGGCAGGTAGGGCTGGGTCTGAGGGGTGTGCCAGAGCCCTGCCCTGTGGTGCCAGTGCAGCTCTAAGCAGGCGACAGGGATCTGGCGTGGCAGCTGCCAGCCTTGTTTCATGACAACTGCCAAGCAGCCATCAGGTAGTCGTGATTTCTCCTACTCCCTCTGGCTTGGAGCGAGGGACAGAGTGGGAGGGGTCTGCTCTGCTTCTCTTGTGGAAGAAAGAAAACCCAGGTATGCACAGACCCTTTTCTCATCTGTCCACCTTACACAGGTGTGACACCCGTGCTCCCCACCTTCTCCCTTCATCTGCTCCTCCCGGGGCAGTGAGGGTTCTACCAGGGCAGGTGTTCTTACAGCATCACTGTTTTGATCAGTGGCTGTGCTCATGGATTGGCTCTGTGCTGGTGTCATCTTCCTTCACCTGAGCCTCCAGCACTGGGGTAGCCACAACTGCTCGTTTCTCCGGAGAACAAGAGCCCCATGGAAGTTTGTTTCTTGCTGTCCATGAGCTCTGTGGTGTCCTTTTGTTGTCTTGGCCTCACCTCCATTCTGCTGCTCTTTCTGACCATCCACAGCCCCAGCAGAGTCTCATCTGAGGTTCTCCTAGCGCTGCAGTGAAACTCTCACCTTGCCATCACGGACAGCAGGAGTCTCTGGGGGAAAGGCAATAAAGCAGCTGATTCCCAAAGGGCTAATCCAGCACAGAGAGTGGAAGAGGGGCAGGTGCTGCAGTGCAAACCCAGCAGCCTCTGTCCCATCCTGCAGCACAGAGCTGGGGACATGCAGCAAAGGGCAGGGCAAGCCCAGCACCCATGGGAAGGTGGAGTGTGCTGATGGCACTGTGAGATTGGGAGATGCCAGAGGATGGTCTCTGAATTAACTGTACCACACAGGGAGTCTTAAAACATTTGAAGAGGGCAACAGATAACCACAAAGGAACGATTCAGGTGCCCAGGGAAGAGAAGTAAATCTGTGTTTCCCTCGCGGGAAGCGCACAGGATAGGGAGCAAGTTGTTCATGTTACAGTTTCCCACTGCTTCCCAACTCTCACCCAACACCAACTGCAGAACAGTCGTCTGGCAAATAAGCTATGAAAAAATAAGGAAACTTTGCCAAAAAGGCAGCTGAAAGAGTAAAACTCTCGCAGATGATACTGCTGCTCAGAGGCACTTGCCTCCTGCCTTTAAGCAGGCTTTATACCAGAATCCAAACATAAAAAAAGAAAATCTGACAGGTGTATATAAGCAGTTGGGCACAAACAAACAAATCCTCAGACTCTGCAAGGAACAGGTTATGTTTTGTGGGGGCTGTCTTCATGTACAGGCGTGCAGAGAGAGGGGCGTTTTATTTTGTGGGATAAATTCTGATATTGAAATCCAGAAAAGCATTTGAGCTTTGCTATATCTTCCCAATCTTCATTCTGGAAGTATTCTTTTCAAGTTCATAGCTGTATCTGTAAAGGGCCAAAAAATGCAAACAGATTTAAAACAGACATGTAAACGAGGCAAGTAGATGTCAATAGACAACCTTAAAAGGTGCATGCTGTGTCAAACAGGGAAAACAGGAGAGGGTATAAAATTGGGATGAGACAAGTTTTAAGGTGTGACATGCTAAAAGCATAAGAACATGTAATGAACTCTCTGCCAGGTCATTAGAAGAAAGGCAGCCAGTGCTGTGTCAGATTCTTGTGTTTCTGAAAGCTCTGACATAAGGGCATCACATAAAACCAAAATGAATCCCTTTACATCAGGATCTGCCATGGGCAATGTTGGAAAATTCACATACTCCGCCCTTTCCTATAGCAGATAAATCTAAAGAACTCTCCTAAACCGAAATGTCAGAAAATGCTTTTGGAAAACACTGATGGGATGGAGAGCAAGGGATTGCCAGGACCAGGCAGGATTTCTCTACAGGCTCTGGAGGAGGAGCAGAATGGAGTGACTGAGTGGGGCTGGGTGCCCTGCTCCTGGGATGAGCACTGAGACCATGGAGACAGGAGGCAGCAATTGTGACAGCAATTTCTGTCAAAGCTTGGAGCCAGGAAACCATATCCATGTCCAGCTTCTGTGCAGAGCAAATGCGTTGCTTGAAGCTCTGATAAAGAATAGAATGGGAAGATGTGGAAAGTCATATGATGGAAATCAGTCATATTTTCAGAGGAGGAATTCGTGGCTTGCAAATCTATTATTCTTTCTTGAGTACGTTAGCCAGCTAATAGTGCACTTGAATTCCCCAATTCCATGGTAACCTACCTCCCAACCCTTGCTTCTCAATCTATTTGTAAGAAATGCACACAAGCCTCCTTTCATGCATTGATAATGTAGTTTCCTTAAGAGGTTTTGTTGATTTTTTCCCCGCCAAGATTGGGAGGGTGGTTACCATGGAGTTACCTATGGACGGGCAGGCAGACAATCCCATGCCTTTGGAAAAGGGGGTGAAGAGTAAGGTGACAATGTTTGCACATCACATATAATGTCTAAAGGTAATTAACAAAACCGCTAATGAAGCACTGTGGAAGGGCTTCACGTTGTTTAGCGATCTGATGACAACATGGCAAGCAGCATTCAAGAAGTGCCACAGGCAGAGGGGCTTGCAGGGCAGGCCAGTGGCGGCCCGAAACTGGCGGCTGCTCGGGGAAGGAGCCGAGGCAGCCGACCCCGGGCAGGCTGGGGAAGGCACCCGGCTGCCGGGAAGGGGCGCGGGAGGTGCGGGGCTTTGTGGTGCCTGCCCGCCGGGCCGGCTCGGCTCCAGCGCGCGGAGCTGGAGCGGGGACACCCGGCGGGAGCCACCGGAGAGATGCTGCGGCTGGGGACGGGGCGCAACCGCGCGGGGCGTGAGGAGGTGGGCGAGGGGCTCCTGCGGTGACCGCTGCCGGAGTCCCGGCGCTCCGCGACCCACCGAGACCGCCCGTCCGTGCGCACCCGGCGGGGACACGGGGGCGACGCCCGCCNCTGCCGCCCCCTCCCCGGCACCTCCTCGCGTCCCAGAGCCCGGCCGCTCCGCTTCTGCCGCGGCGTGGCACAAGGGGTGCCCGGCTCCCCGCGTGCCGGGTGCCCAGAAACCATCGCTGGCGTGGAGGAGCTGGAGCAGGGCTCTGTCTCGTCCTCCGCCGGGAGCTCAGCCCGCAGGGTCAGCTGGAGATGTGCCTGTGGCCTTCTGCTGGTGCCGGGGTGGTGATGGGGTCCCCCCTTCCTGCCCCGTGTCCCTGTCGTTGCCTCGGCAGCCCTCGCACGGCGCACCCGCGGAAGGTACGCGCCGTGATGCTCAGGAGGAGGAATCTGGCTGGAGGGGCTCGCCTGATCTGGATCGGATCGGTGCAGCTGAGCACCGCACGCACCTGAGATGGCTTTCCCAACCTCGGGGCCCTGGGCAGGGCAAGGCTGAGCAGAGAAAGTGGGGCTCGGGGCAGGGAGCTCCACCACTTCCCTCTCAGGTCACCTTGGCGTGCTCCTCGGTGACAACGTTCTTGCTATTAGTCTGGTATCATGGCAGTTACCATCATTTAGTGTGGCTGATTGAGCTGAAAGAACAGAGACGAACGCACTTGGCTTCTGGCTTGAGGCTTGTTTGGGTTTGGTTTTTTTCCTCATTTTCCTATTTTAGAGCAGTTTGGATGGGATGAGTTCTCCTCCTTGTCGGCAGCAGAGCTGGTAGAGAGAAGTGGCTTGCTTTTGAGGAAGTGCAGTTTGAAAACATTCTCACCTTTCTCTTCTCTGATGACTACCAGTGGGCTGTGTGCCGCCCTCAGCCCTCCAGTGCCTCCGTTTCCCCATGTCTGCGAGGGAAGGGTCGAGGAGAGAAAAGCTATTTTGCACTGGGGTGGGCTGGGATGTGTGTTCTTGTGTGTGAGAATCTCTGCTGGCATCAGACTGCCTCGAGGGCACAGTAGTTCTGGTTCAAGCCCGAGGCAGGCTGAGCCTGTGGCCCATCTTTGGGAGGAGGCAGGTGCTGAGTGCAGGGTAGGGCTGGCACTGCCTCTGTCCTGGCACAGACCCTGGCAGGGTGCTCCCCGGGTTTAGCAGCTCTCCATCCCCATCCCCAAGCTGCTGGCATCCATGTTGTCCTGCAGTGAGGAGTTCATGCTGCACCTGAGCAGCAAACAAAACAGCATCCCATTTTTCTTCATAACAAATTGGGGCTTTTTTGGCTCTGACATCCCCTGTGGTCATTTCCTGCCCAGGCAGTGCCCTGTCCCTGTGTCCTTAGATCACCAGTGTGTGGCTGAGCCTGCAGCCTCTCACTCTCTGGCTGCTGGCTGAGGACCCCCGTGATGCTGAACTTTCTTGTGTTTGCTGCCATGCTGCTGTCTCCTTCCACTGTGGCTGTCACCTTGCCTCTGCCAGGGCAGCAGGAGCCAGACATCTCTTGTGTGTGTCAACAGCTTCTGGCTGGAGCTGGGCTGTGACAGTGCAGGGCTGTGGGGTGGTGAGGAACAGGCTCTGGGTGCTGTGGGGCTGCCTGCATCCAGGAGGGCCTGGTGCTGAGAGCTCCTCAGGCTCTGTGGTGCTGCTGCAGGAGCCCATGGGGGAAATCAGCCCCCGGGGACACCCTGGCATGGGCTGATAGCGTGGCTGCTCTCCTGGTTTGACAGTTCAAGGTGCCAGCTGCCCACTGGATTGGCATGGCAACAGCCACTGAGCTGCAGCTCTGCTTGGAAGCCACAACTCCAGCATTGCTGCAGGACCAGCCCGTGAGGGGGCACAGGGTGCTGAGGCTGGGTGCTCCACCATGGATAGCACTGAGCCACCAGTATCCCACAGCTGGAGTAGGTCAGCACTGCTGGCACCAAGGGCTGTCCCTGCAGCAGCCCCAGCTGTGGTGGCTTGTCCTGGTGTGAAGTCCCCAGACCTGTTCCCAGGGCCAGTGCTGCTGCCAGCAGCTCACTCAGCTGCCCAGGAAGCTTTATCAGCTCAAGGGAATTGGGATCACTTGTTAAGGATGGACTCGTGGAGCAGCTGCAGACCCACATTGCACAGTGGCACATGTGGGGATGCAACTGGAACGGGCTCAGGTCTGATCCCTCTCTGTAAGCCAAGGGGTGCAGTGCTGAGGAAGGGAAGAGGTGAAACAACATGTCTTAGGGTGGACGGAGACCTGTTAGCCTCAGTCTTCCTAAGGCAGGAGGGCAGCCACATGCTTGCAGCTAACAGCAGTGAGGTTGTGGTGAGCCTTGGAGCTGATTTCTGCCTCAGACCAAGCCAGTCTGAGCTTTGAACTGGAACTGAAAAGCATAAAGCCCTGTCTAGCACAGGAGAAGTCCCCGAGTGGGAAGAAGTCAGGAGACAAGATGCTGTTTGCCCCAGCCACCTTCATGTTCACCACCCAAACTCCTGGGAGCTGACCTGGCATGGGGCTGAGCAGAGCTCTGGGACTTACCCATGGATCTGCAGAGCTGGGATTTTACCTCCAATTCCAGCCCCAGGACATCAGGAAGATGATTTTATCATTTGCTTGGTGGCTGCACCCTGACACTGAAGGACAAAGCCTCAAGTCTTCAGCTCTGCCTTAGCACTGGTCCTTCCTCCCTCCTACTGTAATCAGGAGCAAGCCTCTCTCCTGATTCACACCCGTGAGTTCTGTCCTTTGCCAGGGCAGCTCCAGCACTCAGGCTCCATGGTTTTGCAGTGAAAAAAGTGTTTAGGTTGAGGTCAAGTTGGGTGCTGCCTTGAGGAGCCTCTAGCCTGGCTGGAACAAGGCTCAGGTCATCTGAGCTCAGATCCTTCCACAGAATGGGCCCCCCATCATCACTGGGGCAGCAAGGCTGCTCCCATCTCTCCCACCACGGTGCAGAAAACAGCCCAAATCTCCCAGGGCTGAGATGCCTTTTGATGCCACCTTCCTCTCCCAGGACATCCCAGGGTGATGTCTCAGAGCCTGCAATGGGAGGAGGAAGATGAGCTGATGTCATGGGGCCTTTTGCTCCCTGACAGAGCAGGGCTGGTTTGGGTGTGCTCCCCCCACCCACAGCACCCCTGCTGTTGGGTTGCTCCAGCTTTGAAAGTAGGGCACAGAGACATGGATCCACATCAGCCAGGGAGGAGCACTTGGGAACATGGAAGGAAAAATGGCACCATCAAGTCGTGCAGCTCATCTGAGTGGTGGCCTTGGGCACTGTGGGCTGGAAGTTGCCTCTGGCTTGTTGGAGGACACACTTTTTTCCACTTGATCCACCTAAAACTGTCTGTATTCTTCTGTGTTCAGCTTCATGCTTCTTGGAGGGCTGGACATGTCTGATCTGGCTGGATATTAATCCTTCTGGCTGGCTGTCCTCCACAGGGAAGAGGGGGATGGCTTCACATCCTTCCCCTGTGAGGCTGAGTGAGCTCTGCCCATCCTCTGCTCTCACCTCTTATGGTGGGAGTTGTCCTTCCCTGAAAATGGAGAGCTAGGAGAGGGCTGGGGGAGGCCCTACATGTACCAGAGCAGAGACTGCTGCAGCCAGGACAGAGACATGATGGCCAGGAGCCACCTTTGAGGAGCTGGCAGTCTAGAAGCTCTTTCATGCCACCTGAAGTGATGATCAGAACACCAGGGCTGGTGTGGGATGGTGGAGGAGCCTCCAATCTGGCACAGCCACAGCTGCACTGAGGGAACACCATGCCCAGTTTTAATTTCTGCTCGGTACTGTGAGTGCTCACAGACATTCACAGATGGGCCTTTTCTCCCCCAAGAGTGCCCAGATCCTCCACTGTGTGAAAATCCCTGTGCTTGTGCCTTGCCATACCCCCATCCCTGACCCCCATCCCTGCCTGCACAGCCTGGGCACGCACACGGATGCCTGGTAACGTTGGGAGCACTTCTGAGCTCCCTCGCCATTCTCCCTCTCTTCAAATAAGGCAGGAGCTGGGCTCAACAGCCAGTCAATAGCAAGACTTATCTCTTAAATAGCATTATTGATTGCCCAGGAAGCCTGGTTTTGTGTCAATAGATATGTACGCACGCAGGCGAGTCCTGTGCCAGGTCCTGGTGCTGAATGGCACAGAGGAAGGTGCAGAGATGGTTTGCTGCAGGTGGGGACACACGTGTGTGTCCATGTGAGGCAGATGCAGCTCTCCATGGGAGAGCAAGGGGAGGCATCACAGGGTCTGTGGTTATGGGCCTTTCATTTGACCAGCATTGTTGTGCTGCCTTGACCACTCTTGAGTGTGTGTCCCTCTCTTCCTAACACGTGACTTTGTGATGCAGGACCTCTGCCAGCTTCCTTTGCCTCTGCCTTTGCAGGGAGGCTTCTGGACTCTTCCTTTGGAGAAGATATGCAGATGTCACCCACAAATTGTGTGGTCTCCTCAAAGGTCACTGACCCTGCAGGGCTTCTTCTCATGGGAGACTTGGGATAGACGTGCAAAACTCAGTGTGCTGTAGCATCGCCCAGAGGGACTGTTTGGAGAGAAGGATGGATGAGACAGGCTGGCCCTGTTCAGCCAGGGAGGGCCTTGCCTTGTGCCCAGCTCTGGGCTGGCAGTGCAGGCTGTGAGCTGACAGGTGTGGGGAGCATGGTGGCACCTGGCTGAGCTCTGAGCAGGTGGAGCCGTGGGAGACTGGCAGGGAAGGGAGCTTGCTGCTATGCCTGCTGGGGAAAGGCAAAGTGGCTGCTGCTCTCGAGCTGTCTCCCTCCAGGTAATGGGCAGTGGGTGCAGGAGAGCTCCCATGGGCTGTGGGGCTTCATTGGCCTTTGTCCCCTGGAGGTGGCAGAGTGCTTGCAGCAGCCAGGTTGTGGCTAGCATGGAGCCAGCCCCTCGTGTGGGGAGAGACAGGAGACGGCTGGGAGCCGGAGCTGAGAATGAACAGAGCCTTGTCCTTCTTTTGTGCAGCACCACCACCCTGGAGCAGCTCGGTGTGCTGGGAGCCCTGGCTGCTCTGTCCTCCAGGGTCGTGGAGCACAGCCAAGGTGCAGTGATGCTCGTGAGAGGAATTGCAAAACCTCCAGCCAGGTTTGCTGTAGCAAAGTTCGGGCTGTTTTTGCCTTGGTGCTGCAGAGCCCCGTTTGCCCAGCCTTGCCCTGGGGCTGCCACAGTGGCCAGCCTTGTGTGCTAACTCACTCTGTGACAGAGCACAGCTCCATGTCCCATACCTGGCGTGCAGCCTTGCTTTGGGCCGTGCTGCCTGATGCTCTGCTCTCCCCTGGGATTAGCCAAGGCTGAGGAAAGCTTCAGCTGCACTGTCACAGGCAGCTGAAACAGCACAGATGATCTGTAGGGTCGGCTCACCAAAGCCTGGCGGGTAGGGGCTTGTGAGACCTTAGTGTGTGTCCCTGCTTAGCTGATCAGTGGGCATGGGAAGTTCTTGGGTGTCATGCCTGTGTGTCCATGCATATAAATGTGTGTGGATATGTAGCACTGTCAGATCTTGCTCCTGTTTGGACCCTCTCAGCGTTTTTCCAGACAATGCCTGCCCGCAGCCAGCGCCGGTTGCTTGATCTTAGCCAGCCAATCTATGCAGGGATCTCGGGAAAGAACAGTTGGGGTTTTATGAAGCTGGCATAATTTACAGCTAAAATAGCACACCAGATATATGTCCAATCCAATCTCCTTTGTAATCTTGTTTTCATTTAAGCCTCCAGGGTGGTGATGGGGGGAGTAAGGAAAGCTAACTGCAAAGGGAGTTTATTACCCGTGCCAGGGAGGTTTGCATGATGCTCTGTACCAAATGACCTCAATTTGCAGAGGTCAAAGCTGGCTGTGGTGGTACCTGGCTTGGAGGGGTGTCTCCTGCCCGTGCTGGGGGCACTGAACACAAACCCTTTTGCAGATGGCTGTGGGTGTGTTCAGGACTGTGTGGAGCCATCCCAGTGCCTGCTCCCGTGACCAGGCAGGAAGAGCGATGCGATGCATCCGTGTCACCCTGGCCAGCTCCACAGGAAAAGGAAAGAAATTATCTGGCAGCCGCTGCCTTTGCGGGTTGCATTTCTCTTTGGTTTTCAAACCACATATTGTCCCAGATCTCCTGCCAATAGCAGGGAGCAAACTGATAATGCAGCTGCTATTAATAAAGCAGCGTCGTTACATATTCATATCAATCAGACTTCTAATTCCACAATATTTTTTCAAGAAGAGAAGGCAGTGCTTCACTGGGGCGATGGGGGAAGCTGTCAGGTGGGATGGTGTTGGAGATGCCTTTCACCAGCACTGGCAGAACCTGCTCCCATCACGCCTTCTTCCCTTGGGGATTCCTGTACTGAGCCAGGCCTGGGGTCCTCATCCACCTCCCCTCCAGCTTTCCTTCTTCAGGGAGTGCTGAGCTGAAAGGTGGGATCCCCAAGGCAGCTCCAGGATCCCCGGAGCACAGTCACTGTGGGGAAACACGAGCGGTGCGAGACGGGGAAGCGCTGAATTCCAGCGGCTGGGTTTGGCAGGAGCGGCTCCGCGCTCCTCTCCATCTTATATAGAAACTTTCGCATATTATGCAAATTTCAGAGCAAAGTATGGGGAAATCTGGGTATAAATCTGGGATGTATGTGTGTTTGTACAGCCATTTGAGAGGAAAGTGTACCACAGAATCCTGGCCGATGGATAAATATACTTACACTGCCATTCCTGCGCTAAAATATGCTTTTTGTCATTGCTGTAGTATAAAAAAAAAAGCACTGTCTCCAAAACTGTAGCAGCTCTTTATGGTAAGCTATAAATTGGAAGAGATACCTGATTATTCATAGAGTATTATGGAGGTGACTTCACCATTAAGCCCACACCAATACTTTGTCCATAAAGCAAAACCCTCTCTCTCCCTTCTTTGTGATTGACTTCAGCGTCCAGATTTGGCCAAATAAATCTTGTGAGGCTGAGCACGTTTTCCTGTGAATGCTTTTCTGGAAACTCGCCCTTCCCCTCGGGCTGGGAACATTTTGAAGCCCGAGCTGTGGGATCTCCAAGTCCTAAACCAAGCCTCGCAGCCCTCGAGCCTATCCGGGCTCTCTCATCCCTGGCGCGTGTCAGAGCTGCTCCCAGCTCATCCCTGCTTCCTCCGGCTGCTGGCACACGCCAGGGGAGGGAGCCTGGTTGTTCCCCCAGGTTTGGTGGTGGCAGCCCTGGGAAGTGGGCTGGCACTGAGCCCTCCTGGCAGCAGCTGTCGGTGGCTGCAGCAAACAGTTTCCAAGCAACTCGGAGGCTGCCGGTCTGAAAAGACTCCTGAAAGAGGCTTGTAATATTAATTGGAGTTATGGAAAGGAAGGGGATGTGGGAAGGGCAGCCAGGGTGGGGTTGCCAGTATCCTCCTGCCATCAGTCCTGCCACAAGTGCTGGAGACACCCAGCACAGCCACAGCTCTGGTTCTCTCCTCCTGCTCTAATGGGGTGCAGGGCATTGCTGTCCTGCCTGATCTCCAGCTGGGTGATGGGGTAGAAGGACAGGAGAAAAAGGTGTAGTCCCCACCCCAAAGAGCTTGTCTGGGGCCTTCACTCAGCTCTGGCACCTTCTCTGAGCAGCTCTGTGCCCCAGCATTGCCCGGATGTGTCACAGCCTGCAGCGAGTGCTCTGCTCATCTGGGGCAGAAGGGCACTGTGTGGATCAGGTGGGTCTGGCTCCCAGTGCAGATATCCAGCCTTGATCCATGCTCTGCCATGATTTTTCTCTCTGGAGTCTTGACTGCTTCTTTCAGGTCATATTTCCTTGCTCTGCCTCTCCTTATTTCCAATGTTTCAATGCTCCCTTGAATCTTGTGCCCACTTCCACCATGGTCAGCAGCCACCTCTGAGCATCCATCCCCTTCTCTTCATCTTTGTTGCTGCTTGCACCCACTGGGCTGTAATGGGGGGGCCTTCCCACATGGACTGGTCAGTACTGGGAGTTACCAGCCAGCACTGCATCAGGTGGAGACAGCAGTGTCCACAGGCACCTGGAGCAATCTGTCCCCACACATGGAGTGGTTTGGAGATTGTTCCCTCCATTCCTTGACAAATACAAGCTGGAGATGCTCCTCCTGCTGCTGCACAGAGCCCTGGGAGGCTGATGTGGACCAGGAGCTGCCATCAGTGTCACATCTGCCTTGGCTGTCACATCCCTCCTCCCAGCTGCTGGGGTTGGACCCAGGTCTCTCTGGGGAAGGCTTGGGGTTGTGTCTGTGTGGTTTCTACCATGGCTGGCTGCTCTCCAGCCCCATGCAAGCTTCTTCCATCCTAGGGGGAAGCAGATACCAGCACTATGCTCTGGCCAGGGTCTGGGAGGGATCTAGTGGCTTCTTGTCATGTAAGTGGTAAATGTTCCTAAGTAGACTGGCAGCAAAAATCCCCAAACATCTCCAGAGGACCATGATGGTGCCTGGAAAAGTTCAGATACAACACAGGGGAGTTTACTGCCGGGATGCCTGAGCTGTTTGTCCTGAGGGCAGTGAAAATACAGGCTGGAACTTGTTACCTGGGGAGATGGGTGGTGTGTGGGCAGCTGAGGGGTTCAGGTGCAGAAAGCTGTGTGGTCATAGGAGGAGGCAAGCAGCATCTCTGCCTTCATCCCCATCAGCAAAGCATGGAGAGGAGTGCTGGGACACTTACTCATGGCCAGCTGATGTTGGTGGAAGAGGCCAGCAGAGCTCCTGCCAGGATTTCTGAACTCTCAGAACCCTGAGCCCGAGGGAGGAGAGACACCATGGCAGTGCTCACCAGGATCTGAGCTCTGATGCCCACAGCTAAGCCCTTCCTTTGGCACAGTGAGTGTGTCTGGGGTGTGACAGACAGCTGGGGACAAGTCCACATTGGAGGCTGGACCTCCAGTGCCACCAGACAGATCTGCACAGGTGTCCATGAGCAGTCTCTGGTGTGAGGCCATGCAGTGGCAGCGTGCAGGAGCAGTGCCCTGCTCTCAGAGCTGTGCTGTGAGTGCATCTGCCACCCTCCCTGCCTGTTTAAGGTTCCATGTTTAGGGCTTGGCGGCTCCTTGGGCTCATCCCTAGGTCTGGATGCATCAGGACTGGGATTTTGGGGGGAAAGGAAGGTGGTGGAGCAGACTGTGGGGTGCTGGATGGGAGGGAGGAGGGACCAGGCACTGCCACCTGGTCCCCAGTGCGGTGCAGCAGTGAGGGCCAGGCTTGTTCCATGGGAAGTGGGTAGAAACTGAGGTTAGTGCTGAATTGGCACCTCCAGCAAGTCCCTTGCCCCCAGCAGAGCACAGGATGTTTGATTTTGGGAAGGAGTAAGAGAGGTAGAGCTAATTGAGAGGAGTCAGGAGCTGTGTTGGTAGCAGGTGGGATTACTGGTGTCACAGAGGACATGCAAAGTGCCTGTGCTGTTAGCTGTGGCTCTACAACCAGGAGGCATCTGGCCTTTCTTACCTTGTCTGTTAATTCAACTTTCTGTCTCTTCTGAGGTAGTGTGAGCTCAGGATGGGAAGGGAGATAGGGAGGAATTGGTTTTTTGCTGATCAAAAATAAATCCAACACATACATCGTTGTGAGCAATTACAGGAGCCTTGCAGGAGTGCAGAGGCCATGAACAGCTTTCTGTGGCAGAGGAGACCTGCCCAAGGGCAAGGAAGGGTTGGGAAGGGGCTGGGCAGCCAGGCAGGGGGTTTGGGGGTACCTGGGGATGAGATCCATCTCTCCCTGTGCATGGGAATAAACTCCGGGATGTATCATTGGGGCAATCAAATCCAGAGATGGATTTCAAGAGGCAACAGCTGTCATGGTCCAAATGGGCGAAGTCCTGGTCCTCGGGCAGGCATTTCACCCTGGAAATAGAGATTGGGTGACTTGGCAGCTCTTCTGTGTTCTGGTTTGGACTCAGCTCTTACCTGCTGCCTGAGCCCCAGGGTGGCCACCAACGCCAGGGCAGCAGCCAGGGAGCCACGTAACTCCTGGGCAAGTGATGCCACCAGATTATATGTGGCACTGCCCATGTGTGCCAGAGCTGCACAAGGCTGTCTGCAAACAGGCTGGGCTGGGAAGGTGCCCAAAGAGGGGCTGTGACAAGAGGAGGGAGGACAGGGTCATCCTGCAGGACTGGGGGTGCCTTGCAGCACAGGATCCCCTGTGCTGGGACAGCCAGGCTGCCAGGAGCAGATGGGCTGTCTGGCTGTCTGCTGCAGTCCAGCATCTCCTCTGGTGCTCCAGCAAAATATGGGTCCCCAGCTGCCTGGAACACTGGATAAGGTGCTGGGTGTCACCTCTCATTGCTGGGTGAGCAGTGGCAGGGTGCTGCCCACGGAGACACTCGCACTGGGGACTGGCTCCTGCCACAGGCTGCAGGAGGGGGTGCTGGGACCAGCACAGCAGTGCCTGTGCTACCGTAAATCTGCCTGGCATCCGTGCAAAGAGCATTCCTGCTGAATTATGGCTCCTGTGCTCCATGAGGAGAGGGAACAGCGTCGCATGGCTGGCTCTGCTGGCATTTCCTGCGTCACAGCTGTCCTGCTCCCCGCGCCACGTCACCGGGACACGGAGCGGGGCTGCTGCCAGCCAGGTGAGGTGCTGAGGGCAGGGGTGCTGTGCTGGCAGCTCAGACCCACGTGGGGGTCTGGTGGCTCCAGCAGCTTGGTGAGAAGCAGTTGTTCCCACGCAGGGATGCTGTGTGGTTGTGGCAGAGCAGTGTTGTAGCAGCTGTCACTTTTGCACTGGTCTCCACCTTGCACTGAGGAGAAGTGTGAAATGGTGCCACCCCTGCTGTGCCACTCTTGGCCCATGTCCCATGGGTGTTACCCTCATCCTGGCAAGGCAGTGCTTGATTCTTCCAAAGCTGCCTTGCTTGCACAGCTGAAATATCTGCCAGGGTGCTCTGCCACCACCAAGGACGGCACCACGCTTGTGGCCTGCTGTGGCAGCCACATTCACCCCTGTGGCTCTGGCACCAGCTGTGCAGTCCCCTCAGGGCCTTGGGGCTGCAAACCTGACCCAGCAGGTCAGGCAGCGGGTAAGGCTGGGAGAAGCCCAGAGCAGCAGAGCTCAGCCAGGCACAGTGAGCCCTGCTCCTCTCAAGCCAGTGACACCAGGCCTGGGGAATGCCATTGTCCCCATGCCAGGGAGGATGTGCTGAGGCAGGACAGTCCCTGCCTGTTGAATTGAGACTCAGGAGTTCCCCTTGAGCCCTACCTTAACCAGCCTTGTGGCTGCTGCTGTCCCAACCCATTCTGAGTGTTCTGTGGAGGTTTTTTTCCCCCAGTGCTGTTCTCTGTTGTTGCCTCTCTGCACATTTCTGCTGCACACAAAGCCAACTCTGGGAAGTGTGACCTGTCCCACCTCGAGTGTGGGGAGCAGTGGGGAGCAGCGGGATACCCTGCTCTGTTCCTGGCAGCACATCAGCCTCTTTGTGCTCTGGGTCTCACTGGCCAAGTGCCTGCTGCTTCTGTGCCTCGGTTTCCTCTTTCTTGCAGGGGGAGTGATAGGAATGTTTCTGAAGTGTGTTTTGGGAGGAAAGGGAAATGCCATGCCCCAGCTCTGCCCCTGGTGTGATGGTCACCAGGCTCTGGTGGCCTCCTACAGCCCCTTTGCCCAGGGAGGTCCCTCTCCACCTCTCAGCACTTTAAATAGATGTGATGCAGCTCTTGGCTAAACAAATTTTCTCCACGGCTCTTTTCTTTCCTACTCAGAATTCAGGGAACATCATTTTGGTAACCAAGGTATTTGCATAATCAGTATTTTGTGGTAATTGCTCCCTTTCAGAAGAGGTGCTTATCATCCCATCGGGTTTTGAGGAGCTTGTGCTATCTTTGAGGCCAGGCAGGGAGGAGGTTTCCAAAGGGGAATGTTTGGGCTGCTGCCCTGTGGTTTGGGGGATGCCTCCTCCAGGATGAGGAGGATCAGAAAAGCGTTTTTCCTCTGGGCTTCTGCACCATCAGTGATCTGCTGCGAGTCTCTTCCTCCCCCCGTGCCTCAGTTTCCTCTTAGTCCCAAAGTCTCTGAGCTGGGAGGGAGGAGATGCCTCAGAGCAGAGGGACATGGAGTCTCCATCTCTGCAGGAGCCGCCTTCCCAGGGCTGCTGCTCCTCTCCGCGATGCCGTGGCACGGAAAAGCAGCCTTTGGGAATGGCTTTGCAGTGCTTTAGGAGCTGCCAGCCCGGTGGAGCAGGGTGGGAGGCGTGGGGCTGTCACCCAGCTGCAGGAGGTGTCGCTCCACGGGGGGACCCTGGCTCTGTGCCCCGTGTCACTGTCACCGCAGCTCCCGGGGGGCGAGTGGTAGCCAGTGCCTGGCGTGCCAGCGAGCCACCCTCGCCCGCCCGGCAGCGTGACTCACTCCCTGAGCCGCAGCTCCCACTCGGCAGCGTCTCCAAGGAGCCCGGGAGATGTCTCCCAGTGGCAGCGGCTGGAATGGGGAGCCCGGGACCCCGACCTCGGGGCTGGGCAGCGTGTGAGCTCCCTCCCTGCCAAGCAGAGCCGGGATCAGCCGGCTGGGGCAGGAGCAGCCTGCGCTGGAAGAAAAAGCAGCAAAGCCTGGTGTTTCCCAGCATTGGCAGAGACTGGAAAGGCCGGGAGAAGAGCGGCTGCTTGCAAGGGGAATGCCCAGCTCCGAGGGCTCAGCCATCCCCTGCCCTGGAGGGAGGAGAGGCAGCAGCCAGCTCTCTGCAGGCTGGCGCTCAGGTTTGCTGCCATTCAGCCTCTTCTGGTCTTCAGCATTTCTGCCTTGCTCTTGCAAAGCCCGGGTGTGCTGCCCACAGGTGCTGGGGTGCCTGTGGGTCTGGGACAGGCAGCGATGCAGGAACTGGCCTGTCCCGAGGTGCAAAGGTGAAACCATCCCTGTGCTCCCTGGCTGCAGGAGGGAAAACAGCGTGTCCTGTTCCTGCGCCGGGGCAGCGCCGCTGCTGCCTGAGCTGACTGCTAAGCAGGGGCTGAGGCTCCTTGCAGCGCTGCTCTCAGTGCTCACCCAGCCATCCCTGCTTCCTCCTCTGCGTCTGTCCCTGGTCCCCTGCACCGGGATCGTTCCCTGCTGCGCACACCCAGCTCCTCTCTTGCCTGCTCCGTCCTCCGTGCCTTGCTTCTGGGCTGCCATCAGATAGCAGAGGCTGCTCCTGCCCCAGCACCGTTTCCCCCAGCTCTACTAAGTCTCTATTTATCTATATAAAATTTTGTGTCATTCATTGTCATAAAAGGCTGGCAGGTGATTCTGTAATTACCATCCCTCCTATGGTGCTGGCCTCTCCTCTCTCCCTGCTCGTTGGATATCCTCTTCAAGTTTAATCCTCTGGGAATTTACATTGTCTTTGCAATCCCCAAGGGAACAATGCTGCTAAATCCAGGTCCCAGTTCTGGCCTCTCTGGGAAGCCCTTAATTCCCTTTCCCATTATCAGAATGCCCAATTAACAATCCTTTGTGAGTCCCTGGTCCTGCTCCCCACAGAAGGGGTCTGGGGCTGGCTGTGTGGGGTGTGTGGGCTTGGATAGGATGGAGTCCATGCCCTGTTCCCAGCCAGTGCAGCCTGGGGTGCTGGGATGTGCCAGCACTGTTTACCCCACACCCTGCAGATCCCCTTCGATTCCTTCCAGGGCTAGGGAAGGCTTTAAACTGCTTTGCACCCAACACTTCACCTGAGAGACTCCACAGACCCCCCAAACCTCATGGAGGTTTCTCATTGCAGCCCCCCCAGGCCATCTCAGGACCAGGGTGGGTGGTGGGAAGGGGGGAGGCTGCACTGGAGCATCTCCCAGGCTTGGGGTCTCAGAGATCATGTGCCAAGGGTCCTTTCTTCTGGTGAGGCAGAGGATGCTGCACTTCAGTGCTCAGTTGGTTTTTGTGCTTTACTTTTTCTTTCCCCTTTAATGGGAATTGTATTCTGTGCGTGGAGCAGCTGGTGATTCTTCTGGCTGCTGCTGCATCACCTTTGAGCAACTCTCGTGAGACTCCTCTTTCCACTTTCCACTGGCTGTACAGAGAGCTTGGGCAGAGGAGCCCTGGGTCTGTTCCTGCTGTAACCCTGCTGATGAGAGAGACATTTCTGAGGAGGCAGCAGGTACCTGGTCCTGCCCAGGGTGGGGACACAGGGAAGAGACCTTGGAGCTGCCTCCCCACCCCATTATCTGGGGGGTTCACACGGGGATCTGTGAAATCACAGCCAGCAAAGCACAGTGTGTGCCCCACTGATGTGCAACAGCAATAAAATGCTGATTTTTGATTTTGATTTTTTCTTTGAAAAGGTGCTTTCCTCAGTCAGAATCCCCTAGTTCCAGAGGGGAACCAGGCCTGAGCTGAGGGAGGGAGGAGAGCACTCCCCACGGAGTGTGGGCCTTTCCAGAGCTGTGGGTTCCTCCAGGAAGGAAGAAAGGCAGTGGGAGAGAAGCTGGATGCTCCAGTCTCAGCTCCCATCCCTTGGCTCTGTAAGAGGGAGATGCTGGGGTTTGCTTGGTTTCAGCTCTTCAGAGGAGATCTTTTTAAGGGAACACCTCCCCTCGCTGCCTGCTCAGGCAGGATAAGATCCAAGTCAGATCCTCTCTGCTGATGCTGCTCCTAATGACTTGCCTGTGTTTACCTGCCCCTGGCAGTATTGCTGCAAATGAGGTGTCAGCAGGGATGCTGCCGTGTGTGGGTTTTACAGGGCCAATAAAGCAGGGCTGAGGCGTGTGGTCAGGAGGGATCGTGCTGGCTCCCAGCCAGCAGCACGTGGGGAAGCTTGAGCTGACAGTGGCTCATCACTTGTTCATTCACCTGTTCAGCAGAGGGACCTTGTGGAAATGGCTCGAACACCAGGTGTAACACCAGGGCTCCTGCAGGCCCCTCTGCTGAGGAGGTGGCACTTTGTCACCCAAGCACAGGCTGCTTTCCCTGGAATCACCTGCTTGTCATGAGGAGTAAAGGGCAGGTGTAACACCTGTGGGTCTCTCAGTCCCTGTGTGATCTGGCTGCAGAGCCCTGCTCCTGCCTGTCTGTGAAGGAGCAGAGAAGTCTCTGATCACAGGGCTGAAGTGATGTCCCCAGGCACAGCTCTGAGGGGGGTGGGAAGCACATCTCCATCACCAGCACCGTGTCGCTGCCTCAGAGTACCCAGGCATTATTTGGAAACTGCCCCTAGACCCTGAACTTCACATTGCCTGTAGCCTCCAGCATATCCTGACCACTCTGTCTGCAGCAGCAGGACAGATGGGGCTGCAAAAAGGTGACCAGAGGCTTGGGAGCATCTGATCTCTGTCCTGAAGATTTGTGGTCCCACCTGTCATTACCCAAAAGCTGCTGGGTAACCCATCCCCAGTGTGTGCACAGGCTGGCACAGAGCCATGGCTCTGGGAGATCTGCTCCTCCTTCCTTGCCCACTGGCACTGGTGTCAGGATTTGCAGATGCTCTTGGTCAAAGGGCTTTGTCTCTCTTCCCTTTTAATTGGCACAAGGATAATTAGTTTTGTGGCTGAGCAGGGGGAGTCCATGAGCTCTCGTTTCTCCGCAGCACCCATGCAGCTCCCTGCCAGCAAGCTGAGTGCTGAGGGGCTGCCAGAGCATCCCAAGGTGGGAGCTGAAACCCTTCCACTCCTTGCCTGGGGAGCCCCCCAGCTTTCCCAGATGGATGTCCGTGCTGCCCCCAGGATGGAGCTTGCAGCTCCTGACCACCCATGACAACGAGCTGCTGGCAGCCAGGAGGAATGAAGGACCAACTGGCTCATCTGCTGAGAGCGTTTGATTGATGTTGTTATCGTTTTGATTACCTTTTATAGGCTAACAGAAGGATTTTAATCTGAACAGTGAAGTAGGAAATGGGGGAAGCTGTGCCTGGAACTTGACGAGGAGGCAGCGAGGGCTGGTGGCTCCTTGTCCACGTCCCTGGGAGGTGATTTTGGAGCTGTTGGCCGAACTAAGTGTCAGGTAGAGGCATTCCTGGCCTGATCTTACAGGAAGTGCAGCTGCCTCTTGTGTTATTTACAGCCCAGCTGGTGCCCAAGCAGCTCAACGCTGGCCTCACAGCTGCCCAGAGCCAGGCACTGCCTCAAAGCATCGATCTGAGCCGGCGAGGGAAGGGGCAGCGAGCTCTGAGGCCACGTTCAGCTCTCTCTGCCACTTCTTGGGACTCAGGACAAAGTCATCTGATGTGTTGCCACTGGCAGCTAGGAATTGTCATTCTCCAGAAGTGCCAAGGTGACAGCTGTGGGGACCACGGGCGGTGGTTTGAGCACAGATGAGGAGCGGTGTCGGTGCTGGCTCTGCGATGCTCTCTGGATGTGGATGTGGTGCTGGGTGAGAGAGCCACTGCTGCTGCTATGCTAACTGGGCCACCTCTCCTCTGAGGCTTCTCTGAGGCTCCACCAGTGCCCTGCAGAGGGTTCAACCTGCCCCAAAATTGATTTGCTTCAGTGTCTCTGGGTGAAGGCAGAGTAGTGGTGCTGTAGGCAGATCTGTTTGCTTCACTCTCCAGCAGCTGGAGGGCACAGGCCAGGGCTGGTAGTGTGTGGCAAGGGAGGGGATGGCAGGACTGACATGAGGAGGTGTCTTGCCCCGTGCCAAGCTCTCCATGCCACCACCAGACGGTTCCTGGAGGGCTCTGGCAGTGTGGCTGTGAGGTGGGCTGGGGCTGTAACATGGTACCTCCATCTCCATCCTTCCCCCCGTGCCTGCCCCAGCTCCTGGTGCTTGAGTGGCAGCCCAGTGGTTGTTTCAGCCTGATCCCATCAGCCTATCGTGATCTGCAGAGGCCGGGGCAGCAGGCCACGCCTGCCCTGCTGCAGGAGAAGATATGCAAGGGGCCAGGTGACAAAAGCAGTGGCCAGCACCCCTTGGCCAGGGGACTGCCTGGAGAGCTGATGGAGCGGAGGCAGCGCTGCCACAGCCCAGGCTCTGAGTGCTGGGGCACAGCAGGGGTGCCACAGCCCCGTGGGCTGCAGGGTGTTGTGCAGGAAGGTGTTGCAGCTAATGCTGTGTGACAGTTTGACACGTCCTCCCGGGACAGGCAGAGCTGACATGCCATCTTCAGAGCTGTCACTCCGGCGGTGCTGCCGCACCACGGCGTTCGCTGGGAGCGGGCGGAGAGGGGAGCGCTCTCCCCCGGTGTGCGAGGAGGGAGAAGGGCTCTGCTTTCATTTGCATGGCCTCAGAAGATGATCAGACCCATGTCACTTGGCACTGGGATGTGTCCTCCAGAGAGATGGAGCCAGCTGGGGCGAGAGCAGAGAGGAGGGGGGGTTTTACATCCCCCTTATCTGAGGATGTGATGCCAAGCACCTCCCTTAGAAGATTCTGGCATGAACAGAGCATTTCCTGCCAGCCCCAATGAGGGGTTTCACACCCACCCAGAGAAGCTGTGTGTGGTGCTCACAGTGCCTTGGCTGGGGAGCCAAGGGCATGGCACAGGCTCCTTGGGACTGAGGTAGCCACTGACCCCTGGGGGATGCTCACATGGGGCCCAGAGAAGGTGCTTGAGGCAGCTCCTGCCAAGCCCCACAGTTAAACCTGGAGCTGGATGTGGCATTTCACAAGTGAAGTGCAGGAGCAGAAGGACACAGTGCTGCCTTTCCCAGCCCCCTGAACTTCACCCAGGATGTGAACAGTGTCCTGTATGGACCCCTGTCCCCCTGGCAGGAATTCTGGGGCACAAGGTACCCCCATGGACCAGCCCTGGGGGATGCTTGTGATGCTGTACTTCCCATCTCTCTGCTCTGCCTGCTGCTTGTGATGCTCTTCAAGAACATCGAGGCTCACAGTGCTGAAACCCTTTCTCTCTCAGAGAGAAACCAACGTGGCACACGCACAGGGGAGCAGAATTACCAGTGCGTCTGGGGAGGCAGGGAGCTGGAACCAGACAGGCTCTGACAGCTGCTTTCAGCAGGTCTGCGAGAGACCCAGCAGTGTGTCAGCCACGCACAGCTTGTCCTGCACAGCATCAGCCCCCGTTTTGCCCGGCTGCCTTTTGCCATGATCAGCCTGCCCAGGTACCTGGAGCTGCCTGGCTTTACCTGTCCTGGCTGTGAAATGCATTTGGGGTGAGTGCTGGGGTGGCAGCCATGGGCTGCTTCCTTGTGGGATGAGCAGTGGGGATGTGCCAGTCCTGGCAGTGGGACTGGGAAGCAGCATGTGTTTCCAGGCTGAGTCATGCTGAGGGTTGTGTCTTGTTCCTTGTTACTGGTCCAGTTGCAATATTCTCTTGGCAGAATCAGCTCATCCTCCCTCTCTCCCCTATTGTGTGTCTGTCTGTCCATCCCTCCCACCTCCTTCATGCTGCAGCAGAGTAGCATTTGTAGGGGAAAAAAAAATTAAAATCTGTACCTGGAAGCTCTGCAGGGCTGTAAGGTCAGGACAGCAAACTGGTGCTTGCTATGCAGAGCACAGAGCAGTGTGCTGGGCAAGCAGGTACTCACTCAGCTGCAGCTGCCAGGGCTGGCTCTGCACTGGGGAGGGGACTTGGACCCGTGGGAGGGAGCAAATGGTGCCACCAGGGCCAGAAAGAGGTGGCAGGCAAATGGGAGATGGAGACACACAGCTCCTGAGTGGGACTCGCTGTCCTGTCTGCCAGGCAGGCAGTGGGAGCTGCAGAGAGGGACAGGGCACCTGCACTGCTCTGTCCCGCTCCCTGGGCTGTCTCTGCTCAGCTGCTCTGTGTCTAGGTTATTTTAGCTTTGATTCAGCTCTGAAATTGCCTTGGCTGAAACTCTGTCTCTATTGTTTTCAGTCTGCAGAAGCATCATTGAACGTGTCAAAAAGATAAATTGGAGAAAAAGAGAGGAAGGAAAAAAAAAAAGAGGAGTGCAGTGCAGTTGGTGAGGAGAGCCATGCTGGTTGTGGCTTCCCAGAGCAGCTGGCTACTCCAAGTCCAGGCTCCCTTTCCAGAGGCAGCTCCTTGCAGCCCTGTTCCCTTCTCTGCAGGGCTCAGACACCCTTCCAGACATCCTCCTTACCTTCTGCCAGAGGGCTTTTCCCCCTTGGCAAAGCTCATTTAGGCTCATTTAGGCTGAGCATCTGTCCTACCTGAGCCTTGTCTGGCAGCATCCTGAGCACAGTCTGAGACCTGCTCTCTGTCTGTGCCCTGGCTGGGGCTGAGACACTGAGTCCAGCCTGGGGGATGAGCCAGAGCACCAGAGCAGGGCTCTGGAGATGAACAGAAAAGAAGTAGGATGGGCAGCAAGAGGGGTCCTGGGTGTGGGCAGGGGTGTGGAGCAGACCTTCTGCATCCCTGGAAGGATCAAACCTGAGGGATGAGGTTTGGGGTCTGTTTGGGGTATCAATTGGTGCTGGAGGACATGGTGCTGTCCAAGGGCTCCTGGAGCCAGTACTGGGGCTGTGGCATCAAACAGCGTGGAGTGGGTTGTTGTGTAACACCTTCCTAATTGCTAATTACCTCCCGGAGGAGGAGGAGGCACCTGGGAAAGGAGCTGGCACTGAGTTATGGGAGGTTGCAGCAGTGGTTGTTGCTGCTGCCGAGGACGCTGGGGCAAATGAATAACCTGTTAAATAAAATGTCAGCCAGGAATGGATGGGAACTGGCATTGCTTTTTCCGCTTGCACTTTGCAAAATGAATCTCCCTGTGCGTGGCTGATTTGCTTATTCAAAACAGGCCGTGGTGGAGGGGCTCTCCTGCTGAACCTGCTGACACCAAGGGCTAAATTGTGTAAATTCCTTTATCCAAATGCTCCTCTGAATGGCTGCAGTGATCTAAGGATGTAATCCATTGCCAGAGGAGAGGGGTTTTCAGAGCCTAACTCCCTTTGTTCCTGGAAACAATGAGAATCTGAGAAATGAAGCTGAGCAATTGCCATTGAGCTCCAAGCTGCATCCAGTGGTGGGGCAGGTGAAACCATTCCCTGCCCCAGTTACCTTTCACACCTGAAACGGGGAAGATCGATCTGTGTGAAAACTCCAGGAGGCAAATACTGAGTGGGTTCCATTAGATAAGGCTGGTTTCAAATGGAAACTGATTTGCATGGGCTGATTAAGCTCATTACTACAGCAGGAACTCAGAAAATGATCAGATCCCTCTGCAGCAGGAGTGCTGAGGCTGCTGCGATGACGCTCGGTGTGCCAGCCCTGCTGTGCCTTCAGCAGCATCTGCTGGGACTGCACACAGCACGGGGCCACTGGTCACTCTGGCACCAGCCTGAGCTGCCACTCGCCCTCGCCTGACACTCGTGACACCAATATTTATAAACTATGGGGCCTTCTTTAGAAACCTGCTGGGTTTCTCTTCATTAGAGGTGAATTCAAAGCACCGTGGTGAGTGCAGTGCTGCAGCCCCACAGAGCAGGGATGTGGGCAAAGCCGAGCCCTGGGTGCCCACACAGCACAGGTGGAACGAGCATCTTGCTCTTGCTAGAGCTCTGGTCCCACCGGGTACCCCCGGGGACCACAGGGCTGTGCTGGCAGCCCCTTCTGCTGCCACAGCCAGGGTGGGTGTGACCTCAGGTGATGCCTGGGAGCTCTGGCACAGGGGGGAGGCTGTGGGCCAGTGGGGGACCAGCATGGAGTTGTCCCTTGGGCTTTCCGCTGGGGACAGTGTGTGTGTGTGCATCCTACAGGGACCCAGGTGTGTGTGTCCTGTGGGGGACAGGGTGTGTG
>VZTZ01040285.1:58810-104309 GCA_013400955.1 Drymodes brunneopygia
GTCCTGCAGGGAACAGGGTGTGTGTGTCCTGTGGGGGACAGTGTGTGTGTGCATCCCACAGGGACCCAGGTGTGTGTGTCCTGTGGGGGACAGGGTGTGTGTGCATCCCACAGGGAACTTGGGGCCTGCAAGTCAGATCGTGCTGTGCCAGGAGCAGCTCTGTGTCCCCGTGTCCCTTTCAAACTGAGAGAGAAAAGGTTTAGATTAGATATTAGGAAATAATTCTTCCCTGTGAGGGTGGGGAGGCCCTTGCACAGGCTGCCCAGAGAAGCTGTGGCTGCCCCATCCATGGAGGTGTTCAAGGCCAGGCTGGATGAAGCTCTGAGCAGCCTGCTCTGGTGGATGGTGTTGCTGCCCATGGCAGGGGGTTGGAAATGGATGAGCTTTGAGGTCCCTTCCAACCCAGGCCATTCTGTGGTTCTGTTCCTGCAGCATTTCCCAGGTGATGTCCTGTGGGTGAGGAGTCACAGGGCTGCACATAAACAGGTGCTGCCTTCCAAGGCTGCTGCTGCTTCTTCTGTGCAACATTTGTGCACCCACGTGTTGAAAACAGAGCCCACGTGGGCAGGTGTGCCTCTAAATATATACATACACATACCTGGGAATGCACT
Organism: Drymodes brunneopygia; assembly: GCA_013400955.1. Classification (NCBI taxonomy): domain Eukaryota; kingdom Metazoa; phylum Chordata; class Aves; order Passeriformes; family Petroicidae; genus Drymodes; species Drymodes brunneopygia. The sequence continues at coordinate 59,422 of VZTZ01040285.1, forward strand.
GCACTCGTGAGCACTGCACTCGTGAGCACGCACAGACTCTGCAGTTTGCAGCGTCCCCTCCTCACCCTGCACCCCCAGGGACACCCTGGCACAGGCAGCAGAGCTGGGAGCTGATTATGAACAGATTATAAAGAAGTATAAAGTAAGCCTCTCTGCTAGAAAGGCCAGCAGCCCCAGGCTGGAAGCATCACACGCAAAGGTTCCTCTGTTCCTGTGCCTTTTCTTTTTTTAATGTTTTTTCCTTTATCTTGCATCAGCTCAAGAGCTTTACTAAGCCCCAGAGCACAGAGAGGGATCCTGGAAAATGCAGGGGTGGAGGGGGACTCCGTGAGGCTGTGTTTGTCACCTCCCATAAGCAGGTTCCTGTGCAGCTCTTGTCCAGGCTGGTGACAGGAGTGGGGGCAGTATTGATGGGACAGTCCCTGCTGCCATGCAGGTGAGCTTGTGGGCCAGCTCTGTCACACCCTGAGGGACCATCTCGCCAGTGCTGTATGGCCAGAAATGCTCCAGTGTTTGCCACCTCTCTGGCAAGGTGAGCTCCCACCCTGGATGGGCTGGCAGGGCAGGGCTGTGGGTTGCTGGAGCTGCTGGGTGAGCTCTGAGTCCAGCTCAGGCTCCCTCTGCACCCAGGGGCTGTCACGCAGCTGTCTGGGCTGGGGATGGTGTTACCTCTCCTGCCTCCTCTGCCACTCCTTCCCCCAGCTCCCATCCCTGCCCTGCTCTGTGCTCTGCTGGGTGGAGATAGGAGTCCAAGCCATCCACTGAGGAAATTGCTCGCTGTAAATCCACGGTGAAAGTCCTGGGATTCCTGAAGGCCCAGAGGAAAGGGCTTGATTGGATTTTCAAGCCTCTCTGCCAGCTGTGGGAGAGGAGGGCTGACAGGCTCCCTGAATCTTCCAGGCTGATGCCTGGGAGGGGATGCAGGCTGTGCCTGCTCACTAATGGAATGTAAAGGATGTGTAAATCTCCCGCCTTATTTAACTCCCCCCTGAACTTTATATGCAGCGATAAATTTCTCCTCCTGCAAATCTGCTGGAGCGAGGTGGGCCTCGGGTGCCTGCTGCCCACGCAGGTGTGGGGGGAGCCATTCTCCTGCTGCTGGAGAGGAGCTGCTGTGCCAAGCAGCAGCCAGACCCTGTCCCTGAGGAGCACGAGGCTCTGGGGACACGCTGGGTGACCCTGGGAAAGGGTCGGTTTGGGTTCAAGCTGCCCGTGCCAGCATGAGAGGTGTAGCAGCACCTGGGGCTGCTGTAATGCCCCTCCTCCCCAGGGGAGCAAGGGTGTTTGCCTCCAGCACCACCAGAAAGCAAAGTTATTAAAACACAGAGGGCTCCAGAGTTAAAACTGCAGCAGTAAAGGACAGGCAGAGAGTGGCCAGGCTGTGGTGGGGAGCTGGTATCACTCCAAGTCCCCATCAGGCAGCTGAGCATCACACAAATAGTGGAGAAAAATGCTGCAAATTTTATTCTATTGCTGCTTATCTCTGATTAATCCTCTTATGTGTTCATCTCATTTTATCCCAGTGTTGACTGTCTGTTTATTGTATTTCTGTAGTCCTCACAAAGACAAAAATCCCTCTGAGTCTTGCCCAGCTGGGCAAGGGGTGGCTCCTGCCTGCTGGCACCAGTGGAGCACCACAGAGGAGGGGACCAAGGTAACATACCCATGGTCACCACAGCAGATGGTGGCAGAGGAGGAGCTGCAAACCAGTTTTTCCCAGGCCCTAGATGAGTTTCCAGCTGCTTGGGCATCCCCAAATGTAAAGGAAGATACCCTGAAAAAAATTGTCCCGTGCTGTGGCTTTGCAGCCTGTGCCCAGGGCATGTTCTCAATGCTCTAGAGAGGAGGCAGGATTTCCTCTTCACACCCCTCCCTCACTGCAGGCAGGTTTGTTAGAGCCCTGCAAGGGAAACCCTGCCTGTCTCAAATCCCTCTTCTCCAGCCCAGGCTCTCCAGCTCTGCTCAGTCTTGCCAGTAGCCCCATGGTCCTCTACCTGCTGCTGGGTGAGTCAGGAGCACGAGCCTTCTGGGCATGACCCCATTGCTAAAGGATTTTGCTTTGATCCCCTTCTCCAGCTAGGGAGAACAAAAATCCCTTAAACAGCCAAAAATCATAGGGAAGATTGGAGGAGAAAATTTTTACCTGAGTGGGAGCCCCTGGTTGAAACAATTTGGTGGAGGAGGAGGATGGTGCTTGTAATAGCATAACACAACTTGGAGGAGAATGGTGTTTGTAATGTAGTGGAAACCTGCACAAATGAGGGAACCCACTGTCTTCAGGGGGAGTTCAGGCAGGTTCCACAGCACCCCAGCCTGTCCCAGATTTGTGCAGGCATGGCCAGGCTGTGCAAGTGAACAACCTGGAGGTTGTCATCATCTCACACTCGGCATCCTGCACTCCTGCAGGTGCTGAGTGCTTGCCCCAGAACCTGAGAGGCTCCTGAAGGCATCCAGTGACACACTTGGGCACGTGCAAATGGGTCCCATCCCTGCCACACTCACATGCACTGTGCCAGTGAGGTGGGCTCAGGTCCCCTCTCCTGCTGCACATGTATCAGACAGCTCTTGGTGTAAATTCTCCCAGGATCTGGCAAGCTACAGCAAGGGAACTGTGAAGGCCTCTGGCTTTAGTAGCTGTAAACTGCTTTTCAAACCCTGCTGAATTTCCAGCCTCCCCAGCATCCTGTGGCAGGGAGCTCCTGGGATTAATTGGTTTCTGTGTGGCAAAGTGCTGCCTTTTCCATGTGTCCTTCCACAAAGTGCCTTCCAGTTCTCTTGCAGTGCCAGCTCCCTGCCCAATATCAGGCTGCTTTCAGGGACCATCGCAGCCCCTCTTCTCCTTTCCAGCCTGGAGATGCCAAGTCTTAGCTGGGGAAGGCAATGTCTGTGAGTGTTTGCCTGTGGAAGGTGCAATACAGGCTGAGCTTCAGATCCTTAGTGGTGCATCTGACCGTGTCTCACAGGGCTTGTTCCAGGACAGTCTCTCCTTGTGCAGAAGCTGTTTTTTTGGTGACCTGAGCATGGCTGGAGGTTGTGGTGACACACAGGGTCTTTGCTAGCCATGCTTATACCCTACTTTCTGTAACTGGCATTGTTACTTTGAGAATTTTTGGGCCCCTCTTGCTCCCAGCACCTTGTTGAGCTGGCTCCACTCCTTGCCAGGGGGGCAATAATCCCATCTCTGCCACCTCCAGGATATAGCAAGTCCTGGGATCTCCAACTAGCCCCCAACCCTCCTGGCCCCTCTGCCTGTGTTTATCTTGAGGTGAGATGCCAGGACCATTTAAAAAGCTGCAGGCTGAGCAGCAGAAGGCTGCAGCTGCTGCCCGGAGCCAGGCTGCGGCTGCTGCTTTGTTATTTACAGCTGCCTTTGGCTGCTCACAAGCTTCTCCAGCAGCTCTGCTGGACACTGCTCACTGTCTGCTTGTCCTTGCACTGAAAGCCAGGGGTATTTGTGCCCTCAAATAGGTGCCATCTGGCACCCCACCTTGGTACCAGGAGTGTACCCAGCTCGCCTGCCAGCTCAGGACAGAGCCAGAGGCAGAGCTCACCCCTTTGAGGAGCTCTGCTGATTTTAAACTGCCTCCCAATATTGACAGCAAATCCAGGCTGGAGCACAGGGGGTGAAGTCGTGGGCCATATGGCAGAGCCGTATGCAGGCTGCATTCTCCAGGCTGGGTCCATGAAGGACTTCACCCGTGAAGGCCAGGGTTATTCTGCTGCCTTTAGTGCAGGTCCCAGCCAGGCTGGCACCCCTCAGTCCAGCTCCCCTCACTTCAGTCAGCTGTTAAACACTGCCAGAGCAGGGGCAGCTTTACCAGGCTGCGTGTGACCGAGCAGCTCCTCAGTGCTGTGGAAGGACAGCATCTGTTTGCCCGTGCTGGGGGTGTCTGACACGTAAACGTGGCCAAATGGCATCTTCCAAGGTGACCAGATGCCTCCTGGGCTGCTGGAGCAGAGATGCACGTCGTGGTGGATCCCGTGCCAGCCAGCTCTCCTTTGTCCCCGCTGTTGGTCCCCAGGCGCCCTGGCAGCCCCACGGCTCCATCTGAGATGCAGAGCGGGGTGTGAGGCTGGAGCTGCCATATGTTTCCCATAAAAACACTTCTTGGCCCGTTCCCCGGCGTTTCCTGCCGCTGCCACACGTGCTCAGGATCCCACATGCCTCACAAGCCGCTCACCAACTGCAGCCTGGCAGATGGAGGAGCCGGGCATGGCTTTGCAGTAGGAGAGGCAGGAATCCACGGGCTCTGTTTGTTCTTGGGTTGTTCACGGCAGCAGAGGAAGGGGGAGGAGAGCTGGCACCCACCCCTGCAAACTGCCCCTCTGCAGGAGGGACAAGACCTTCCCATACCCACTCCCCATCCTGCAGCTGAGCTGTGAGCCCTTCTTTGGCTGCACAAAGTGTTCCCACCTGGTGCCATCCTGTTTAAAGGCAGTTGGAAATAGTGTGAGTGTCCTGGGTGGATGGAGACCATCACTGCTCCCAGGCAGGTGGTACTGCTTTGTTTTGGTGGCAGATGGCCAGTCAGCATTAAGAGCAAAGGCAGAAAATCAGTCCTCAGAGGGAACAGAGATTTATTGCAGTAGGAAATTAAAAATGTATGCATCAGCTTTTGGAGTAACTCCTGTTCTGCCTTTATCTGTTTGGGGGGGATGAGGGCTCTATGCTCAGCCCTGCTCCGTGGCAGGGAGGTCTGAAGGTGCTCAGGAAGCTGAAGGCACATCCCTTGCTGGTGTATCGTGATGGGCAGTGACTGCACGGAGCTGATGTCTCTCTTCCCTTGGGTGGCAGAGTGTGACAGGTCAGTGCCAGCTCTGAGCACAGCAGATGAGTGTCCCAGCCTCAGGAGTGGGGTATCTTCATGCCATGTCCATCGAGACACCGTGAAGAGCCAGGTGCTCCCACAGGGGTACATCTGTGGTGGGCTCCTGCTGCTGCTGGGCATGGAGGGGTTTCTCCTGATGAGTCCTTCTACTTTGTGCTGAGCTATTTTCCAATGACTTTGTGCCATGGTGGTCCCCGAGGACACGAGGGGATGCAGAGCAGGCTCTTGGGCTAAGGGTGGGCAGCAGGCAGGTAAGGACACAGGTGGGGTGTGGACATGGACATAAACAGGCACTGCTCCCTGCACTGGGATGGGGTCAGTGCTGGTCTGTGCCCACCAAGGGGGTGGTGGGTGTTCCCCAAGCAGTGTGGCCCCAGGGGGAGGCTGGGTTTGGGTGCTGCTGATGGCACAGAGCTGCTGAGCTCCAGGGATTGTTCCACATCCTCTGCTCCCTGCTGCCAGAGCGAGGCCGAGAGCTTTGCAGCCCAGCGCATATCTCTGCCCAGAAATTAAAAGAAGAAACACAAAAGAATCAGGCTCCAGGGAAGTGATGGCTCCTGGGGTGCAGCCAATTACCGGAGTTAGGGACAGAGTTACCTCAGCCACCGCTGCTGCTGGATTTCTCTGACCTCTCGCTCTGGTCCAGGGTGAGCACACATTATCCCCCGAGCCCGGCATGGCAGAGCTGCTGCAGGAAGGACGTTCAGAGGCACAGCCTGGAGAAGGCATGTTGTACCTGCTGCTGAGCGTGTTACTGCTTCTCCAGGAGAGGATAAGTCCTGCTTACGAGGACACTCGTCCTCTTTTATTTAATTTCCTGGTAATGCTTCTGCAGCGTCCAAGTCTTATCAGGAGAGGAGCAGCTTAAGAGGCCGGTAAAGGAGTTTTTATTGTCAGTATCCATCTCTTTATTCCCTTCTTCGCTTTGACGCTGGTTGTGGCTGAAGTGAGGTGTGCTTTCTTTTCCTTTTGTCTGCTAAAGCTGCAAAGATTTCCCGGCTAGCCAATTCTGATGGTAATTCGGCTGCGGGAGACGCCGCTGGCCCCGGTCCCCGGGCGGTCACCGGCTGTGGCTCAGCGCGGGTTCCGCGGGGAGCAGTGAGGGTGACACCGACCCCCAGATTGCACACAGAAGGACAGATCTGGGGGGCAGCTCTGCTCTGGGACTCGCCACCCACTTTGCTGTGACTCGGTGAGCAAAACCGTGCCTCTGTTTCCCCGGAGCCCTCGCACTGAGCTCAGCCACATCTCCGGGGTTTCGAGCCCTGCCCTTCATCCTCTGCGGGGGCTCGTGGATGGGGGGTGGAATTGCTGCGGGCAGCATGGGTGGGATGAAAGGAGGGGTGTCCCCTGGGAGGCCAGCAGCTCTGTGACTGCTGTCCTGTGGCAGCCAGCTCCGTCCCTGGCATTCTCCCTGGCCGTGCCAGGCGTGTGGAGACGCAGTGCTGCATTCAGCCGCCTTTTCAGCCGCGCACAATGGCCCTGGATAACGTCTGTTGGAGAAAATTGCTTGAATCGCGTGATTCTTTTTGTTGTAGTTGTTACTGTTGTTCTTTTAAATGCTCATGGGAGTAGCAGAGCAGCTAATGAGGCGGCGCAGAGACGGTCGCTGGGGAGATGGGCTCGCCTGTGCTTCCCTGCAGCTGCACTCTCCTGGTGATGGAGCTGGCTCTGCTCCTGCTGGGAGCGCTGGTGGGTGCGGCATTCCCGTGCTCAGGGGGTGCCCAGACCCTTCTTCTCACCAACTCTCTTCCCCAGGCCTCAGTGTTTCCTTCTCCAGCCATGTGCTGCTGCATGAGGGAGGGGAAAGCCACGAGCACCCGTGCAGCTGGGCACTGGGAATGGCTCACCTGGCTCTGGTGACATCCCATCATCACAGAGTGCAGCTCACCCGTGACCCGCGCTGTATCCCGGACCCTGGGCAGACTCACCTGGTGCTCAGAGCTCCCCTGGCTCCCATGGGAGGCAGAGCATCCTCCCTTAGAGGATTTTGGGTGTTACCTGGGGATCAGGCTTGGCACAGGGTGTCTTTGCTGGCAGCGATGTTCTCCAGCCCCAAGCTATGTGTGCTGGTGTGGAGCTGCCAGGAGCTCCTGTCCCCTTCCAGCCCCTCGTGCTGTCCCTCTTGGCTCTGCAGCAGGTGCTGGGAGCGGGTGGGGTGTCAGAAATGCAGACAGCATTAGATGGATGATGCATCAAATCCTAAACTGATAAGAGATGGAACAATTGGTGCATTGTCAAAAGGCCAGGAAGGATCTCTTTTAAACAGACTAAATAGTCTGGACAGGAACAAGCAATGAGCAACACAGAAACAACAGCACGTTCACCACTTTGTTTTTCTGGCTGGGCTGTGCGTGTTGCCATCTGTGCTGTGCTCCGTGGCCATCCCGTGGTGCTGGGATTGCTCCCCCAGAGCAGGCTCACAGCCTGGAGCCACGGCTGGCATTGCTCTGGGATGCCAAGGGCAGCTTCGACACGACCTTGCCCTGGGCTGGATCTCCCCATTTTCTGGTTGTCTCCACTCCCCAGGCTGATGGTGGGGATTTGACTGTAGTAGCACAGCTGAGCCTGCCTTAATCCCAGTTTTTAGACTGGCTAAACTTGTTTTCACTCTCTGTGATACTGTTCAGCTGTGTTACACAGCATGAATAAGCCAACCCTTGAGTTTGCTCTCAAAGCTCTGCAGAAAGGCAGAGAGAGCTCTCTGGCTGTGCCGGGGCCGCACAGGGGTTGTCCCCCGACCCTCAGGGAATGGCCAGAGCCACACCACCAGAAGTTTACCCCACACAGATCTCCCATCTAATGGAGTGCAATGCTGGGGCAGGGGTGGGACAGCGAGGTGCTGGGAGGGATGGCATGATTTATCCTTGTGTGGCATCTCCATGGCTGTCCCCCTGCCCGAGCTGCAGGTGCGGTGGCAGGGACAGGCACTGAGCAGCCCCGCTCTGCGCGGGAGGACGGGGCTGTGGCTGTCCCGGGAGGGGACCGGGAGCGCTGCAGGTGGAGCGGGGCTGTCCCCGGGCCGCAGAGGGCTCGGTGAGACGGGCAGGGCTGCGCGGAGGGGTGGTGACAGCGTGTCCCTGTGCTTGCAGCGCAGCCATGTGATGCCGGAGGAGCGCGGTGGCGATGATATGGAATGTGGGCAGCTCCCTTCGGACACGCTCCGACAGGTGACGGTCCAGCGCCACCCCCTCTACGGATTCGGCTTTGTGGCTGGCAGCGAGAGGCCAGTGGTGGTGCGGTCAGTGGCAGCAGGTAGGGTGTGGGGGTGCTCCTGGACACAGCTGCAGCGTGCCAGGACACTCAGCGGCACTTCCCCCTGGTGGGACCCCTCCCTGGGCTCCTGTCCTCTCCTGTCCCCTCTGGTGGGCCTGCAGGGTGTGCTCCACAGCCACATCCGTGGGCAAATGCTTTGGGGATGCTTGGGACCCTCCTGCTTCCCCTCCACCCCGCAGCTCCGGGATGCCTGGGTTGGCCCTGACCCTCTCTCCTGGCAGGCGGCCCCTCTGAGGATAAACTCCTGCCAGGAGACCAGATCTTGGCCATCAACGATGAGGATGTGAGTGAAGCCCCCAGAGAGAGATTCATCGAGCTTGTCAGGTGAGGACAACACTTGTCCCTCATCGCCTCTGGGGAGGGGCTCATGCCAGGCTGCTGTGCCCGTGCCAAAGCCTTGGGGTGCCAGTGCACACCTGTGTCACCAGTGGTCACTGCTGGTGGGGAATTCTCAGCCTGAGCAGGGGGAGTGCCTTGGAGCAAGTGCCATAGCCATTCCCAGCTGGCCAAGATGTGGGAAATATCCACAGCCATGTTATCAAGCACCCCAAGGAGCCCACAAAGGTTCTGGCCACCACTGGGCTGGGCAGGGTGGGATGTGCCCTTAGTAGCCAGTTGCACATGCTGAGATTCATAAGGTCCCATCCATCCTCATTTCTCCTTTCTGTCACAGGAAGGCCAAGGACTTCATCATCCTCACGGTCCTGCACACCCACCAGGTGAGACTGGCGGAGCCATGGCAGCTCCAGGGGAGCCAGGACAGGGGTGAAAAGCCCTTTTGGAGGCTGAGGTGGGGTCCCTGGAGATCCCAGGAGACCACTCAGGCAGCTCAAATGATTCGTTGGACCAATGTCCCACCAGCCCAAGGCTCTTCCAAGCTGTCGGGTCTGAGAGCTGCTGCAGCCCTTTGGGGTCAGTGGGCGTGCAGCCATCTCACTGTCCTTGTCACCAGGAGGGAGGGAGGAAAATTATCCCCAAAGCCGGTGTTTGCTGAGCACATCACATGTGTCTGATGGAGTAACCCACCATGCCAGAGGTGGCAGGGAGGGGTCGCTGCTGGCTCGGGAGTCCCTGGGGAGCTGGGAGGGCTGGGCTGCAGGAGGGCTGGAGGTGCTGCTGGCACCGGTGACGATGGGGCACTGGGGCTCGCAGCCCGTGGCACTGGGGCAGGCTGAACTGTCACACCAGAGGCACCGTTTGTTCTCCACCAAATCTTTGATGTCGGGAAAGGAGAGAAGTGTGACAGCTCCCCTGTGCTCTCCTTCTCTCCGGGAAGGAGATGCCCCCACCCAGCGCTGCTCAGGGACGGAGGTGTGTGCCACACTCCAAAAAAGCTTTTGTCCTCCTGGCCCGGGATGGCAGCCAGCCAGGACAGGCTGCTCAGCTCAGACACACACAGCCCTGTGGCTATGTCTCTGTGCTGGAGTATGTACAGCCACCAGAACACCCTGCAGGGATGCCCGGGGTCCTGCCACCTCCCTGTGGCTGCAAACCCTCATCCAAGGGGTTCATCTCTCCCATCCAGCCGGTGCCAGTGCCTCCAAGCAAGACCTGCCTGACGTCTGTTGGAGCTCAGCCTCCACGAGGGGTGCCAGGCACAGGTGCTCACTGGGGTGCAGCCTCCCTGTCACGCTGATGCTGCTGGTGTGACTTCAGGGGCTGCTGCTCATCGTTCTGGCCCTGCCTGCAGTGCTGTGTAACCACAGCCAAGGGGACTTGCTTTCCACCCTCTCCATTTCATGGTTTGCTGCCCACTCCCCAATCACCACGCCGGCTCCAGAGAGGTTTCTTCTGCGTCCCATGTCTGGCTTTCCCCTCACCGTGGCTCCAAGGGCAGGCAGGTGACTGACCCAGTGCTCTCTTTGCAGTCTCCCAAATCTGCTTTCATCAGCGCAGCCAAGAAGGCGAAGCTAAGGTCCAACCCGGCCAAAGTCCGATTTTCAGAGCAGGTGACAGTCGGTGAGACAGACCCAGTAAGTGCTGCCCTGCCTTCCTCTGTGGTTCACCCCCCTGAGGTGTCCCCAGGGCCATGGGGTGTGGGGTGGTTGGGGGTCACAGGGCTCCCCTTCCCTGATTTGGGCTCTGCAGGTGAGAGCAGCTATCTGGCCTGGGGAGCCCCGCAGGATACCCTTGGGCACAGTCAATGTGTTGGGTCACTTCTGGGGGGACCTTCTGAGGTCGTCCCCTGTCCATCTGAAGGAGCCCAAAAACTGGCCTTAGAAACCTGGTCTCAGCTGAGTCCCCCTGGGCACCCAGGGAAGGCATCCAGGCAATGCCAGTGCCTGCCCTAAGGGAAGGTCTGTGGCTTCCAGCCCAATCCCACAAGCTTTGGAGTGCCTGTATGTGGGGCAGGGTGACCAGGGCACTGCTGCATGACTGTGGAAGCTGAAGAGTTCCAGCCCAGTGCTTTTATCTCTTAATTGCAGAAAGGTTTTATTAACAACAAAACAAAACTGAAAAACACCCTGTAAAGCGCTTCTAGCACGTTCTATTTTTAAGCAAAATCAATTAGGTAATTATCTGATTGAAATGTTTCTCACCAAATAAAATCAAGCCTTCTCCCAACTTCCTGCAGAGGGGATGTGCAGGGTTGAGGGGGGATAGGCCTGGGGTAAGGGTCAGGAAAGGGGGATGAGCTCTGAGCCATCCCAGCCATCCCCCGCTGTGGGACACCAGCTGGGGAGTGGGACAGGCTGCCAGGTATGGGACTGGGATGTGCTGGGCAGAGCAGGATGCTCTGGTCCCACTGCAGCTGCTGGGAGCTGAGGAGCTGAATCTGTCAGGCAGCTCTGAATGGCCTCAGCTCTGCGCTTCTTGATGGCTCAACAGAATGCTGGGTTTCCAGGGGAAATGTGCCTCTAGGCACAAAAGCCCAGAGCAGCAGAGGATGCCACGAGCGCTCCATCACTGACACTCATTCTCTGTCCCCACCCTCCCTCCGTCTGTCCGTGCCCCCCACCCTCCTCGCCTCCCCCTTTGCCGGCCCCACATGCCAGGACATGTTGAAGAAAGAAGCTCTCCTCCTCATTCCCAACGTGCTGAAGGTTTTCCTGGAGAACGGGCAGATCAAATCCTTCACGTTCGATGGCCGAACCACTGTGAAGGTGAGCCCCTCCCCTCCCCCCCGGCTCTGTGACACTGCTCTCCTCCCACCCACCTGCCCAGTCCATGTTTCCTCTCCTGCTCCCCGTGCACCAGCCGCGCTGGGCTGGCTGTGAGCTGCTCTGGCACGATGGATGGCCCGTCTGCCTCCCCAGACAGCACGCTTTGCAGCTGCCAGGGATGGGCTTTGCTGGCTCTCTCCCTCTCCTGACTTCTCTCCCTGCTGTGAGCCTGCCCTCCAGCCAGGGTGGATGCTCCTGCGAGTCTCCGTGCCAGGATCCAGCTCCCTGCAGCCCCCCTGAGCACCTCCACGGTGTTAGCTGAGCTGCTGGGGCTCTGGCCGCTGGTCACCTCCCGCTGTAAGGTCACTGGGTACCGTCCTGTGGCCCCTCTCAGCACTGCCAGGCCTCATCCTGGCACGGCCCCGCTTGCCAGGGCAGGGTGGGCTCTCAGTGAGGTCCCAGCTCCTCCTCGGGAAGCTCAGTGCCTCCCACCCAAGCCTGTCCGTGGCGTTTGCAGGACGTGATGGTGACATTGCAGGACCGCCTGTCGCTGAGGCACATCGAGCACTTTGCCCTGGTCCTGGAGTATTCCAGCCCGGAGCAGAGCCACCGCTTCCTGCTGCTCCAGGACAAGCAGCCGCTGGCCCACGTAAGCTGCGGGGTGTGGGAGGGTGTTGGGATGGGGAGGGGCTGGGCACAGAGAGCCTCTTCTTCCCCCAGTGTGGGGCTTGGCTGGGGTTGTGTGTGGGGTGGCACAGCCTCTCCTTGCCTCTGGCACAGTCCTGCAGGCTCAGGGGTGAAAAGGATGGGCAAACTGGGAGACAGCCAGAGTTTTACCCATCCCACACTGACAGCACCATGGAGATGCTCTGTGCTCCAGCCTGGGCAGCTGCAGACAGCACTCATGATCATCCTTGGCTGGGAGGCGCAGGAAGCTGGTGCTGCACAGAACCAGGGATAAAATGGGGATCATGGAGGAAACATAACCTGAGTGCATGAACCCTACAGCACCAGGCAAAGCTGTCACACCAAGGAAGGCTGGGATGTTCCTGGGATGAAAGGTGGTGCACGGAGGAGACAAATCAATTATCACCCCAGAAGAGAGGAGAGGGCATCTCATGCCCTGCAGCCAATGGTTCCTGGGCTCACTGCTCTCCTCTGCTTCTGCCACAGGTTGTGCAAAGAACACACTACCACGGCATGAGATGCCTCTTCCGTGTGAGCTTCTTCCCCAAGGACCCAGTGGAGCTGCTGCGCCGGGATCCTGCAGCTTTCGAGTACCTGTACATCCAGGTAGGGCTCTGGCAGCTGGCGGTGCTGGTGGCCCACACCTCTGCCAAGGCTGTGGCACCCCTCAGCTGGCAGTGCCCTGTCCCTGTGGCTGTCTGAGGACACCTCTTGTCCCTCCTGCAGAGCCGCAACGATGTGATCAGAGAGCGCTTCGGCACAGACCCCAAGCCAGAGATGCTGCTGGGGCTGGCTGCCCTCCACATCTACATCACTGTCTCAGCCACCCGCCCCAGCCAGAAGGTCTCCCTCAAGAACGTGGAGTGAGTCCTCCTCCCTGTCCCCAGGCTTCCACACAGCACTTTGTGTTCCTTCCCTGTGTCACTGGGGAGCTCTCCAGCAACGTTTTGGGGTGTGGAGTATGAGAGGCCCTGAGATCCCCCCCTGAACTGGATGGTGGCTCAGGGTCTTGGCAGCAGTGACAGCCAGCCCCTGGTGCCACCATGGGGCTGTGTGAGACCCCCTCACACTGACATCCACCTGCATGCAGCAGCCAGGGCTGGGGACACTTGCCGTGAGCCCAGGATAATTACCATGGGAACCTGGGCTGTTTTTCCACCTTCATCCAAGGCAAGGAGAAGGCTCTGTGGCTGTGTAATCTCAGCCTGTCACCAAGCTGTGCAGCCCTGGCTCAGCCCTCCTGCAGCTCCTCGGGGACCTAAGCCCATACCCAGCAGGTTGGCCTTGCCCAGTCGGCACAGGGAGGAAGGAGGGAGGGGTCACCCTGGGAGGACCCCAAAAGAGCTTTGGGAATTTGCCCTGCATCCCCTAAGCTTACATGAAGGCAGGTGGGAGCCGGGGTCTGCTGCAGAGCGTGGCACTGCTGTTCAGGGAGAGAGGGAGGGGAGCTGTGACACCAGCCCGGGGTCCCATCCCCTTGGGGACCCGGCTGGGGCTGCTGCCGCTCCGGCTGTGGCACCGAGGAAGTGCTGCTGTGGCTCCAGCTCCCTCTGACGGCAAAAGGATGCTCTGGGACAGTTTTCTGTCCCTCTCTGCCCGCTGGCGGTGTCTCCAACCTGGCAGCTCATGCAGGTTTCCCTCCCCACAGGAAGGAGTGGGGCTTGGAGCCCTTCCTGCCCCCCTCGCTCCTGCAGCTCATCAAAGAGAAGAGCCTCCGGAAATCCCTCTCACAGCAGCTCAAAGCCCACCAGCACCAGCCTGGTGGCACCAAGGTGAGCCCAGCCCACACCATCCCTGCTCAGGGCTGGTGGGGTGACAGCCTGCCCTCCACCGCAGCCTGTTGTCCCCAGCTGCTCGGGGACTCTTGTTGTTAAATCCCCTGGGATGGGAGATAAATCCCAGACAGCCAGGTAGAAACTCTCCCTCCTGAATCCCCTTTCAAGAGCTGATCTGGATTGCAGGGAGTGCAGCGAGGATCAGGGCTGAGATCAGCTGAAGCTTGGCTGAAGTGGCACACATCAGTTCATTGTTAGCTCTGCTTCTGGGCTTGGAAAGCTCTGGAGGCGGCTGCTGAGCCACTGCCTTGGTCCCTGCAGCCTTCACAGCTCCCCGGGAGGGAGAGAGGGAGGCTTGTGCATCTCAGGGGGGTTAGACATCAAGCACTGGGGCTCCCTCCTGGCTGTGCCTCTGCTCTGAGTTACCTCCTGAGGATGGCAGGGGAGTTGAGACCCCCCTCACCCATGACTTGGACTTGTTACCAGCACAGCCCACGCCCAGAGCTGCCTGACAACTCGCTGTGCACCCCTGCTTGGGAGCCCCCAGGTCTGCCCCAGGCTCTTGCATCTCTTCCCCCTGTGCTCACGGTGATCATGGTGTGTTTTGTCAGGTCTCCACAGCCCAGGCAAAGCTGCAGTACCTGAGGATCCTGAACGAGCTGCCGACCTTTGCTGGGGTTCTCTTCAACACAGTGGGACTGGTACGGTAATTCAGGCTGGGCTGGGAGGTGCCTGCTCCTCAGTGTGTGCTGGGGGGGAGCCAGGGGACACGTGGCTCCCTCAGAAATGACTTCCCTCAGTCTCTTGCTCTGCCCTGCTGAGCTCCAAACCCACCCAGAAAAGCCTCAGCTGTCAGTAGGGTGGATCTTTGCTCTGCAGGGTCATGATCTGCTCTGTTCTTGCACTGTTGGGCAGTGAGAGGAGCTGCTCAGTGAAGCTGGAGTTGTTTCAGGCATGTGTTTGTAACTCCATTGTGGCCTGGCACATCCTGCCATCCATCCTGGAGGACTTCTGGCAAAGGCCACATGTTCCCTGCTTGCCCACAGAGCCCTGGCTGGGCTTGCTGCCACTGGTGCTCCAGCCTGATCAGTGCCACAGTGATCCCTCATCTCCACTGCTCACCCAAGCCACCTCAGCAGGAGGAAAGCCACCAGCCCAAACAGGACCTGCAAAGGCTCCCCACTGCCTGGTTCACCCCTTCATCCCTCTCACTCCACCTCTCACCCAGGGGTCCCCATGGTGGTGTCACCTCTCTGCCATCCTTCCCTTTACCCCCCACCCGTGCTCTCAGCACTTCCCTGGCTTCCCGTGCTTTGCCTGCTGGGCTTCATCTCTGGCAGCCTTTGGTCTGCTCTGCCCCCTCACCTCACAGCTAAAAGGGCTGCCTGCAGGAGATCAGTGCAGGCACAGCCTCGTGGTGTCTGGTCAGTGCCATGGCAGAGCAGTCATAGCCTGCTCTGACACTGCCTGAGCATTTTTTAAATCTCTGTCACCAAAGCAATGCCTCTGAGCCAGCCTGTGAGTTGAACTGTGTTAAAGTGGTAAAAAGCATTCCCTTATTATTTTCTGCAGTGGTCTGCCCAACTCCTCTTCCCCTCCACACCTGGCTTGAAGCATCCTTTTAGACCAGAGCAAGAAACATCCATATTTCCAGTCAAGGCTTTGATCTTTCTTCTTTTCTGAAATATATTCACTCCCTCCTTTGCTTCCTTCTCTCGGA
Organism: Drymodes brunneopygia; assembly: GCA_013400955.1. NCBI lineage: Eukaryota > Metazoa > Chordata > Aves > Passeriformes > Petroicidae > Drymodes > Drymodes brunneopygia. Next base: position 74,813 of record VZTZ01040285.1, read on the forward strand.
GGCAATGTCAGATCAGGCAGATTTGTAACACACTCTTACTTTAGTAGAGTAGTGACACCACTGAACCTGAATATTTCATGTGGACAGTCAGTTCAGAGCTTTACTTTTAAATAACCTTGGCATCCTGCTCACCACTCCCAGCCCTGCAGAGGGGCTCAGGGAGGCAGGTTCATGGCAGCAGCCTCTAGAAAAGCCATCCTGGAGCTGAGAAAGCTGCCACTGAGGCTTGGCTCCATGCAGAGAGCCAGGTGCAGCCTGTGCCACCCTGGGCTGTGTTTGTTCACCCCTCTCTGTGTCTCTCTCTCTCCCTGTGCCTGTGCCACAGGATGAGAAGCAGCCAGCCACCACCCTGCTGGTGGGACCCCGGCACGGCATCAGCCACGTCATCGACCTGAAGACCAACCTCACCACGGTGCTGTCAGAGTTCAGCAAGGTCAGCAAGATCCAGCTGTTCAGGGAGAACCAGGGGGTGGCCCGGGTGGAGACGAGCATCCTGGATGCCAAGGTAGGCACGGGTACCAGGGCTGAAGATGAGGTTGGGGGATTGGGGCCAGCCTTTGAGGGGATTCACATCACAGCTGTGTGCTGGAGAATCTGCTTGGGGATTCCCAGAGACTCCAAAGCTCCTTTCACACCAGGGTCTGCAGCATCTCCCCTGCTGGTCTGACTCCTTGTGCCATACAGGGATTGCTGGTGAGGGCCTCAGGGCAGGCATGGTGGCCTTTTGGCCATGCCCCAGGGTCACAGGGCAGGCATGGTGGCCCTCTGGCCATGCCCCAGGGTCACAGGGCAGGCATGGTGGCCCTCTGGCCATGACCCAAACACCTATGTAATGGCTCAGGGAGGATCCTCAGGGCAGATGGGGGTGACACAGGCCAGGCAGGTAGCAGGACCCTTTGGAGGCAGGACAGCACCTCACCTGTGCTCAGGCTGGAGAGGAGCAGTACACGGCCAAACCTGGGCTGGGTGCAGCTACTGGAAGGAACTGGCAGGTTTCATGCATTAGTGGCACTTGTGGAATGTGTCAAGCCAGGCAGGACTGTTGAATAAAGTGGAAATGATGGGAAGGGGGTGTCAGGCTCAGAGTGAGGACAGATCACTGTGTGTCCCTGGCCCAGGAGCCACCCCCTGGGGATCTTGCCCCTGTTATCCTCCCCTTCAGCCCTCAGAGCACTCCTTGGCATACACACCCTGCTGAGTGTGTTATCATCCCCCATCTCCTGCTGCTTGTTGTGTGTGTAGTGCTGGTTCTGATCCTCAATCCCCATAGCCAGGCCCCTCCTCACCCCTCATGTGTCCCAAACACTCCAGAAAAACTGTCAGCACTACAGTAAGATCTCTTTTACTTCTTTGGTGCCTGCTCCAGCAGCCACAAGATCCTAAGGAGATCTTCCCCTGGCCTTTGCCCAGGTTTTAACAAGCTGGGACATGTCCCTGACAGACTCAAGGGCAGATAGGTGCTTGCTCCAGGGCATCCTCGGTGTCACTGCCTCCCAGCTCTCCCCTGCCCCACGGGGAAGGACAGCTGAGATCTCACAGATAAATGCCTGCCAAGCCTTGTCTTCTCCTCTCCTCCCACTTTGAATTCAACAGGCCAGAGTTAGGATTGAGTTTGGGGTAAATTAGACAGGAGTAGTGCTTGGCAGAGACTCTGGCACAGTGGGACCAGGACTCTGGGGCAGAGAGGTGCTGCTGCAGAGCACACTGGGGTATCTGCACGAGCTCTCTGAGCCTCTGGCTGTGGGTCAGCCTTCCTGCCCCTGCATTCATCCCTTTTCCCCCTGAGACTGATGAAGCTGAGCTGCTTTGCCAGCTGTCTCTGTGTTTCCTCATCTTCTGCAAAGTCTCAAAGCCTCTCTCCAGTCCTTTCCTTGCACTGTTTCAGTCCTAGTCTCACACATGTAATCATGGTGGATTTGTTCAGGATTCTCCTGCTGCCTCAGGTCCTGGTGGATTTTAGCACTTTCTCCCACCAGGCTCATTAATTCCTCCAGGTCTGTTTTCCTGCAGCTGCTGTGCCTGGTCCAGTAGCTCTGCTAACCTGCAGTAACACTGCAGTGGTCTCTGCCAGAGCCCTGTTAATCCTCATCCCCTCTGCTTCAGCTCCAACAGCCTCACCAATGGAGCCCTTTCTTTGCATTCCCAACTCAGTGGGTATTTGGTCAGCTGTAACATTTTTAACATTCCCTCTCCTGCATCCCACCGAGGTCAGTTGCTGTGCAGTTAAAGCTTTGCTGTCCTGCTGTGCCTGTGCCAACCCTCCAAAGCCCTCACCCTCCCCTGCTGCAGCCTGGGCAGGTGGAAGCCCTGCTTGCCCAGCCCCTCCAGCTGCCTGGGCTGTGCAGGAATCCCTCAATATCCTCCTTACAGAGCAGGAATAACCAAGGGATGCTGCCTGCACCACGAGTAACCCTGCTGGTTCCTCCTGCTGCCCACGCCCCTCAGATTTGTGTCTATAAAATCACCATATTAGTGTATTAATAATAGGCTGCTCATGACCCTGCTGCTGCTCATGGCTCACTGTGAGTGCTCTGAGCATGGCTGTCCCCATTGTCACCTAGCTCTGTGGCACCGAGCTCGTGGGCTGCTGCTGTCCTGTCCCTGGTGTGGAAGAGAGCCCTGCTCCCCCCAGCACAGACTGGCCACAGGAGGGACAGATGCTCTGGAGGCTTAGGTGATGCTGGCACCTATCTGCTCTAAATTAGGTGGCAATTCCCACGCAGCTTGTCCACAGATCCTGCAGTGCTGCTCCCCACAGCCTTTCCCCACTGCAAAAATCCTTGGTACCACCAGCAGCCCTTTGCTGCTGCAGGAGCAGACTTTCACCTGTGACCCTGCTATCCAGCCCACCAAATGCTGGAGCAGAGGCAGCTCACTGGAGTCAGCCAGCTCCCACAGTTCCTGTGAGCACATCTGCATGCACGATGGCTTTATCTCCGAGAGAAATTCCAGGCAGCTGCCTCTGGCCACCACAAGCCCCTCTGCCTGCCTGGAGTGGAGCAGGCACCCCGTTTATGGATCTCAGCAGGCTCAACAGCACCGTGCCAGGGCAGAGGCTGCTATCTGTCTTCATTTAGCCATTATCCCAAGGGCTGGGTTTTAAAGCCAGAATGTCTGCTCCAAAATGAGGCATATGCTAATCCCATGCAGGACAGCGATGGATGAGGCAGGCTAAGAAAAGCAGGCAAAAAGATCATTACCTCACAGTGCTGATCTGCTCTCTGCAATTATTCTATGGCACCGAACGTGTCACTGGCTAAAGCCCTAGGTTGCAAATCAATCTGTTTCTGCTGCGAGTTGCAAACCATTAGAGGGCTCAAAGTCGTGTCCTGAGTGCTCTGGGGCCTGTCAGATCCATGTCACCCCTGGGAGCCTGTCAGAGCTCCGTGGATTGCAGTGTGGGAGGGGATGTCCCCCCGGGCTGTTTCACCCTGGTGCCTGGCACTGCTGCTGCCATGAGATGCTGGGGCTGGGGCAGCTCCCAGCCTGAATCTGTAGGAGGTGCTCGCTGAGTTACTGTGGAAACACAGATGGTCAGCCATGCTTTAGGGGTTTGTGCAGAAAGACCATATTGAATTTGTAAATGTAGTTAAAATGATGGGTTAAAAAAGGGGTCAGGTCATGGAGCAGCCCTTGGATGGGAGGACTGAACACCCTGACCAACCCAGCCAGCACAGTCCAAACATCTTATCTGCTGCTGACCTGCAGTCACAGCCCAGACTCACCTGCCAGGAAGGAGCTGAGGGAGATTTTCGGGTAACAAACAGGCTTGAGGAGATCGTAAACCATTTGCATTTATTTCGGGGGAAAAGAAATACTGTTTGTCTTATGAATTATTCACTAGGTAGTTAATTGGTTTGTTTTGGAGCTTTCCCATCCTGGGCTTCAATTTCTGTTTAAAACAGCCCATTTGGGATACAAACCCCAGGCTGGTACCTCTGCTTTGTCTTCTTTAGCTTCTTGCCACTGTGAATGAGGCAAGAGGGGGGCAAATGCTGACAGAAGCCCTCAGAGAGGAGTTGCACAACCTTGGGACAGAAGAACAAAAACCTCTAGGCCTCTGCTGCTGATTCCACGTTATTTTTTTTCCCTGCAAGGTCTGTGAGAGCTGCTGAGAGGACAGGAGCAGGTTTTGTCTCAACAGTCACAGGGGGGAGGGAGGCAGTTTCACTTGGAAATGCTGAGAAAGTTCCCAGCCTGTGGCTGGGAGAGGACTGCACATCCCCAGCTGCACTGCAGTGGTGCAAGTGGTCATTTTGCAGGTTCCAGTGGTCATTCTCACCTGACAAAGCCTCCTTTCTGCTGGGGCTGTTGCTTCTCCATTTTCCTCCTCATGTTTGGGCACTGATTCTGGAGCCAGATTTGCTGGGGGCAAGGAGGTGGCACAAGGTGTCTCCCGTGGTCTTTATGCATTCAGTGCAGTTTGCCAGGATAGGGAGGCCCTGCATCTCCCCATGGGCTTCCCCCTCCTGCTGGGACCAGCATTTGAGAGTGGCCACTGCTTCTGAGCCAGCTCAGAATCGAGTTTCAGGCACACATCTCCCTTCCTCCTCAGTGCAGCACTGCTAAGTCCTCTTCTGCCTCCCAATATGCCAGCAAGGACACTGCCAGCATCTCCTGCCTGGCACCTGGACAAGCCTGGCAGCCCCAGTGGGGCACGGGGGGCTGACTGCTCCCCCACGCTCCCCAGGGCAGGAGCTGTGGGGGGAGCTGCTCAGCCCCAGGCTCCCCTGGCTGTGCAGCTCCCGCAGGAGCCAAGGGTTTGTTCTGACTGAAACACCTTCTCCAATGGAGCATTCCTCCTCTCTGATTTACACTGCTGCACACCGCTGGGCTTGCTGTTATTAACAGTCTTGACATTGGGGAAAAAAGGCTGCTGAAGCACTCTGAGTGCGAATGAAAGAAGGCTTGGGGGCAGCCGGGTCACCTGAGCCTGGACGAGCGTCTGTGGCTCAGCAGAGGAGCTGTCCCGGGCTGTGCCCTGTCCCGGGCTGTGCCCTGTCCCTGGCTGTGCCCTGTCCCTGTCCCTGGCTGTGCCCTGTCCCTCTCCCCGACTGTCCCTGTCGCTGTGCCGGGCTCTGGGGCAGGAGGAGCCCACGGCTCTGGCTGCTGGCCAGCCGCAATTCAATCAAAGGCATCGCGGTAATTGACTTTGCTCTCCCAGCAGGGTCGGCAGCCAGAGCCGGCGCTTAAGCCGAGATCAAGACTTGAGAGAGGAAAACAAAGGAAAAATTAATTCAGAAAGGTCCCTGGCTGCTGCTGTGCCCGAATCTGGGTACTGGTGTTGGTGTCCCAGGCTGTGCTTCCAGCCTGCCTTGGAAAAAAGGCACTCTGAGCACTGTTGGCCTTCAGCCCTGTCCTCTCCCCGTGGAAGGAACCAAGGAGCCCCTTCCTCCCACAGATGATGGGATGGGGACCCCCGTGAGCCTTCCCTGCTGGAGCCAGCCCCAAGCCTGGGGCTGATCCTGGCAGGGATGTGCAGTGCTTGCTGAGGCCTGTGCCCGATGTGTATTTGCCAAACCCCGGGCTGAGGACAGGGGGGAGTCCCATCAAAGTCACCAGGGCTGGCAGGGCTGACGTTCCCCCCGCTCCTGCGAGCGCTGACTGAAGCCCCTGAGATTTCCCCTAGAGGAAGAGCGAGGCTTTGGAGCGACGATGGGCCCGCAGGCTCTGCTTCCTTACCCCGGATTAATCTCTATTTGCATTAAACCGTTCTGAAACGCTGTCATCTCCTGGGAGAGAGGGACGGACTGAGATTTCCTTTGGCTCGGCATCTGGGTGGGAGAGGCAGGCGCAGATCCCTGCTTGCAGTGGGATGTAAAGCAAAGGAATAGGATGTAAAGCAAAGGGAATGGGATGTAAAGCAAGGGAATGGGATGTAAAGCAAAGGAATGGGATGTAAAGCAAAGGAATAGGATGTAAAGCAAAGGAATGGGATGTAAAGCAAGGGAATGGGATGTAAAGCAAAGGGAATGGGATGTAAAGCAAAGGAATGGGATGCAAAGCAAAGGAATGGGATGCAAAGCAAAGGAATGGGATGCAAAACAAAGGAATAGGATGTAAAGCAAAGGAATGGGATGCAAAGCAAAGCAGTTCCCAGCTCTGGCACCACCCGAAGTGCTGCCTGCAGGCACCCAGGACAGGAGCCAGGCAGAAACACCAACATGTGGAGAGATGAGTTTCCAAGCCTGCAAAGCCAAATTTGATTTGTTAGTTTAAAAAAAAAAAAAAAAAAAAAGAAGGAAAAAGAGAAAAAAAACCCCCCCCAAACCCACCCCCAAAAAGGCAGCCCTCAGGTTTTGTAGGACCAGTCAAGGCACAAGGAGAGTCACCTGGCAGAGCTGCTTGAACCCTAAGGAAGGAGAGACCTGCAGGTCTAACCAAGGCAGGGCCCTTATTGATCAACAAGTGGGAAATAGTGGTCCTAGTCACAAGCAGCCTGGTATTGATAGAGCTGAGTTAATAATGCTTCAGGGCAGAGAAGGAAAGGTCAATGTAGAAGTGAAAAATTGACTGCTGCCTCGTTAGGCCCGGGTGCCTGTATTATTAAATAAAAACTTGGCAGTGCACCTCAAGTAAACCAAGGAACATAAATTATGTAAATTCATCTCCCATCTTTCTGCTGCACTGCATTAAAGGAAGCAGGGTGACACCCAAAGTACATGATAAAGGGGGGAGATTAAAAGGAAATGCATATAACTTAGAGGTTATAGTATGAATAGATTGGGTCATAAATTAATTTCAATATGAGGACTGTTAAAATCATCTAGCATAGCCCTGGCCAGAAAATTTCTTCCAGACCTTTGTCTGAACAAGAAAATACCCTCCAGAAGGACACTGAGGTCTGACTTAAAGGCAGAGCATAATAGAAAAATCACTTTATCATTAACAAGCTAATGCAAAAGTCATTTCTTCTATCCAGTACAAATGTATTTTGTTTTACTTCACAGAGAGACTGGTTGCCAAGCAGGAAACTTTGAATGAAAAGGTGTCCTTTCCTCATGAGGCCTAGAAAATCTAGGAAACCATTATGAGTGAAAGATCAAACCATCAATAATTTCAGGCTGGTATTACACATTTAGATGTGGAAAGAGCATCCCTGTTAAAATTTGCTTCTTTATATGTTGGCACATTACAGGTCAGAGATGAGCCTTTACCTGGGCGTCCCACTGGGAATCTGATGTGTGGCATTTTAGAGCAGTACGTTTGTTTCTATGTAAAACTTAGAGTTTCCATCCTAAAGGTGCTGCTGCCCTGACAAAACACAGACAGGCATTTCTGCTTTGCCCTCCCAAGGAAGCAGAGCCCTGGGGGCCACTGAGGTGCTGCAGCAGCAAGAATGTGCCCCTGAGAATGAGGAAGAGGATGGTGGCCATGAGATAGCCCAGAGGTGCAATGGTGGGAGGACAGCCAGGGCTTATCCAGTTTAATAACTTGTCCCCCATCAGTGATCAACATCATCTCTTGATTAGCAGCTGGGAAAGAGGGTTCTGCACCTTGTAGTAGGGCAGGGAGCAGGGCTCAGAGGAACAGCACTGCTTTTGCCCCTGCTGCATCCCTCCCTGCCTTCCAGCTGCTCACAGAAGTCTCTGCCCCACTGTACCCCTGGGTTTAGAAAATTTAGGAAGGTTCATGCTCTTCCAGGTTGCTCCTTTTTGGTCAGGTTTGGCTGAGATGGAGCAGCAAGTTGAGAAAACTGCAGAGAGTTACAGGGATGCCATAATGAGCCCCAGCCCCGTGGGCACCAGGCCTGTCCTGACCACAGGCCCCAGCCCTCCCTGCCTCTTGCAGGATGTTTCCAGGGAAAAAAGGTGGTGAATCCCATTTGCCAGAAGCCATGGGTGCACAAAGCACAGAGGGCAGTCATGAGTTGTTCTTAGTTAGAGAAGCTCCTGTCAAAGCTGCCCTGAATTTGCCACCTCAAACCCTCAGCACCATGAGCTGGAAATGTTTCATGCACAGACTCAATATTTGCTCAGCTCACCCGTGCCTGGCTGTCCCCACACGATCTCCTTTGCCTTGCCCACCTGGAACAGGGTGGCCAAGGTTGCCAGTGCCTAAAAATAACACCTCCATTAGCTGCCACCCCTGATTCCTCCTCTTTGTGGAATCATTTCCCAACAGAACAGGGCTGCTGCAATCATGTTGTCTCTGTCTCTTGACCCCATAAATCACTTTAAGATCTGCTGGCCGCTTTCAGGGGGATGTGGCAGCAGGGTGGACATCTCAAAGGCAGCTGAGCTGCTGCAGTCTCAGCAAAACTGCCTAGTGGAGTGGAAAAGAGAGACTCAGTCTTGTAATCCCATGTGGGAAAGGCTCAGATCCTGTGCCAGAGCTCTGTTAGTGAGCAAGGCCAAGGGAGATGCACAGCCTGACTGCAGCAGCTTTGCTCACAAGCAGTGTCTTTGTAAACAGCTCATAACCCATGAGCAGGACACAGACCCATGGCCCTGGGGGCTCCCAGGCCAGGGGGAGATCACACACACACAGCAAGGGTGGATGGCTCCAAGCTGCACCTGAAGTGATTTAATTCCTAATAAACATATTTGACTGTTTGGCAATTGAAGAACTCTCATGCAGCTGCCCTGTCAGTATATCAGGATAATCTTTCCTAAGCTGTAATGTTAATCAGGTCTAAGATTCCTCTTTCTCAGAGCAGAATGCCACAGTTAACCCCAATATTCCATGCATCTATTGCTGGAAGCCATTCTGGAGACTGGGCTTGCTTGGAGACCTGGTGGGGAGCTCGCAGCACCCTGGTGTTTCATTTGTAGTCAGGAAACATCAGTCAGGGTTGTTGTAGCTCAGTCCTGTCACCCTTCAGGAGGGCTGATCCAGGGGCTGCCTCCTGCCAGCAGGAACCTACAGTCCCATCTCTGGATGGGTGGGAGCATCCTGAGGCAGAGGCAGCTGAGCAAAGATGGAAATGGGTCTTGGAGATGCTGGTCCCCAGCTGGGGCACTGGGGCTGCCCTGAGGGCTGCCCAGTGAGCACTGACAGGGAGGCAGTGAAGGTTCACAGCCCTGTGCCACTCTGCCTGGGTGGGATTCACACATGGTGGAAGCTGTCCCCTTTTGGTTTTCCTTTTGGAAGGGGATTCTCAGCCCACCTTGGCCTCTTGGTTTCATCTCCCAGCAGTGGGTGTTTATCAGCCATTGCCTCCCTCCCACTGGGGTTTGCTCCCTCCCTTGCTGCTGACACTCCAAACCCTGCAGAACAGAGCAGGGAAAATGCACAAATATGTCCTCATTCAACAGATGGCTTGAAAAACCCAGGGGGGCTTAGCCCTGTGTAGAAGGCACTTGTTTTAAGGATGCTTCATCCACAGAGCACATGGTTTCCTTTCATCACCTGTGTCAAGACTGGAGCTGGGCTAAGAGGTGTCACCCCCCTCACCACTGCATGCCTGCCTCCTTTGAGCTATGTTGAGAATCTCTTCACTCCTCTCTCTCTGGTTTGATACTTCCCCTTTGATCTGTGTCATCTCAGGTTTATTTTCCAAGATGCAGAAAGAGCCTTGTCAGGCAGGCAGGGGCAGAGCCTCTCAGCAGAGGACGTTCACTTGCCAGGCTATTTCTCTTCCACATCAAGTTATTTCTTTTCCTTTATCTTCCTGCACAGCAGCCAAAGAGGGAACTTCTTCACCCTGGCCCTGGGAGAAATCTGCCCCTGCCAGGGGCTGCCATGGCTTGGGGATCACATGCAGCTCTGCCCAGGGCTGATGGCTTCACACCCAAATTTGTATGGTCCAGAGCATGACACTCTGGCCTAGGTGGGCCTTCCTCTACCAGAATTGGCTTGGTGGCTCACAACAGCAAATATTAAGCAGAGCACAAAACTGGCCAGTGGGTACCAGGAACCTCTTGTGGTTATAAAACAAGGAAATCAAAATAGCTTTAATGCTTTTCACACTGTGTAGGCTTAAGTGTGTTTTTTAAAGCAGCCTTGGTGTTCCCTGAATGTGGTAAATGAGTTTTTGTGAGTCCTGGAGGGTTCTCAAGGAAAGAGGCTGAGTGTGGCAGGACAGGCAGCCTGAGACAGCAGCAGTTCAGCATCCCCCAGTTAGCTCAGATTTTCCCTGTACCTGGGTACAGAGATCCTTTAGGTAGAGGTGCTTTGTGCAAGGGGTAGGTGAGGACAGGAGCTGCCTTTGCCATAACTATTGAAGGCTCTGTCAATTCTTTTTCCATCTCATGGGTCTGTCTTGAGCAGTGCTGGGGGCTCAGACCAAGCATGGACCTCTCAAGCAAGCTGTGCTGGCTCTGCCCAGCCTGGTCCCAGCAGGGCACAGGACCTCACTGGGTGGCTAAGGGTGAATCCCACCCCAACAGCTTCCCTGGGCTGGCTAATCTTCTCCCTGGGACAATCTGGGAGCTGGGAGCTGCACTGTCTGCTGTAGATTGTGCTGTGAGGTTATATGTGTCACACAGATCATGGCTGAGTTTTATCTCTCTTTAAAGCAAAGATCTTTTTTAGCATGCAAATAAATGCTCTCCTAAAAGAGAAGGCACCATCTGCTCCTAAGCACAAATTTAATTTTCCAAAGGGTTAGGCTTAAATAAGATCCACAGTCTCAGAGTGGTAGCTGGGGGAACCTGTAATGGGGTTTGGCCCCTTTGGCATCTTGCTGGGAGCAGACATCTTAATTTATGGGAGAGAGACACGGTGCCTGCAATGAAAGAGAGGTTCTGGCAGCTGGAGACTCCCCAGATTCCCTGTGCTCCTCCCGAGGCCCTGATGGCTGAACAGGTGCCTGCAGGTGGGCTCAGAGCACTGACATGCAGACAGAGGATCAGAAGAACATTGTTGTGTGGGGCTCTGCCAGGCACAGCCTGTGCCCCATGGGGCTGCAGCTCCTCCCTCATCCTTGGGGGAGTCAGCAGGCAGGAAGCCCAGCTGCAGCCAGGCACTCTCCTGTGCACAGCCAGGTGTTTGATGTGGGAGCACTGGGAGTGCCAGCAGCTCACCAGTTCCCCCAGTGCAGGGCCCAGCACAGCCCCCGTGGGGCTCTGCTCCCCACCAGCTGAGCCAGCAGCCCTCATGTGCTTTGCCTCTCTTGCCTTGCAGCCGCTGGTGTTGCTGATGGAGTGGCCTGAAGCCACCAACTTTGCCTGCCTGATCGCAGGCTACTGCCGTCTGCTGGTGGACTCCAAGAAGATGATCCTGTCCAGGGCCCCCAGCCAGCCACCCCCGCCTCAGATTATCAAGGCAGGTACGTTTCAGCCTCTGCTTTCTGTGCCAGCCCCTTCCCCAGCCTCCCTGCCCTCCCTCACTCAGGGCTCTGCAGCATTAGGAAGGTGAGGGGTTTCTCTGACATCTCCCCTCTGCTCCCATTCACCCTGAGAACCAGCAGAGTCCGTCTTTAACCAGAAAGCAAGGAGCAGGGAGACAGGTCCTCATTTTGGGTCAGCCAAAATGACTTGTGGTATCAGCTCAGGCCCTAAACACTCCCCATGAGTGTTGTTGTGGCAGCTCCTGGAGCAGCGCCAGGTGCTGTTTGAGAAGACCTGTAAAGCTGCCAGCCAAACACTGGGCCCTCAGAGCAGCCTGTGCACTGCTGCAGGGATCAGCACACATTCCCTGGCTGGCATCCCACTCCAGAGACCAACACGGGTGTGTGAGCTCAGGGGGCTGCATTCCTGCTGCCTCTGGACACTGCTGCTTCCATCCTGGGCTCTGAGCCTCATGGGCAGCCCTGTGAACGTGGCTGCTCTGCTGATTGCCTAAATCAGGAAGGCAACCTCGCTGTGCCAGCTTTTCAGGGAGCAGAAGGCTGGTCTGGACACAGCAGGAGCTTCCATCCCAACAGGCACCAGTGCTGTTCCTTGAGGATGGACTGCAGGTGTGAGTTGCCCTCCAAAAACAGCAATGATTCTCAAGAGTGATTTCAAACAAGAGCCATGAGCTGCATGCTGCTGTTCCATGCAGGAGTTCACATCCCATACATTTTGTATAAGGAAATACAAAATACAGGTTCAGTGAGTGGAGATGGGCAAAATACCAACCCAGCTGCCTCTGGAAGGTCACTCCCAGACCTCCCAAGTGACACTGCAGCTCCAGAGAGCTGAGACAAGCTTAGCTGGCAGTGTCAAAACTCCCTTCTCGAGATGGGCCTGGCTTGGGGAGGTGGGAGGAGTGCAGAGAGCTCACAGGGCCCTTGGGAAAGCACTTGGTGCCTTTGAGGAAGGCACCTGAACATAGATTTGGCCTGTGTGGGAGGACACACTCACCAGAGGGATCAGGAAAGCATCTGCAGCAACCTCAGTGAATCCAGGAAAGGCCTGGCAGGTGATTTTGGTGTAAGTATAAGCAGTTCCCTCTCCTTTCTCCCCCTGTGCCTCTGACTGACAGCTGCCACTGTGCTCTGCCCTGGGTGCCCCATGGAAATGTATCTGGTCACATTTTGCTGTGGGCAGAGGGTGTTTGCAACTGAACTGGTTCAGCTGTCATCAGAGTGGTCCTTCCCTGGCTCATGTCACCCTGAGGGGCTACAGGGACACAGGGGGCACGTGGCTATGGGGAGCCAGGGAAGTGGAGAGCATCCCATAGCCAAGGGCTTGGAAGGAGGCTGGCAGCACCCACAGTTCCTGGCCCCTCAGGGGATATCTCAGCATGTGCAAGTGCTGTTTTTCCACACTCCAGCTACTGTGACAAGAGCCAGAATTTTATCCTGAGATTTTTGCTTCAGGGCCACGGTCCAAACCTCTGCCAAAAAGGGTTGTAGGTCTTGCCCTGTTCTTGACAGTCTCAAGCAGTCAAAGTAACTCTGCAGGGGCAGGAGTGAGTGTGAGGGAATCACAGGGTGGGTAGGACAGCGATGGCTCTGTGCCTTCTCCTCTCTGGGTGGCCTGGCCTGTCCTCCTGGGTGCAGTGAAAACCTCTGAGCAGTGGGGTGGAGCAGTTTCCCTGCAGCCCCAGTGCACTCAGGCACCCTTCAGAAGGAGTGGATTTAGAGTGTGTTGGGGAAGCAGTCTGCTCACAGTTCTGGTCTCACAGGGCTGCAGGCTGAGCTGTCAGGAGCTGGGCAGATCACAGGGAGCAGCCACTGCTGATCATTAGCACATCCTTGCAGGAGACAGCCCCACTGGGATGAATTAAGTTAGCCCAGACTTCCCAGGCTGCAGGCAGACTGTGCCAGAATCTTCAGTGTAAAATCAAGCCTCGACCCATGCTTTTACCTAGAAGAGGAGCACATCCATCTTCCCTGAGGCCCATTAGAGGCTCCTGCTGAACAGCAGACATTTTCAGAAATGCACACGCTGTCCGAATGTTGTCAGTTAGATCCATCTCTCTGCATTTCCCTGCGGAGCCGTATTCCAGAGCCCTCCCCTCCGTTGTGCCATGCTGGAGCTACACAGGTGAGTCACCTCCCTGTCCCTTCTTCTCCCCACTCTCACCATCAGCCATCAGCAGCCAAGCAGCTCGGTGCCCTTAAGTTGCTCTCTCACCTCCTTGTCAGGAAGTTTTCTTCCAGAGCACGCAGCAGCTGGATTTTGCATTTTAGGGGTTTGGCCCCATTCAGCAGCAGGCCTTGGCTTGGCACGGGCAGCCAGCAAGCCTCTGCCTCAGCCCTTGCCACCCTGCCACAGCCCACACGTCCCCAGCTCCAGCAGCCTCGTGCTCCCTCACAGCTGTCATTTCTGAGTGCTGCCACGGCCAGGAATGAAAGAGATTTTGTTTTTATTGGGATTTTAGCATTGCAGGTGATGAACAGTATAATACAAACATGTGTTTGGGGAGACAAATTGTCCAATTTGTTGAGCTAATGAATTTAATTAGGATTTATTTGATTTAATTTATCCTTGGTAAGCCAGAACCTGCATCCCCCGCCAGTCGCTCTCAGCACAGCTGCACAATCCAACCCGCAATGCAGACAGATGCCCCTCCTGAGAGATGGACCACTGGCCAGAAATTCAAGCAGTATTTCAGCCACTTTCCCTGCACAAGGGAACAAAGGGGAGGCTGTCACTGGGAGATGCTTAACAGCAAGAGCAACGGGCTCTGTTCTAGCCAGCCTGATCCAATAGCTGTCAGCCAGACTGAAATAACACATGGATCATGGGCAGCGAGGGACAAGGGGCTGGGGGGGTGTCTGTCACTTGAACACAGCCAAATTATAGTGGATGTCTCCCCAAAAGGCAATATTACTCCACTTTTAGTAGTCTCCTGATGAACACTGCTTGGTGTGGCCAACATTACCTAAAAATGGCAACAATTCCTTTTTGCCATATAACATGTGAGCTGGCAGGCTGAGGCTGGAGGTCCTTGGAGCAGCCAGGCTGCTCCTGCTGCCCTCTGGATAGAGCTGGTGGATCAGTGATGCAGCCCCCACATCCCTGTGTCTCAGTGTCAGCTGTGCTGGCCAGCCCTCCTCTGGCTCTGCCCAGCTCTGGGATCAAGCTCAAGGGTCTGTACTGGGACCAGGACTGTTTCATGTCTTCAGCAAGGACACAGGGGATGGAGAGCACCCTCAGCAAGTTTGCAGATGACACCAAGCTGAGTCATTCAGTTGAAATGCCTGAGGGACAGAGTGACACACAGAGGGACCTGGACAAGCTCGAGCAGTGGCCTGTGGGAATCCCATGAGGTTCAGCAAGGCCAAGTACAAGGTGCTGCACCTGGGGCAGTATCACCCAGTATCAATCCAGGACAGGGGATGAACAGATGGAGAGCAGCCCTGCTGAGGACTTGGGGATGCTGGGGGATGAGAGGCTGGACATGACCCAGCCATGTGCACTCCCAGCCCAGAAAGCCAAGTGTGTCCTGGGCTGCAGCAAAAGCCCTGGGGGCAGCAGGGGAGGGCGAGGATTCTGCCCCTCTCTCCACTCGGGTGAGACCCCACCTGCAGTGCTGCCTCCAGCTCTGGGGTCCCCAGCAAAGGAAGGACATGGACCTGCTGGAGCAAGTCCAGAGGAGGCCATGAAGATGATCAGAGGGCTGGAGAACCTCTTCTAGGTCAGAGAGTTGGAGGTTTTAATCTTGAGAAGGGAAGGCTCTAGGGAGACTTCTTAATAGGGCTTGTATCTATAGGACAGGGGGCAATGGTTTTGAATTGAAAGAGAGTAGATTCAGATTAGATACAAGGAGAAAAGTTTTTATGATGAGGGTGGTGAGGTATAGGCACAGGTTCCCATCCCTGGAAACCTTCAAGATTTCCTTGAATATTGGACACGGCTCTGAGCAACCAGATTTAGCTGAAGATGTCCCTGCTCATTGCAGGGGGATTGGACCAGATGGCCTTTAAATGTCCCTTCCAGCCCATTCTGTGGTGCAGAGCATTTCTTCCACCCTCGTTCCTGGCAGACAGGCACAGCAGGTTTTCCAAAGGACCAGCCAGGTGGCCTGACTGTGCTGCAGGGAATGTGGGTGTCCCACTGCTGTCCAGAGTGCTGAGGGCTGGGGGGCAGACAGCACAGGGGTGCTTCTGCAGGGTGAGCAGGAGCCTCCCTGCACTGATTTCCCTTCATCTGGGTGCTGCTGCTAATGTGCCTGTTGTGGTTTTGGTTTAGATTACATCAACGCACACAACTTCCACCGGCCTGCCACGGCAGGGCACATGGGAAAGAAAGAGAATGGGCTGGTGGGTGGCTCTGCCACTGTGCCCGGAGCAGCCGGGGCTCCTGCCACCAGGGCTTCGGACTCGGAGCTCATCCGCTTCTGCTACCTGCACATGCGAGAGCAGAGGAAGGAAAGAGAGAGCGGCACGGATATCAATGAAAACCTGATCTTTTTTGAGGAAACTCGTCCCAGGACCAAATCTGACCCCACTTCCAAAAGCTCTGGCCAAGGCTACAACGGGGCAGCTAAGGAGTACGACCCGGATGGCCTTGAGCAGGACAGGCACACGAGCAGGGCCAGGGCACACACCATAGACACCCACCTGCGCAGCGACGCCTCCCCCTTCTACTGCCAGTCCTGCCAAGCCAAGATCAAGAGCCGGCTGGCCTCGGGCACGGGGGGCAAGCCTGGCAGCACCCGCGACAACATGGTGGACTTGATGTCGCTTCCCCCTCCCGGGAACGATGAGGAGGAAGACGAGACGACGTCCCTGCTCCCCGCCATCGCCGCCCCCCCTCCTGGCTTCCGAGACAACAGCTCCGACGAGGACGACCCCAAGCGCCGGGCGGCTGCCCAGAGCCAGGAGCAGGGCAGGCACCTCTGTGGCATCCTCTACGACGAGATCCCGGTCACACTGATCGACAACGTGCAGCCACGGACAGTCCGAGACCATGCCCAAGAGCTGGATGATGCCCTGGTGTCCACCCTGCAGGCGCTGGAAGCCCTGGCTGCTTCAGAGGATTGTCCACATCCCCCACCACAGCAGACAGCAGGTATTTTGGTGGCTGTGACTCCCTTTTTTCCCTATAGCCTTTCTGTCCTAGGGTACATCCTTCCCTTTAGTCTCCTCCCATCCTATAAGTGACTGTGAAGCAGCTTCTAGTAAAAACTGAGTTGTGGCAACAGGCTCTAACAGGAGCGGCCAAGTTGCTGCTCAGAAGATTTCTAAGAAGCTGAGGTGGGACTCCTCTCCCTGACAGTGTCTGAAGGAGTCTCTTGGTTATCCCATATCTGCCACATGCCACCATGCTGGGGCAAGTCACTAACAAACCAGTACTGTGAGCATGAGTTCCTCCCCACTGTGACCCCACTCAGCTGGGACCTTTGGCCATCAGTCTTTGCAGGTTCCCATGCAGGTTTTGCAGTGTGTGAGCCCTTCACAAGGCAAACCTGCTGCCAGATGGGTGACTCTGGGACCAGCCTGCTGGCAGCACAGTCCTTTGTCCCTCTGCCCACCTTGGTTGCCCTACTCACTATGGCAGAGCACCTGTTGCTCAGTTTTCCTTCTTGTGCCAGACACGTCCCTGTAGTTCTGCTACCACCAACAATGGAAAGCTTCACAGGATCTTTTCCTGGGTCAGAAGCTGAATTGAGCTATCAAGCCAGCTCAATGCTGACAAGTGATCTCCCCTACAAGCCTTAACTCTTAGTTGCAAGAAGTCACAGAAGTTTCTCCAGTGTGCCCTGCATTCCTGGGACCCTCCTGCCGCAAGGAGTTCCCCTCTCCTCCACACAGCACTGTGGTGTGAGGGTTGTTGTGGGGTTTTCTTTGTGTCCCTCCTCAGGTCTCATTGTCCTGGCTGCCATCACTCCTGAGTCATCCTTGGACTCTGGCCACGAAACGAACTCCTCAGAGCTGACCGATGTCTCGGAGATGGTCTCTGCTATGAAGCAGCATCAGAACGCAGCCTACTTCCTCACCCAACACATCAACAAAGAAAACCTCCTGGCCAGGAAGGACTTGCCTTTCCGAATCCAGAGCTGTGCTGCCCAGGCTGTTCTCACCTCACCCTACCCCCTGAGCCGCCAGGACCCGAGCCCTACCCTGAAGCCAGCCTTCTCTACCCAGAGTCCCAGCCTTACCAACTGCAAGAGCAAACAGGAGCAGCAGCACGGGGAGCGGAGCTGCACCTCATCGGCCCAGCCAGGGCTGACCCCCCAGCTCAGTGAGCAGAGCAAGGGGGCTTCTGTGCCAAGCTCGGAGGGCAAAGGTGCAGGTCACACAAAAGCTGCCTTTGAGGTATCTCTGCATGCCACAGCAGCCCCGAGCAGGGAGCAGGCACAGGACCTACAAGAGAAGATGCCCAAAGAGGTGCAGCCGAGCTCCAAGCTCCTCCTGGATCACAAAAGCGGTGTAACTCCAGCCATCATTTCAGCTGCTCTGCAGCAGGTGGCAAACGCAAAAGCCTCAGCTCCCCAAGTGGTATCAGCCTTAAAAGAAGACCAGAACGTGAATGGTACCAGCAGCTGTGCACCAGCCAGCAGCAAGCCTTTGGCACTTAAAGGAGGTCCACAAACTGCAGAGACATTATGCAACTGTCAGCAGCAGCAGCAGCAACTCTCTCCGCAGCAGCACTGTGAAGTTTCTCCAAGTCCTAAGGAAGCTCCTGGCAGTCAGGCTGAAGCTTTCCACCTTGCCTCAGCAGGCGAGGAAATGATGTCCAGTAAGACTTTTGCCTCAAAAAGCTACCAGCAAAAAGTGAGTAGAGATGCTCCAGGAAAAGCTGCAAGCGGAGAGACAGGTCAGAAGGCAGGTGGGGAAGCCACAGGCCTCATCCTGCAGAAACACACAGCTCCTTCTAACCAAGGACAGAAAATACAACAGGAAAGCTCGGCCAAAATCTTAAAAGCTGAGAGCAGCAATGTGCACTCTCCATCACCTGGTAGCACTTTCAGGAGCACCAGTGAGGAAGCCAAAGGGCCAATCCAGCTGATGCCCAGATCCGAGAGCCTGCAGATTAGCACTGTGCCTTCCAAAAAAGTAGAAAAAGTCCTGGAGGTGACCCAACAAGATGCTGATGTGCCAGCTAAACCCAAAGCCCCAAAAGCTCCCTTCAGACTTAGGAACCTGTTCTCTGCAACATTTCCCACCCGGCTGAAGAAGGAGACGGACGAACGGCAGGCCCAGCTGCAGAAGGTGAAGCAGTATGAGCTGGAATTCCTTGAGGAGCTGCTCAAGCCAAAGAGCAAAGGCGACCTCCCGCCACAGGAGTATCTGCACCCACCTGCCCCAGGGCGCTGCAGCTGCCAGCTGAGGAGCAGTCCTGTGCAGAAAGTCCCAGGGATGTCCAGGGAGCAAAGGCGCAGCTGTGACTGCAAGCGGATTTGCAGGGGAATGAGGCCACCCCCCAACCAGCTGGTGATCCCAGAAGTGGAGAGGCGAGGCAGGGATAAAGCTGCAGATGACCAGAAGCAGGTAGAAGCCATCAGGCTGACAAGCATGAGCAGCCCTTCCAAAGGCAAACGGATACGCTCCACAAGTTTGGAGTCCAGAGAGTACCGGTCAGACCCAGAGAACGGCATGTCCTGTTTGACAACGTGCACCTCCCCAGGGGAGTGCATGGGCGCACCCCACTACAGGAAGCTACTGCGTCGCTACAGTGTCAGTGAAATAGATAAGACTGACAGGATGTCCTTGACCTCTGAGGTCTACCAGAACATCTACACAACCAAGCAGAAAGGCCCCCAGAAAGAGCCTGAGCCCAGCATCCTCTGTCCTGTTCTGAAGAGCAAAATCCAGGAAGCCTCTGGAGCAGCTGACCCCTCCTACGTCCAGATAGCACAGGACAAAAAGAACCAGAAGGGCTCAGCAGTGTTCTCAGTCCAGGAGGAGATGTATCCAAGTCCTGCTGAGCTGCGGGATGAAGACATGGAGGATGAGAAGTGCTGCTCCATCCGGTACTGCTTCTACTACAGAAAATGCGATGTTGCAGATGATGGGAGCGAGAAGGATGAGCTGTCCTATTCCATCCCCATGCAGATACTCCCAGGAATGAAGCTGGACAACCAGATGGTCCCAGTCATGAGCAGGACTCTTCAGGTTCTGGACGCAACAGCCTGCAGCAGTCCCAATGAGAGCCAGACCCAGGAAATAGATTTAAGGACCTCCAGTTTCGAGGGGAGCTTGGCAAAGATCAACACCCTTCGAGGCCACGCCTACAGCTTTCCCAACGGGTTTCTGCAGGTGCAGCTGGACACCAACGAGCTCCTGACCATCCTGAGGCAGTGTGTGCTGAGCCCTGAGGTCCGGGACTGCAAACCCTACATCTCCCAGCTGGCTGAGTACAAGCAGGAGCTGGCCCTCAAGTTCAAGGAGTTCCGGGCGTCCTGCCGCCGCGTGGCCGCCGTCGACAAGAGTCCCACCCACATGCTCTCCGCCATCACGAGCAGCTTCCAGGTGCTAAGCAGCCTCATCGAGACCTTCGTGAGGCTGGTGTACGTCGTGCGCTCCGAGTCCCAGCGCCAAGAGCTGCTGACGAAGGTGGAGGAGGTGGTGAGGAACTACACCTTCCTCCTGAAGGCCGCCGAGGAGTCCACGGCCAGAACGCTGAGCCACCAGCAGACCGTGGAGCAGCTCGCCCGCCAGTCAGCCACGGTCGCCACCGTCATGAGCACTCTCACACGCTCCCTGAAGACGTTGATCAATAAGTAAAGCCAGCTGTGAAGAACAACAAGCCAGCGTGTGCCAGGCCATGCTCTCAAATCTCACAGGTCTGGTGAGGATGCCATGTCTGCAGGCCCACGTTTACCGGGGATTGTGGTAGCCAAGACACTCTTTGATCTCTGCAGAACGGATGGTTGTGTTGGTGGTGGGTTTGAAGGGTGAATTCATGCCCTGTCACAAGCTGTGCAATCAGCTGGTCAAGGGGTTCAAGCTCTCTGCTTGTTCTCCCACACTGGCTTGTTGGTGATGGTATTTGGGAGGCACAGGCACCCTACCTACACACCAGTTTGGTTCCATGGGGTTCTGGGCCTCGCTCATGCAAAGACCTTTGTCACAGTTTGTGGTGGGTCAGTGAGTTACCAGGAGCTGAGCTGAGATCTCCTGGCTTCACCTGGGCAGTCTGGAGCCAAACCAGTGTCTTGCCACGTAAACAGTTCTGCCTCCAGGATCTTCCTGGCCCAGAAACACAATGTAATCAGCAGCAGAAGGGATCTCTGGGGTGCAAGTCCCTGCTGCTATGCTGGGGCTTGGGAAGTAGTCCTAGCATGGGCAGGTTGCCATAATCCTGGGACAGAGCTAGGGCACCCTACTGGGCGCTGCTCTCACAGCTGAGGCACCAGTGCTCCAGTCCTGAGCAAAGGCAAGGGCTTGATGCCTGCAAGTGGGGAGGATCCAGGGAACTACAGGCCTGTCAGTCTGAACTCAGTGCCAAGAAGCTCCTGGAGCAGATCCTCCTGAGTGCCATCATGTGGCACGTACAGGACAAGGGATCAGGCCCAGCCAACACAGGGGAAGGGCTGGTGCTGCTTGACCAGCCTGGTCTCCTTCTATGTCAGGGTGACTCGGTGTGTGAAGGAAAGGCTGTGGATGTTGTCTACCTAGACTTTAGTAAAGCCTTTGACACTGTGTTCTTACGCATTCTCCTAGAGAAACTGGATGGATGGATGGATGGATGGATGGATGGATGGATGGATGGATGGGCCCAGAGGGTGGTGGGGAATGGAGTTAAATCCAGACAGGGCCATCACCAGTGCTGTTCCCCAGGGCTCAGTGCTGGGTCCTGTCCTGTTTGGTGTCTTTCGAGGGCACCCTCAGTCAGTCTGGAGATGACACCAGTTTGGGTGGGAGTGTTGATCTGCTGGAGGGCAGGAAGGCTCTGCAGGGGGGTCTGGACAGGCTGGGTCCATGGGCTGAGGCCAACTGTGTGAGGGTCTGCCAGGCCAAGAGCCAGGTCCTGTCCCTGGGTCACAACAAGCCCTGCAGCTCCAGGCTGGGGCAGAGGGGCTGGAAAGTGCCTGGGGGGAAAGGCCCTGGGGGTGCTGCTCAACAGCTCCTGAACATGAGCCAGGTGTGCCCAGGTGGGCAGGAGGCCAATGGCACCTGGCCTGTCCCAGCCATGGTGTGGCAGCAGGACCAGGGCAGTGACTGTCCCCCTGACTGGGCTCTGGTGAGGCCGCTCCTCAAATCCTGTGTCCAGCTCTGGGCCCCTCACAACAAGACACCGAGGGGCTGGAGCATGTCCAGAGAAGGGAATGGAGTTGGGGAAGGGTCTGGAGCACCAGGAGCAGCTGAGGGAGCTGAGGGGGCTCAGCCTGGAGAAAAGGAGGCTCAGGGGGGACTTTCTGGCTCTTCACAACTCCCTGACAGGAGGGGGCAGCCAGCTGGGGATCGGTCTCTTCTTCCAGGTAACAAGTGACAGGATGAGAGGAAAAGGCTTCAAGTTGTGCCAGGGGAGGTTTAGATTGGATGGAAGAATAATTTCTTCACTGCAGGTGGTCAGGTTTTGGAACAGCTGCCCAGGGAAGTGGTGGAGTCATCATCCCTCGAGGTGTTTAAAAGACATTAGTTGTGGCATTTGGGGTCATGGTTTAGTGGTGGGCTTGGCAGTGCTGGGGGAATGGTTGGACTCAATAATCTTAAGAGGTCTTTTCCAAAAGACCTTAACCAAAACAATTCTGTGTTCCTCTTCTGGATGGCTGAATCCATGCTAGAGACCATGCAAGGAACCCAGATTGACTGATCTTTGACCACTGCAGCCAGAAGCTGGGCTAGCAGCTGAGGGGAGACCACTTCCACACCATTCTCCAGAGGTCAGGTTCATGTCCCCAAAGCTCAGGCCAAACCCCCTCCTATTTCTTTTCACTGTGACCATCAGAGAGGAGCCCCAGATCAGCTTTGACTGTGAGCCAGGCAGGGGCATTCCTCCTTGCCAGGGTCTTGGGGTTCTTTTTCTGTCTTCACCTGGCTGACTGCCATAAGAAGCATTACTTAGTTCTGTGAGGTGGTTATTTTCTCGGAATTGGGGTTTTTTGAATGTTCTGGGTTGTTTTATTTTTTCACTTCTAGGTGAATGGTGAAATGATTCCTAGTTGTGTTCCTTCCAACCCTTCCTCCTCCCAGTCTGGTAACAGACATAATCAATGAGACGGCCTTAACTGGTGTTTCCCTGCAGCCACCTGCCCTCCCAGAACAGAGCAAGGAGAGAAATGCAAGCTCACACATTGCATTGCCCTCACCCTGCCACCCACTACACTGCACGATCCCAGTGCCTGTGCCTGTCACACCCCTCGGGCTGGGCAGGAGGTCACAGCATTGGCCTCACGGGACCGAGGGCAGCTGTCCAACCCGGCCAGCTCGCCCCAGCCCTTGGCCACGATCAGGGATCTCCGTGTGAGCAGTCGCTTCCCATCTCTGTTATTTTTGATAAATATGCACATTCGAAATGTCTTGTTCTTCCATAGGAGCTATGGAAATGCACAAATGTGCTTTTAACATGCGCATCCTTGGAGTGCAATAACCTCCCCTGGCCCATGGCTGTCCTGGACATGTCCTGGGGCCGTGGCTGTCAGCAAGGCACAGAGGATCCTGCTGTGGGGACAGCCTCCTGATTTCAAGAACCATGTAGCAAATATCCAGTGGAAGAGCCAGTTGGGACTTCAGTCCATGGTGGGCAAGGCCTGTTACAGTGCTGAAGGCTGACAGGGAGACGTGTTTTCCTTCTCCCTGGGAATTACCTGGTATGAAACTCTGAGTTTCTTCAAAGCTCCCTGTTATGCCTATATCACTCCTCCATAAATCTCTCAGTCTAATACAGAGGAAATTTTTTTTATTGTCTGTATATAGTATATATAAATAAAAAATATATATAAATTATATCTATACACAAATTTATGTCTTGTTTTACAAACAAGAAAGATTAAATATATTAATCTTAATATCCAAACTAGCATTTGTGTCTTTTTTTAATAACTTTGTGGAAATGTGACTATTCTTACACGCACAAGACACTGTTTGTAAGCAAAACCTCCTATTTTTGTTGCTATAGAAATGCAGGTTTCACAGGCAGGTCTGAAATGAACTGTTTGACTTGCCAAGGTCACTTTTGTTTTGTTATTGGCTGTTTTGGTTTAATTCTTCCCCAGAACAGAGAGGCAGCAGCAGTCACCCCTTCAGTGCTGGCACTGGGCACTGTGGCCGTGCTGGGACACCCTCCTGCCCTAAAGCTGGGGAGAAAGCCTCCAGGAATTATAAAAGCCAAGTCTAATAAGGATCCAACACCTAAAAAAACCCACCCTATAGGAACTGGGTCATTCTCTATACGGGGGTTGAATGTGTTGTCTAAAGCAAAGGCGGCAGCACTTGAGACTCACACAGGTTCTCTGTGCCTCCAGGCTCGTTATTTTAATCTGCATCACACCATTTCCCATGCTGAACTAACGATGACACTGAACGGGACAAAACCCACCTATTTATAAAGCTGGATATGGATCAAAAACATGGAAAAGCCAAGAGGTTTTCTAACAACCCCCAGAGCCTGGAAATGTTACTGACAGCAGGGGGTTTAATCAGCGATTTCAGACTCAGTGCTTGGTACCATCTAGAGGGCAAAAAGCACACCATCAGAATGTTACTTGTGCAGGGATGTTATCCAGGAGCAGCCAAATGTCCCTGTGTGAACAGAGGAGCTGCACTGGTGCATACCCCCGAGGATGCTGTCGCTGTATTCATCTCCTAGGTGCAATCCCTGCACTTGTAGGGGACTTGTAAACACTCTCAAAGGAAATGATCCCAGTAAAACGTTCTTGTTAATGGTTCTGAATCACGGATATTGCAAAAAACTGCATCTCACTAACACAGCACAGACAATTGAAAGTGGAGTTTTTCACCCAAATCTAGTTCCCATTTCAGTGCCCATCTAGTTTATTTCCTTGCAGACTGCTTGGATCTCATTTAGCATCAACAGTTCTTCACTTCAAAGCCACTGTGCCCCAGGAAGTCAAAGCAAGTTAAAATATTGTGTGATAAACCAATTTTTCTGCATCCCCTCCCAGCAGAGCAGTCTGCCTGAGTGGCAGGTGGTGTTTGTTGCCCTTCAGCAGCTTCTCAGAGCAACACCAGCAGTACCTGCCCTTCTCACACTGCCTGCACCCCGAGTGTTTTGCTGTAGCCTCACAGCTGGTGCAGATTTCCTCCAGGACCTCCCCAGCTCAGCCACAGCTTGCACTCCTGGCCACCTGATGTCCCTGCAACCCCCACAGTCTGCTCCCTCCCTTTATCTCCTCTCATCTATGTCTGCTCTAAAGGAGTTCTCACCAAAGCGTTATCAGTGACAATGGATAGAAAAGGAACAAAAATTGGGCCACTGCTGGTCCCTCTAATGCTCAGGAGACCAGCAGAAGACCTGGTGTGCTGGTTTGGGTTGGGGTAGAGTTAATTTCCCTCTCAGCAGCTGCTGTGGGGCTGGGTTTGGCTCTGTGCAGGAAACAGGGCTGATAACACAGGGATGTTTGAGTTATTACTGAGCAGGGATTACACACAGCCAGGGCCTTTCCTGCTCCTCATCCTCACCAGGGAGGAGGCTGGGGGCACAAGGAGCTGGGGGGGACAGAGCCAGGACAGCTGATCCCAACTGACCCCAGGGTTGTCCCAGACCATACAGCATCACCCTCAGCACATAAAGCTGGGGGAGAAGGAGCAAGGGCAGACATTCTGAGTTTGTCTTCCCAAGTCACTGTTACACTGATGGAGCCCTGTCTTCCTGGAACACCTGCCTGCCATGGAAAGCAGTGGATGAATTCCCTGGTTTGCTTTGCTTGCCTGTGCAGCTTTTGCTTTATCTGTTCAGCTGCTTTGCCAGCTGAGGTTAAACCTCACTACCTGGCTGTCAGGGGTTAAAGTGTCAAAGGCAGAGGCTGGAAAATCAGCAGGCCTCAAGCAGCAGTCCCAAGATAGGTTTTGTGTCTCCATGGACTTTGCTGGTCATTGTCAGCTGGAGACAACAGCTGGGCACCATGGCTGAGAGCACTTTGAACTCTAATCCCCATGGCAGAGCAGACACATTCTCCTGTCAGGATTTCCATCCTCTCCAAGGTCTTGGCAACACTACACAGGACTTGCAGGAGCCCCAGTTACAACAGCAGACCAAGCTGAATAGCTGGGACCCACTGCTGCTTTCATCATGCCCAAGGGAGCTGACAGTCATATGGAAATGAGTAATGTCTACATTTTAGCCTCATTTAAAGCACAGTGTCTGGATTCCTGTGCTGTCACTTGTCCCCCACATACAGAATGGATGGAGGGGGGTTTCTGCAGCTGGAATATTAAAGCTGTTAAAAAGCAAACACACCAAGTGGCAGAAATTTCAGTGATGCCCCTCTAAGGTTTGTTACCCATGGCAAGGGCTGGTGAGAAGATGAAAGGGCTGGGAACATGAACCAGGTCAGGACACTTTACAGTGCTTTACTAAATCCCACTTGTGAAAAGCACCTTGGAAATACTCCTAAAGCTAATGAATATTCGCTTATTCCTAAGGCAAGACGGGCTCATTCCTCATACTTTTATTACCTGGGCTCCTTAGAAAGGCAGGTAAAACCACTGAGTGAAAAGATCAGGAACACAAAGGGAACCAGTCAGGATCCTTTCAAAACAATCACTAAGATCCCTAAGTCTGTATTGGTTCTAGTGGAGACTTGACAATACTATTTATTTCCCAGAGTTTTCACCTTTTCCTGACAAATGCTGTGCTTTCCCTTGGTGGTTGTGGTCCAGTGAGGTTCTGTGTAACTCTGGTAATGTTTGCAGTGCTAAGGGTGAGTGCTAAAGGCACCACTTTGCCTCTGTCCGCCAGCCTCTCCTCTCCTTCTGCCCCGATGTCGGTCCCTCACCCCTTTTTGGTATCAGCTTTCAGCCTCCGTCCCCTTTTTAGCCTCTTCAGCCTTCCAACCTTTTTGGCATTATTTTTTTTCTCAGCCTCTAACTTTCCTGTCCACCCTCCCACCCTTTCTCTGCCTCTACTTTTATTTTCTTTTTTTTTTTTGACCTCCACTTTTTTCCAGCTCCTACTTTCAGCCAAGGCGAAAGGGCAGAGCCCGGTGTTATTTCCATCAAGTGCCATTCATTAACAGAACCGGCTGTGAGGCAGTGAAGTCACAAGGCAACAGAAAGAAATAACAACCCTCAGCCACAGGCTTTTTGCATGAAAATGTGCTCTTGATTAGCGGCTGGTGGTAATTGAGTGGCAATTGTATGCAGAGAAGTGCCAAGAGGGGGACCAGGGCTACTTGTCTTGATTGACATCGCCAGGAAATTTGATGCTGTTACTGCGCTGCTTAAAACTTCCTGGAAAATTCATTCTCAGCTTGTGACACACAAAGGTGTTTCTGATTAATTGCATCTCCTTAGAATCAGGTAAGTAAGAAAGATTTTTTTTTTCTTTTTTGCCGTTTGTGTGTTTTCAGGTTCTCCTTAGTTGAACAGTAATTCAATTCACAATTTACACAACTTGATGGAACACGGCACCTCAGGCTACGAGCTTGTCCTTTCTGCTTGTCCAAGCCAGCTTGTGCTTGTCCGTACTGTAAACCACAGGAAAATTAAATAAAATCCTTTAGATTGAAAGTAAATAATGCAATTTATTGTATTTTGCGTTCAGAATGAAGCACGCCAGCTGTAGTGAGGTGCTTTAATTCTGAAAAAGGGCATCCACATAAGAGCTGAGACACTCCAACGCACTTACACGATCTGTGATCATTCCCCTGAGCATCCTTTGACAGAAATCCCGACTCACAAGCCAGTGCGAGTTTGGTTTTCAATGGATGCAACCACACAGTCTCTCCTTTTATCCCAAGAACCAGATAAACCTCTCACTCTTCAAAGCTGCTTCTCCTCGTCCCTGCATGTCCTTTTGCCATGGCAAAGCAAACTGCTCTAGACAAGCTGTGGCTGAGGAACCTCCTGAGCGAGTTTTTGCCTTTGTTTAACCAAGACTTTGGTGCATTAAGAGCTTTTCCTTAATCAAAGCCCTGAGATTATCCTGTTCCAGGAGCTTTGTGAGTCGTTAGTGGAGGTGGACTTTTGTCCTCGGGAACAAAGCGCTGGCTGATCTACAAAGGCTGAAACACTGAGGGAAGCAGGTGGGTGTGAAAACACACCTGGCCGTCAGCTCAGAAAGGAAATTTAAAAAAAAAAAAATCTTTGATTTTATACATAAGAGATTGCCAGTTCCTGGTTTTAGGATCTAGGGGTTTTTTCCCCCTTTTTTTTCCTTTCTTTCTCTTTTTTTCCTTCTCTTTTTTCTTTCTTTTTTTTCCCT
Organism: Drymodes brunneopygia; assembly: GCA_013400955.1. NCBI lineage: Eukaryota > Metazoa > Chordata > Aves > Passeriformes > Petroicidae > Drymodes > Drymodes brunneopygia. Next base: position 102,406 of record VZTZ01040285.1, read on the forward strand.
TTTTTTTCTTTCTTTCTCTTTTTTCCTTCTCTTTCTTTTTTTTTTCTTTTTTCTTTTTTTCACTCCTCCAAATGGCATCTCTGTGACACCAGGAGGAACCTGATAGGAAAGCTGCTTCCAAAGCCCTGTGTAGGGAAAGCCAGGCAGGGCTCATCAATGAGAAGCATAATTTGCATGTTTAAATACACCCTCGGCTGCCTTCAGCCTCAGGTTCCCAGTGCCTGGTTCACAAATAAACGGAGGGGAGACTGGGATGTTGGGACACACAAAAATCTCATGCTGTATTTAAGAACAAGGGAGAAAAAATAGAGTTTAAAACAAGAGTGAAGCAAATACTTCAAAACCAAGGTTTGCCCCAGACCAAAGGCCAGGAGTCAGCAGTGAATGAGTGCAGTGATGTGGATTTGGGACAAGAACGTGGCTGCTGGAAATTTGGGAGGTATCCACAAATGCCATCACTTGAACCATCAGTAGCCACCCACCAGTGAAGTTTTCTTCACTGCTAAGATTAATTTTGTTTGGTTAAGATGATTTTTGTTTGTTAAGGTGAGCAATGATTAGCAACAAATTAGAAGCAAAAGGCTGTGTTCTTCCCTCTCCATTCCCTGGATTTGTTGTGTCACAGCATCTCACAACTCCTACAGCTCCACCAGAAAATAATCAAAACTACCATATATTGATATTACAAGTCCATTAATGCAAAGTATGGGAAACTACATCTATTTTAATCCAGATTAATTCCAAGTTTAATGACTCTGTACAAAGTGTTATAGAAAACTTCCTCAAAATATGGTTTTGTAGCCATTAATTTATGGGCCTTTGGGGATAATGGCAGCAGCATTTGGGGCCAGGAGAGTTGTAAGAAAATAAAGAAAACGTGGCCAGCTCCCCTTGATTGTGGATGATTTCTTCTGATTGAATTCTCAAGGACTCAAAGCAAATCAATGTCAAATTCACCTCAGAAGTTTATTGTCTCTCAGTCAGGTAACATGAGTGGGCATTACACAATTGCATGAAAATTCTGAAGAAGCTGTTTGTGCCTTATTTTTTCTTTTTTTTTTGTGTATTTATATACACATGTCAATCTTCCTCCTTCACTTTGTGGGGATAATAACAAGCACAGACAGGGAGTGAAGAGTCACTGATTTGGTGTCATCTTTACCCTGGACTTGCTGGTTGTTATGTGTCTGACAGAAACACAGAAATGTGAGCAATTATCAATTCCTGCATTTTCTTTGTTGAACTACAGGCCTTTTTTTTTTTTTTTTGAAAGGTTTATAAAAATACATACAAGCTAAAATCTGAGTATCATTTCCTTCAAAACAGTGAAGGGTAATTTGAGATAATTAAGCCTTTAAAAAATGACAGGACTATATTGGCCTATTAACAACGACTGGAGACTGGATCAAATTTAGGAGGAGAATAAACCACTATAAAAATCACATCGGTGGGATTCCTGGGGGTGTCCTGTGCAGGGCCAGGAGTCAGGACTTTGTGATTCCCTTCCAACACAGGATATTCTATGATTCAACGATATCCAGGTTTAAAGGTTAACAATCCAAGTTTAAAGGTTAAAAAAAACCCTTAAGCACAACGTTTATTTTCACTAAAGATAAATTATTGGGCGTAATGCAGCCACACACAAGCCGACAGTTAACCAAAGGCTAATTTGGTATTAGTCCATAGTTAGTTACATATATAACTGTATACAAGATAAATAGATACACACACACATATGCATGTATCTATATATATGTAGCAACGTATAATTTGGTACGGAATTGGGTACAAAATCCCGACTACAAACGTGAAAAAGGCCTCAGGAATTAATCAGCGTGTTCAAGCAGCCCCCACGCGGGTTTGCCCTGATCCAAAATCAAACCACCCCCTGAAGGGCACGGCCG
>VZTZ01040286.1:1253-27004 GCA_013400955.1 Drymodes brunneopygia
GCCCCTGGGCGAGGGGGGAGCCTCAGGGTGAGGGGAGCCCCAGGGCGAGGGGAGCCGGGGCCGTGGGGCTGCAGCCTCGGGCCGGGGAGCGTTCCCCAGAGCTCCGGTGCTGGGCCGTGTCTGCCCGTTCAGCTGGCTGTGCTCACGGCAGGTGAGCCAAAAGCCAAAGCCAGCAGCAGGATTTGTCCGTCAGGGTGTTGGTGTCACACCCGGCCTGCCCGTCCCCCCCTGCCCGGGGCCAGCCCGGGGTGACACTCGGCAGTCACATGGTGGCTTTAACATCTGCCTTGGTGACTTCCGTGCTGAGTCAAAGCCGCGGTCACGCTGCGGTTCTGAGCATCTGCAGTGTCCAGCAGCACCAGCGATGTTCAGAGATTTACAGAATCTCAGACTGGTTCGGCTTGGGAGGGACCTTAAAGCCCATCCAGGGACACCTCTCACTGTCCCAGCTGCTCCGAGCCCCGTCCAGCCTGGCCTGGGACATTCCAGGGCTCTGCTCTCTGGTTTGCCCTGCCCCATCCTGAGCTGGTCCCTCCCTCCCCATCGCCACGGGGCAGGTGTGACACGCCTGGAGAGCTTCTCAGCCCAAAAAACAGGGGAAAAAAATCTGGGAATGGGCAGTGTGTTCTGGTCTGCCTTTGCCGGCAGAGCTGGTGTTCCCCCTCCTGGAAATCCTGAAGCAGAGCATCGCTGGTGTCCTGGGGGACTGAAGGGAAAAACCTCCCAGAGAGGAGGAGGAGCTGGGCTTCCTCAGGCTCTGTCCTGCCGAGGGTGGAGAAGTTCCAGGGCTGAGAGGAAGCAGAGTCTTTGCAGCTGAAGTGAAAGTGTTGTGCATCAGCAGTGCCCCTCCAGAGCTGCTCAGTGTGGGGAATAAAGCCAATAACCCTCCTGAATGTTCTATCTGCAGTGCACATCCAGAACTGCTCAGTGTGGGAAATAAAGCCAATAACCCTCCTGAATTTTATATCTGCAGTGCACATCCAGAACTGCTCAGTGTGGGGAATAAAGCCAATAACCCTCCTGAATTTTATATCTGCAGAGCACATCCAGAACTGCTCAGTGTGGGGAATAAAGCCAATAACCCTCCTGAATATTGCACCTGTAGTGCACATCCAGAGCTGCTCAGTGTGGGTGGGAAGTGGGAAATAAAGCCAATAACCCTCCTGAATTTTGCCCCTGCAGCTTTGTGTGGGACAGCTCAGAAGATGATGGTGTGCAATCAAACAAGAGAAAACTCCTGGCCCTTGGTCAAAGCCAGGACCTGTTTGTCTATGAATTCAGTGTGGAGGATGGAAAGCACAGCCCGAATCCCCTGCACAGCTGTAAGGGAGAGACACTTAAGAAGCTCCTGGAAGCTAAAAACATCAGTGAGTAGCTGTCAGTGTGCTCCATGGGTGAGGTTATTGCAGGTGTGGTGCTGCTGCTCCTGCTGGGGTGAATCAGCCCTGGGATTGGGCACCAGGGAGTGTCAGGTACCTGCAGTGTGATCAGCAGGATTCATAGGCTTGAAAAACAATGGGGGCATTTCTGTGTGCAGAGGTGGCCTTGCTGGAGATCATTAAACTCTTTGTCAGGTCGTGTTTGGGTGATACAAAGTTAAAAATAAATCTTAATGAAATATATGCAACCCAGCTCTCTTTCAATTTAACTTCTAAATTTTTTTAAATTTTAATTTTTTAATTTTAAATTTCTTTTAATTTTTTAATTTTAAATGTTTAAATTTAAAAATTAAATTTTAACTTTAATGTTGGGATTGATGGGAAGAAAACAGAGACAGGGCCCCTCAATAACCCTGCAAAGACTAATTAAACCTTTAACCTTGTATTTTATGATTACCAAGCATAGTGTGCAGTTAGAACGAGCCTTTGGTGTTTTACATGTTCTTAAACAGTCTCCTTTCCTAAAATATTTTATGTCCAAAGTTTGTGGCTTTGCAGTGCTGACTGACATGTTATTTTGTGCTGATTTTTTATGTTCTTCATAGTATTGACCACTGAAAAAGCCACATAAAAAGTTTTAGGAAATTGTTCTGGAATTAGAGCCCCTGGCACAGAAAGGGAGATTTAAAATCAGCCACCCCAAATCCCAATCCCAGCTTCTGTCAGGGTGGCAGCTGGGGCACTGTATTTGAGCTGTCACTCCCTTGAGACTCCTTTACAAATCAAAAATCCCAGCTGGCTGTAATCCAAATTCCAAATATCTTTAAATCTGCAGGTCTGCCTTCAGTTTCCTCTGTGAAGATCCTGTCTTTTGGAAACAACAAGTGCAAACTTCTGCTCAACCAGTTCATCCTGGTGCACCTGAGCTTTGCTGGGCCAGCCTCACCCCCAGAGAGCTGTGACTGCTTCACCCTGGGGCTGCCTCCAGGAGCTGTGGGGAGAATCACAGACTCCCAGTTCTGCAGGGGGATCCTGTTCCTGTTGGACAGTGCTGGCTGCATTTGTATCCTTTGCAGGAGAGACCAGGAAAAGTCATCTGGAAGAAGCAAAGTTGCTTTTCTTTGCTGTCAGAGCCGAGCAGAAATTTCTTTAAAGATTTAAGATCATCATTTAAGTGAGATGCCTGCAAGGGGGGTTGTGTGGCCAAATCCTGGTTGTTGCAGTGAAGTGCCAGGGTTGTGTGTCCAGGGTTTCCACTGGGGATCTGCTTCCCACTGGATTCATGGCTTTAATTTTTGGGTTGGATTCGTGGCTCTGTGTGTCACAGGCTGGCTTCTCCTGTCACCTGGTTGCTTAATTAAAACAGAAATGGTCTGCAGGCACACAGGGGATAGAGCTTGGGAGGCAGATTTGTGTGCTGGGATGAGCTCAGGCCTGTTAAATCAGACCTGGATTTATCCTGTTCCTGGTCATCTTTTGACACATTCAAATGCAATAAAGTCAGGTTGCCTTTCCCTCCTCTGGGAGCCAAAATTCAGCACCTTCCCCTCCTGAGTACCTGCCCTGTGGGCACTCCAGGGCCAGGCTTTTCCTTCATCTTATCTACAGACATATTTGACTGCTGTGATGGTGCCACCCTGGGCAAGGTCAGCGTGGCCCTGGGGGCTGGGCAGGGCCAGGGCCCAGCCCCCCTGTCCCCCCTGTCCCCCCTGGCTGCCCTGGCAGTGTCCCCTGACCTCAGCACAGCTGTGGTGACCAACAGCTGCCACTGTGCCCTGGCTGTGCAGCTCAACACCTACTTCAGGTACAGCTCCTGGGGAGGGCTTGGGGCTGAGCTGACCCTCACAGGTCCCTAATCCTGGGCCTGTCCTCACCATGGGCAGCTTTTCATTCTGAGTTCTGTGCTGGGGCAGAAATCTCCTCTTTGTTTGAACATTGTTAAAGTGGCATAGAATAAATTGGAGCAAACAATGAATAGACAAAGGAAAATGTATCTGTAGCATCTTTTTGTTTTAATTTATCTGTTAACAAATACATAAACTTTGTCTTGCACTCCACGTTCTTTCCACTGAGGTGCTCTCAGTGCCAGGGGTGCTTCTAGAAATGCTGTGGGCTATGGAATGATCAAAGTCTGCTGGTGCAGCTGTGCTGATTTAGATTGGTAAATCAGGGCCAGGTGGTAATTAAGAGGTGGTGTCCACCTCAAAGCAAGGAACATCAGGTTTTGATGGCTCACCTGTTACCCTGAGAGAAAACTGCACCGAGAGCTCCTGGAGCAGTTACACGTGAAAAAAACATCTTCAATCATCTGAGCAGGGTGAAATTTCATCTTTATTTCTTTACAGCCAGTTCCCTGAACATTTGCTGTGTAAGAGAGATCCTGAAAGTCGTCCAGTGAAGGCTCCAGAGGGGCTGGATGAGGATGAGCTGGCCAGTTCTGAGCACAGCATGGAGCTGCTGCCCTCACCTTTCCGCCCAGACAGGTACAGAGGGCAAAACCCCCCTGACACAGGCTGGGCCTTGCCTCCTTGGGATCACTGATAATAAACTGCTGGTTTGTTTTTCCAGTTGTGCTTGTGACAGGTGAAATCAGCCCGTTCTGCTGTAAATATTTTGAATTTAGGGTGGGCCAAGGCTCCTCTATGTACAGCATTGAACAGCTTCCAAGCAGGAATTGCTGCTTTGGGGTTGCCTTTAAGTCTTAGAGTGATATTAATAAAACATGTGAATTACAGCTTGATGTAAGAAAGGCTCAGTTCTGGAATTAATCCTGTTCTATTGTTTTGTAATTGATGGGGCATTTTCTGTGAGGAAAAGAAAACTTTTTACTGAAAATGCTAAACTTGGATGTTTTCAGCTAATACAGCTGTGATCACTCGGGTGGGCTGCAGGGAGTATTTAAATAAATAGGCAAATAAAGAGGCCGTGTCATTGTTAAAATGCAGGATACTGGGTGGATTTTATTTAACAGAGAGAGCTTTGTCTGCCTGGTTCTTGGAGTTCTGGTATTACAGGTGGCTGTCCCCTCCCCAGGTCCTGGAAGGCACACTTATCCTCCCTGTGGGACAGAGTCAGGAGAAGAAGAACACCAGCTTCTCCAGATCTGGGGAACGACTTGAATTTGCCTTGGTATCAGTTTGTCACCCACGTGGAAGATCATGACCCTGAGCTTTGTGAGGACCCAGAGAGGATGGTGGCCTTTGTCCCCAGGGCTGTCACCTGGGCGGCTTCCCGAGCCCTCCAGAGCCAGGGAGCAGCCCCGGGGGATGCAGGGCAGCAGTGGGCACAGATCCCCGTGGGAGCAGGCCAGGAATTGGTGAAGCTGGAGTGCAAGCTGGTGACTGGAGCCAAAGCTGTGTTCGTGGTGCTGGCACAGGACTCGGGGCTGTCCCTGGCGCTCTGGGATTTCGAGGCGCAGGAGGTGACGTGTTCCCACTTTGGCAGGAGCAGTGTCTCTGTGGAGTGCAGTGCAGAGGTGCCTCTGTGCCTGCTGCTGACAGGTGAGGGCTCAGGGGCTGCCCTGTGGGGGTTTGGAGTGTTTTACCTGGCTGCTGTTGGGTGATTTCCATTCCATTCCTGCTCGGCTGAAATCCAAACGGAGCCGCTGCAGCTTTGCCTTGTTCTTTGGGAGGCAGCAGTGGGGAGCAATGCTGCTGCTGCTGTCCAGCCTGTGGCTGTTCTGGCTCTAATTATGGCTTGGTTCTGTCATTCAGAGCGTGGCCTGTCCCTGGTCCTGTTTGGATTGACTCAGGAGGAGTTTCTGAGCAGGCTGATGATGTTTGGCAGCGCTGGAGTGGTGGATTCCGTGTGTCACCTCAATGGGTGGGAGAGGTGCTCCATTCCCCTGCATGCCCTCGAGGTGAGGAAAGCTGCCTCGTGTCCTGGGAATAACAAACTGCTCCTTTCAACTGCTGAGTGCAGTTTGGCAGTGTCAGTGTGGGTTTAGGCACGATTCAAAGTGTGTCTCAAACCTGGGGGCAGAAGGAAGTGGTTTAGTTACTGAACAAACAGTAAAACCCCAAGCAGATGAGTAACCCCAAGGGAGAAATGCAGCAGCAAAGTGAATGCACATTAATAAAATAAACCAGAATAAAGCAGTGCTCAAAATTCCCTCTTAATTGGACCCAAAAGCAATTTTGCCAATTTCTGCAGTTTTTGTCCTCTTGCAGAATGTTAAACGTTAAAAGAGATCCCTGGAACTGGATTTTTGGGTTTATTATACCATTCTTATAAAATTGCTGTGAGTTTTATTCAGAGTCCTGATTCTCACAGGAGAGAATTTGTTTTACATTGCTGCAGTAACACTTTGGGCAGGGTTTGAGCAGAGCCTGGCAGGCACTGGGCAGCTCACCTGGTTATTTTGGGCTGCAGGTGCTGCACACAGAATTTAAACCCCCTCTGCTTCTCTGCACGTGCAGTTTGTCACCGAGGGTGGAGTGACAGTCCCAGCACAGTGTGTGGGTTTGGAATCCATGCCTGACTGCTCTGTTCCATGTCTGTCCAGGCAGGTTTGGAGAATCACCAGCTGGACACAGTGGACTTGTTCTTAAAAAGCAAAGAAAGTGTTTTCAGCCTCTCTGCACCCTGCCCTGGGCCTGAGCACTCTGGGGATGGTGCCTCCCAGTCTTACCTGAGAAGTGAGTGAAACACCTGAAAGCACAGAGGGGATTGCTTTCATTCCCTCTCTCCCCATGGCTGTGTGTGCAGTGCAGATGTTGAGCTGTTTTTGGGACCTTTGCAGATCTGGAGGAGCTCAGGCCAGCTTTGAACCTGCTCTGCTCAGCCATCCAGGAGAATGATGTGGAGCCTCACAGCAAACAGTTCTCTGAGCAGCTCCTGAGCCTCACCCTGGCTTTCCTCACCAGGCAGCTGGAGGAGATCTTTGTGCACACCCAGGGTGAGTGGTTCATGCTGGCTCACATCTGGGAATGTGTCAGCATTGAAGCCTTTTCATTGAAAGCTTAAATTTGCCCAGAATTAACATAAAAATACTAGAATGAAGTGAGTGAAGGATGTTCATCCCTGCATTTTACATTGGATTCACATGACTAATAATTGGTTGGATTAACACAAAATTTCAGTTCTTCTTTACTGATCCCTGGGCAGGAAAAGCCCTGAGTGAGGGCAGGGAGCTCTGTGGGGTTGTGGCTGTGTCCTGGCAGGGTGCTGGGGGTGCTGGGCTGTCACTGCCTGTGCAGGGCACAGAGCTGAGGGGTTTCTATTCATTAATCAGCACATTTGGTAAAATCCTGCCTGTTCATTCCCATGTAACTGGTGTCCTGGGTGCTCTTGGCAGAGCCTGATGAATTCCTGCAGAAGGCTGCAGACATTTTGACTGATTACATCATTAAACTGAGGAAATTCCTGAGGAAATATCCTCGACCCCCAACAACTCCAGGGCACTCAGGGGCTGACCTGGATGAAGACCTGCCTGAGATAGAAGAGAGCCAAGAGTGGGAAAAGCTGACACCAGAGGTGAAAATGAATAACCCAGTTTTTACTACTGTCACTAAGTTTATTGAAGGAGATCATTAATGTGGAAATATCTGAAAGCACTGGGGAAGGAAATCAATGCAGGGATTATAAAGATAGATCAGTTTGTTGCATGTTTTTTTCCCTTTAGGAGGTCATTGCTGAGGCCATCCTGAGCAACAAAATGCCAGAGGCCCAGATCTTCTTCCGAAGGCAGCATCACCCAGCTGAGAGCCTGCAGGAGTTCATCCAGACAGGTCTGAGCCTGGTCTATGACTGCCTGCTCAGGGGCAGCACCAGGGAGGCCTCTGAGCTGCTGAGGAACATGGTGAGAGCTGCTCAGGGGCTTTCATTGGTGTTCATTTGTGATTAATGAAATCCAGGGGCACGGGGAACTCCTCAGGGTGCTGGGGGTGTTGGNACTGAACAAACAGTAAAACCCCAAGCAGATGAGTAACCCCAAGGGAGAAATGCAGCAGCAAAGTGAATGCACATTAATAAAATAAACCAGAATAAAGCAGTGCTCAAAATTCCCTCTTAATTGGACCCAAAAGCAATTTTGCCAATTTCTGCAGTTTTTGTCCTCTTGCAGAATGTTAAACGTTAAAAGAGATCCCTGGAACTGGATTTTTGGGTTTATTATACCATTCTTATAAAATTGCTGTGAGTTTTATTCAGAGTCCTGATTCTCACAGGAGAGAATTTGTTTTACATTGCTGCAGTAACACTTTGGGCAGGGTTTGAGCAGAGCCTGGCAGGCACTGGGCAGCTCACCTGGTTATTTTGGGCTGCAGGTGCTGCACACAGAATTTAAACCCCCTCTGCTTCTCTGCACGTGCAGTTTGTCACCGAGGGTGGAGTGACAGTCCCAGCACAGTGTGTGGGTTTGGAATCCATGCCTGACTGCTCTGTTCCATGTCTGTCCAGGCAGGTTTGGAGAATCACCAGCTGGACACAGTGGACTTGTTCTTAAAAAGCAAAGAAAGTGTTTTCAGCCTCTCTGCACCCTGCCCTGGGCCTGAGCACTCTGGGGATGGTGCCTCCCAGTCTTACCTGAGAAGTGAGTGAAACACCTGAAAGCACAGAGGGGATTGCTTTCATTCCCTCTCTCCCCATGGCTGTGTGTGGAATGCAGATGCTGAGCTGTTTTTGGGATCATTGCAGATCTGGAGGAGCTCAGGCCAGCTTTGAACCTGCTCTGCTCAGCCATCCAGGAGAATGATGTGGAGCCTCACAGCAAACAGTTCTCTGAGCAGCTCCTGAGCCTCACCCTGGCTTTCCTCACCAGGCAGCTGGAGGAGATCTTTGTGCACACCCAGGGTGAGTGGCTCCTGCTGGCTCACATCTGGGAATGTGTCAGCATTGAAGCCTTTTCATTGAAAGCTTAAATTTGCCCAGAATTAACATAAAAATACTAGAATGAAGTGAGTGAAGGATGTTCATCCCTGCATTTTACACTGGATTCACATGACTAATAATTGGTTGGATTAATACAAAATTTCAGTTCTTCTTTACTGATCCCTGGGCAGGAAAAGCCCTGAGTGAGGGCAGGGAGCTCTGTGGGGTTGTGGCTGTGTCCTGGCAGGGTGCTGGGGGTGCTGGGCTGTCACTGCCTGTGCAGGGCACAGAGCTGAGGGGTTTCTATTCATTAATCAGCACATTTGGTAAAATCCTGCCTGTTCATTCCCATGTAACTGGTGTCCTGGGTGCTCTTGGCAGAGCCTGATGAATTCCTGCAGAAGGCTGCAGACATTTTGACTGATTACATCATTAAACTGAGGAAATTCCTGAGGAAATATCCTCGACCCCCAACAACTCCAGGGCACTCAGGGGCTGACCTGGATGAAGACCTGCCTGAGATAGAAGAGAGCCAAGAGTGGGAAAAGCTGACACCAGAGGTGAAAATGAATAACCCAGTTTTTACTACTGTCACTAAGTTTATTGAAGGAGATCATTAACGTGGAAATATCTGAAAGCTCTGGGGAAGGAAATCAATGCAGGGATTATAAAGATAGATCAGTTTGTTGCATGTTTTTTTCCCTTTAGGAGGTCATTGCTGAGGCCATCCTGAGCAACAAAATGCCAGAGGCCCAGATCTTCTTCCGAAGGCAGCATCACCCAGCTGAGAGCCTGCAGGAGTTCATCCAGACAGGTCTGAGCCTGGTCTATGACTGCCTGCTCAGGGGCAGCACCAGGGAGGCCTCTGAGCTGCTGAGGAACATGGTGAGAGCTGCTCAGGGGCTTTCATTGGTGTTCATTTGTGATTAATGAAATCCAGGGGCACGGGGAACTCCTCAGGGTGCTGGGGGTGTTGGGTGCACCTGGAACAGGTGGGATTGCAGTGGGAATTCCCTTGTTTGAGGAACATGGTGAGAGCTGCTCAGGGGGTTTCATTGATGTTAATTTGTGATTAATGACCTGCAGGGCCATGGGGAGCTCCTTGGGGTGCTGGGGGTGTTGGTTGCACCTGGAACAGGTGGGATTGCAGTGGGAATTCTCTGGTTTGAGGAACATGGTGAGAGCTGCTCAGGGGGTTTCATTGATGTTAATTTGTGATTAATGACCTGCAGGGCCATGGGGAGCTCCTTGGGGTGCTGGGGGTGTTGGTTGCACCTGGAACAGGTGGGATTGCAGTGGGAATTCTCTGGTTTGAGGAACATGGTGAGAGCTGCTCAGGGGGTTTCATTGATGTTAATTTGTGATTAATGACCTGCAGGGCCATGGGGAGCTCCTTGGGGTGCTGGGGGTGTTGGTTGCACCTGGAACAGGTGGGATTGCAGTGGGAATTCTCTGGTTTGAGGAACATGGTGAGAGCTGCTCAGGGGGTTTCATTGATGTTAATTTGTGATTAATGACCTGCAGGGCCATGGGGAGCTCCTTGGGGTGCTGGGGGTGTTGGTTGCACCTGGAACAGGTGGGATTGCAGTGGGAATTCTCTGGTTTGAGGAACATGGTGAGAGCTGCTCAGGGGGTTTCATTGATGTTAATTTGTGATTAATGACCTGCAGGGCCATGGGGAGCTCCTTGGGGTGCTGGGGGTGTTGGTTGCACCTGGAACAGGTGGGATTGCAGTGGGAATTCTCTGGTTTGAGGAACATGGTGAGAGCTGCTCAGGGGGTTTCATTGATGTTAATTTGTGATTAATGACCTGCAGGGCCATGGGGAGCTCCTTGGGGTGCTGGGGGTGTTGGTTGCACCTGGAACAGGTGGGATTGCAGTGGGAATTCCCTGGTTTGAGAGAGCCTGGCTGGGGCTGTGTGCTGGCTGAGTCTGAGCAGCACTCAGTGAGGGTGGCTCTGCCCAGGGAGGTGTCACAGGATTTGTACCCAGGACATCAAGAACATCCCTGTGGGACTGTCCCCAGCCTCTCTGTCAGGGCTTGGGAAGGAAAGCAGCTGTGTTTGCCCTGTGTTTGGTGGCTTTGGAAGGAAAGCTCTGTGTTTGCCCTGTGTTTGGTGGTTTTGGTGCATTCTCAGGGCACATTTTACAGTCGGTGTCTCCTTGGTGCCAGGGCTTCGACGTGAAGCAGGAGCTGCACAAGATCTGCTTTCACACCCAGGACAAACCTGTCAGGGACCTCCTGGTGAGTGCAGTGAGTGCAGCAGAGGCTGTTTGAGTGTTTGAGGACCTCCTGGTGAGTGCAGCAGAGGCTGTTTGAGTGTTTGAGTGCAGCCCTGGAGCTGTGTTTGTGCTGAGGGGAGCCCCTGCACTGAGCTGAGCTGACCCTCAGAGCAGCCACAGCCCGGGCTTGTCCCTGCCCCTCCCGTGCCATTCCTGGGCCATTCCTGGGCCATTCCTGTCCCTCTGGGTTTGCAGTTCAGCTGCAGAGCTGGGCAAATGTCATTTCCTTGTCCTCTCTCTGCTCTGGTTCTCTCACATCTCCTGTCATTTAAGTGCATTGCCCTCTGCTCCCAGCGTTTTTTCCCAGCAGTTGGTTAATTGTTTGCACTCACAGGGTCGTTTACAACTTGAATATATTCAAGACAGATAAAAATTGGAGGTACTGCTTTAACAATTGGAGGTAATGCTTTGATTTAAATCAAAGGTGAAAGTGTTAAGAGAAGAAAATTATTTTTCTGAAGAAGAGAAGAAAATGATAGACTTTGTGCATCAGGTTGAAAGCTTCTACTCAGAATCCTTCCAGGAAAATAGAGAGACTCAGTCTCTTTCCAGGTAATATGGGTTATTAATTTTAATTATTAATTAATGACATTAATAGGATTTAAAATGTGCTGGATTCTACATTCTGTGTGATTTACTGCACTAACAAATGCAGTCTTTAATTTCATTAATTCCACACTGGTCTGCATTTGCAGAGATCAGAGTCAGTGTGGGGACTGAGTCATTTTCTCATTAATGTTCTCTCATGACAAACTGTTGTGTGAATCATGACAAACTATTGAGAGGGTGACAGAGCTCCTCTGCTTCAAACCAGGCATTTTTAATAATAATATTAGAACTCCAATCAGTTATTTGTGTTCAGATGTTTGCTCTCTTTTTGATCAAACTGAATAACCTAGAAAAATCATTTTGCAGTTAAATAATGGTGAAACTGTTATGACACTGACAATTTGTTATGTCAGCTTTGGGGAAAAATGAGGCAATTCTTGGGTTCTCAAGCCTTGAGCTCAAGTCAGACCCAGAGTGGGAGCTTTGCTGAGCCTTCCTGAGCTGCTCCTGGCTGGACTGGGGCTTGTCCCTCCCAGGAGCAGCAGAGCCCCCCTGACCCCAGCCCTTTGCAGTTCCAGCAGCTGGAGGAGGGAGCAGGACCTGAGTGGCCCCTGGGCAGTGCTGAGCTCAGAGCTGGGCTGGGGCAGCCCCAGGAGCCCCAGCAGCAGCAGCAGCAGGCTCAGAGTGATGTTTAACTGGGCTCACTGGTGGGATCAGCTGGTGCAGGAGATGATTCTGCTGCCCAGGAAGCCACGCCAAGGCAAGTGCTGGGGGACTGAGGGCTTAAACTGGGAGTTAAAATCCCTTTGGCACTGGTGCAGCCTCTGTACTCACTGCAAAAGAGTTAAAAGCTTGTGCTAGCACAGGGTAACCATGGGTTTCATCCCATTCCCTCCTGGATCTGGGCTGTTCCTGTAGAGAGCAGTTTGGAAGTGGCTGGAAAGGCTTTGCCTGAGGCATGGCCACGTGTGAGTGCCATCCTCTGCCACCTTCTGTCCCACCCCCGTGGAGCTCCAAAATATCCTTCATCTCAGCAGCTGTGCATTAAAAAATAGGTGCCCAGAGGGACAGGGCACAGGGAGTGGCTTCCCAGTGCCAGGGGGCAGGGATGGATGGGAGATTGGGGAGGAATTCCTGGCTGGGAGGGTGGGGAGGGGATGGATGGGATATTGGGAAGGAATTGTTCCCTGGGAGGGTGGNCAGAGTTCTGTATAAAAACCACACCAGTATTTCCCTCAGCAGTGTGTGTGTGTGTTTGTGTGTGTGCTGCTTTCATCCTTGTGCCCTCCTGAACCACAGAGCTCCAGAGCTGCAATCCTGAGGTTCTCTGGATGCACCTGACAGCCCAGCACGACTGGTCCAGCATTTGCTCCTGGATTGAGGAGTCAGAGGCCAGGCAGGCCCCGTGTGCCTGGCCCCCCCTGAGCCCTGACATCGTGGACAGGAGCACTCTGTGCAGCCCCTACATGAGGCAGGACATCCTGAACAAGCTGGCCAGGTGGGGACCCTGGGGTTTTACACTCCTTCTCCTTCCTGTGTGGAGCCAAAACCAGACAGAGCAATAAAACCTTTGGTACATGTTCATTTTTATGCTGCTCAGTTTGGAAACAGCACCAATCCATCGAGAAATGGGATTTTGGTCTTGTACTTTGAGCTACCTGCAAACAGTGAGGACCATGAGAGCAGGAGCACTCCTCCCTCAGCCCCTGGATATTTCCCTGTGTTCTATTCCTGAGATATGAAATTCCTCCCAGGCATCTCCAGGGAGGGAATTCTGAGCATTTCACTGCTCCCACCTCATTCTGTGCAGTGACCTGGAGTGAGCACGGTGTTGTTGGGCCACAAGCAGATGGATTTTGGCACGTTGTGTTTGCCTCAGAGGGGAATTAATCCCTGGGAGGGAAAGGGCTGCTCTGATTTTGGGCTGTAAACAGAGAGCTGTGGGATCAGTGTCCGTGCTTTTTCTCTCTCTCCTGACAGAAAGGGAATTTTTGTCCCTTCTGAGCTGGAAGATTTTGAGCTCCTCCTGCAGAGGTTGTGGTGCCTGGGGGGAGTCCTGCAGAATCCTCACCCTGTCCCAAAATACAGCCCTGCCAGTGGCCTGGACTTCCACTCTCAGTTTGTGCTGCACTGCCTGGAGCACAGCCTGCAGTACCTGCTCTACACTTACCTGGACTATTACAGGTGGGAATGTTTTCCATCCCTCAGATCCCATGGGGATTTAAAGATGGAAACATGATTTGAGCAGTTGGTGGGGGAGAGTTTTCCTCAGCCCCAGCAGTGCCATTTAACAGAAACTCTGGGGCAGTGGGTGAGGTTTTAAGCTGTATTTTGAAGCTTAATTCTCTTGATATTAATTCTCTTAATTTGTGTGTCAGTCATGAAAGGAAGCAATTACAGCTGTAATTAGTGTAATGCTGTAAGCAATGCAATCCTAAATGAGCCAAGACAAGCTGCTCTTCAGAAACCCAGAATTTACAGACCAGAAACTCTCTTGAGCACCAGTGTGAGTTGACTCCTGATATGTTCACAAATAAGGGAATTCCTGGTTTCCTGCTAACCTGGGGTCAGTTGGGATTTGAAGGTGGTGCCAATATCAGGTATTGGAGCTCTATGAATGCTTCCCACTTAATGGATAATTGGCAATTAAAATTTCTGAGCTCTAACTCCAGTCTAACACTGGAATTATTAAGAAGGTGGAAGTGGACCAGAAAAAAAGCCAATACATCATTTTCTGTAATTGGCATTGCACCCACGAGATGCTCCAAATCTTCAATGCTGTGCTACATCAGTGTTTACTATTCCTGTGTTTTATTTCCAGCCTCACCCCTTCCAACTGCCCTATCCTGGACCAGAAGGAGCTGCACGAGGCCCATCCCTGGTTTGAGTTCCTGGTGCAGTGTCGAGGGGTTGCCAGCAATCCCCGAGGTAGGGATTTCACTCAGGGATATTCCTGCCCTAGGCCAGGGCTGGGATTAAATCTCTGCTCTGCTCTGCTCTGCTCTGCCCTGCTCTGCTGCAAACCCTGTGGCCATGGCCAATCCCCTCCCTGCCCATCACTTTCTCATCTCTAAAGTCTGGACTGTAATTCCTGCTTGAAGATCTGGGGGCTGCACATGAGTGGGAATATTTTGTGTATGATCATCATCACCTCCAGTTCAATTGCATTCCCAGCAGCTTGAACAGAGGGGGGATTGATAACAAAATGCACATCCCATTAAAATGAAACCTTGCTCTGGTGCCTGTGGTGCATTTTGGTTTCTCTGCCCTTGGATTATGTGTCTGCCTCACTGAAAATTTGTAGAGTTTGTGCCCCTGACTCATTGCACTTTTTAAACATCTCATCCTCTGCAGAGTCACACATTAACAAGAGACAAAAATGATCCCAAGTGAATCTGTTTTAAAAAGTGTGATCAGTGTAGGATGAAGAATTGAACCATTACAGTGCTGAACTGTGGGGCTCAACCCCAGTCAAGCTGTGTAGGCAAAGCTGTGATTTGAAATTGGGAAAGCCTGGTAAACCTCAGCTCATGTTCTCTGTGTTTGTAGGCAAAGTGAGAAAAACCAGGATTGGCAACAAAAAGTAGAAAATTCAGCATTTTTCATGGAGGGCAGCTGTAATGTGTGATGATGATGATTTAACACTGGTTTTAATGTGGAATTAAATACTTAATAATATTAATAATAATGAATATTTAATAGGGAATTAAATGTCACTTTTTTTTTTTTCCCTTTTGAGATCCCAAGATGATTTTCCAGGCGAGCCTGGCCAATGCTCAGATCCTGATTCCCAGCAGCCAGGGGGGTGTGAGCAGCATCCTGCTGGAGGGCAGGACCCTGCTGGCCCTGGCCACCACTGTCTATGGGCCTGGGGGCATCGACCAGGTACTGCCTGGGGCACCTGATCCCCCCTGATCCCCCTGTCCTGCTCTCCCAGGGGGCTTTGACAGGAAAATGAGTGCGTGATCAGAGGGTCCTGACCCACAGCAAAGTCACCTGGAGCATCAGGTGCAGGGGAAAGATGGGTCTGGTACAACTCAAAAGCATTTTACAGGGAGAAAAATGGTACTTCTTGTGTTGTCACTGTATGTCAAATTCCTGTGAGGTGGATTGTGTGCCAGTCATGAAAGGAAGCAATTACAGCTGTAATTAGTGTAATGCTGTAAGCAATGCAATTCTAAATGAGCCAAGGCAAGCTGCTCTTCAGAAACCCAGAATGTACAGACTTCAGAAACTCTCTTGAGCCCCAGTGTGAGTTGACTCCCCAAAATTGGGGTTTTTTGTTGTTTAATGCACTTCCCTCCTAATTCATTTTGCTTGCTCGCAATGCAGGTCCTTCAGAACGAAGACACAGAGAAACCTCTAAAGAAAGTTGATCCACAGCTCTTAAAAATGGCCTTGACCCCTTACCCCAAGCTCAAGGCTGCTCTCTTCCCCTCCTGCACTGCCCACGGGGTTTTGCCTCCTGACATTTCTCTCTACCACCTCCTGCAGGTACCCAGGGGGCTCCTGGCAGGGCACCAGGGGAGGGGAGCTGCTCTGCAGCTGAAACCTGGGGGTGGAGGGCTCAGGGATTGTTCCTTTGGGATCCTTCACGTGCAGCTGAAGTTCACAGCTTCATCCTGAGCTGCTTCTCCACGTGGTCTCTGCCCCTGTGAGTTTGCAGTGCTGGGATGTCAGACTGGGATGTTCCTGCAGTGCTCAGTGGGCAAAGGTGTTTGATATTGCAGGAATGACAACATTTGCATTTTTAAAATGTTTGTAACAGTAAGAGAATTAGAAACTGAGAGTTACAGGGCAGTGATGTGAAGTTCTTAAGCTGCCTCAATTTGTTTTGTTTCTGATCTTTCAGTCATTAATGCCCTTTGATCCCACGAAATTGTTTGGCTGGCAGTCAGCAAACACCCTTGCTGTGTCAGGTATGTGCCTTGCCAAGGTTTGCATGCTTTCCTAGCCTGAGCACCTAAAATAAAATACATTCCTGGGGAATTATTTGGCAGATAAATCATCTCAAAAGAAAAAGAAAGTTTCCACAAGAAAAACAATGTAATTTACTAAATTGTGTTTTGAAGTAGAATTCTAGATTTTTGTGTTAAAAAATCCTCACAGACAGAACTTTTTCCCAATATAAGATAGAAAAGCAATGTTTTCTTTGAAAAGCAAGCTGAGCTGTGATTTTTCCAATGGGAGGTGGGGGTTTCAGGGTGGTTTGGATGTGCCAAGATCTGAGTTAGCACCGGGGGAGCCGCGTTTGATCCTCACCTCACATTTTGTAGTTCAAAGCTGTTCCTGGTGCTGAACTGAGCTGTGTGTCAGTGCCAGCGAGCTGTGACAGTGCTGCTCTGTTGTCCCCAGATGCCTGGAGCGAGCTGCCTCACTTCTCCAGCCCCGAGCTGGTGGCCAGGCACGCCGTGGTGGAGAGGCTGCATTTCCTGTTCTACCTGCAGCACGGCCGCCCCGCCTTCGCCTTCGGCACCTTCCTGGGCCAGCAGCTGGCCAGGAGCAAAACCCCCCGGCAGCTGTGAGTGTCCTGCCAGGGCCAGAGTGGGCACAGGGAGGGCATGGATCCTCCCCAGCAGCACAGAGTGCTGGGCACTGCAGCTGTGGCTGTCCTGAAGGTCAGGAGTCAAAGAGCGCCTGAAACGAGGGGAGCTTTGTTTGGAGCTGCCTGGAGAAACTCTGCAGGAGGGAAGGAAGGGAAGGATTCCAGTCATATCAGGCATGGGTGGGCTCTGCCTTGAGGAACCTGAGCCTCCAGATCACTTTGGAGGGAAATGATGCCCCTTTTCTTTGCCATTAGTTAAATCAGTAAGGTGACAAATGCACTGGGGGTTGGTGGAATTCAATGTTCTGGGTGAAGCTCGAAAATCAGGCATTCAGAAGGGTCCAGTCAAATGGCACATGGTGCTTGAAAACATGGAATTTGCTGTTTAGTGCAGGAATTAGAGCAAATCACTTGGTTTCTGGTAGCCTGGTTTGTGTATCAGCCACTGCTTCTCTCCATCATTTCCACACAGATCAGTTTCTCCTATGTAAACAGGTAAAAAAAAAGTTTCTCCTGTGTAAACTGGGGCAAAAAGGAAAACATGCACGGATGGAGAGTGAAGTCATGGTTTAACAGTCAGGGCTACAGGATTTTTTCAGTGGCTGCTGTGGAAAACCCTTTGGGTCCATTTTTCTCTTAGCACCATCTGCAGGTCAGACTGAGGTTCCTGCTGCTGCAGTGGGTTTTAAACTCTGCAAAGGCTCTGAGCACTCAGCTGATCAGGGGGTGTTTTATTAATTATAAAACCAATTCCACTGCCTTTAGTTTTTGATGAGTGTGTTACATTGCAAACTCTGCTCATCACATGAGAGCCTTCATTCCCACACCCACACTTTTTATAAATATGAAACTTCTGGCTCGTAATTAATTATCTTTGGTGCTGATGAACCTGAGAGAGCAGTGAAGCTCTTAGGTGCTTGTTTGCCTGGGGAGCCCTGTTGCTGGGAATGGTTTAACCCTTCAAACCCTGTGTGTTCCCCTTGCAGGATCCTGCNCGCCTGAAACGAGGGGAGCTTTGTTTGGAGCTGCCTGGAGAAACTCTGCAGGAGGGAAGGAAGGGAAGGATTCCAGTCATATCAGGCATGGGTGGGCTCTGCCTTGAGGAACCTGAGCCACCAGATCACTTTGGAGGGAAATGATGCCCCTTTTCTTTGCCATTAGTTAAATCAGTAAGGTGACAAATGCACTGGGGGTTGGTGGAATTCAATGTTCTGGGTGAAGGTTCAAAATCAGGCATTCAGAAGGGTCCAGTCAAATGGCACATGGTGCTTGAAAACATGGAATTTGCTGTTTAGTGCAGGAATTAGAGCAAATCACTTTGTTTCTGGTAGCCTGGTTTGTGTATCAGTCACTATTTCCACACAGATCAGTTTCTCCTATGTAAACAGGTAAAACTGGGGCAAAAAGGAAAACATGCACGGATGGAGAGTGAAGTCATGGTTTAACAGTCAGGGCTACAGGATTTTTTCAGTGGCTGCTGTGGAAAACCCTTTGGGTCCATTTTTCTCTTAGCACCATCTGCAGGTCAGACTGAGGTTCCTGCTGCTGCAGTGGGTTTTAAACTCTGCAAAGTCTCTGAGCACTCAGCTGATCAGGGGGTGTTTTATTAATTATAAAACCAATTCCACTGCCTTTAGTTTTTGATGAGTGAGTTAAATTGCAAACTCTGCTCATCACATGAGAGCCTTCATTCCCACACCCACACTTTTTATAAATATGAAACTTCTGGCTCGTAATTAATTATCTTTGGTGCTGATGAACCTGAGAGAGCAGTGAAGCTCTTAGGTGCTTGTTTGCCTGGGGAGCCCTGTTGCTGGGAATGGTTTAACCCTTCAAACCCTGTGTGTTCCCCTTGCAGGATCCTGCAGGGAGCTCAGGTGTTGGGGATGGGTTTAACCCTTCAAACCCTGTGTGTTCCCCTTGCAGGATCCTGCTGGGGATGGTTTAACCCTTCAAACCCTGTGTGTTCCCCTTGCAGGATCCTGCAGGGAGCTCAGGTGTTGGGGATGGGTTTAACCCTTCAAACCCTGTGTGTTCCCCTTGCAGGATCCTGCAGGCAGCCCGGGAGGCCCAGGCCCTGGCTCTGTCCTCCCTCAGTGTCCCCTCGGTGGCAGCAGCCTGTGTTTGCTTCCTGGAGCTGCTGGGGCTCGACAGCCTCGGGCTCCGTGTGGATCTCAGAGCTGCAAAGATGATCCTCAGCCACAGGAGCAGCAGTGAGGCCTCTCATCACAGCCACATCAGGGACCCCTTGGGTGAGGCTGGCTGTGCTCTGCAGGAGGTGCTGTGGGTTTCCTGGGCAGGGAGGGATGCAGAGATGCTGCCTGGCAGCTCAGCAATGCACCAAAAGCACCTGGGAATTCTGTTCTTCTATTCCTGTTGTTTTTTTTTACTAATTCTGAAGGTGCATTTTGATCCTGCTGTGTCAGATAAGGCAGGAAGGCTGATCTAAGCTGTATCAGGATCTCACAGACTCTGCCCAGCAGCTGCCTGGGGATGATATTAGTGAGCCTCTGCCTAATGTTGTAATAATATAACAGAGTTTTATTATTAAGTTAAGCCCAGTGCCAGATCTCCTTCCTCCTTCCTATTTGAGAACTGTCTGAGAGCTGCAGGGACATCAGGTGTTCAAAGCTGTAGGGAAATTAAATTGACCCTACAAATAACTTCAGAAAGCTGAATTTCTCTAGGACCACAGGTGTCTGCTTTCCCAGCTAGGAAGCTGCTGGTACTCTTGGGAAAGCTGCCCTGGCTCTGATCCCAAATTCCTCAGGAATGTGTTCTCTTAAACAGTGGAGAAGTTAACAAGGCTGGCTGATGGTGAAAAAGCAGCAGCAGCAGCACTTCTGCCCTCCTTGGAAGAGGCTTTTTGGGCTGGGATTGAGCAGCAAGGGATCCAGAGGTGAGAGCAGCCAGGTCTGAGGGGTCTCTGGGAGGGGGAGGCTGAGCACTGAATTCTGTTTGTGCACCAGGTGACACCAAGGAGGGTGGGACAGGACAGGACAGGACAGTCCTGCCCTGGGGGCAGTGTGGGAGCTCTCAGGGGTGTGACCTGTGCCCTGCTGCTGTTTGCAGTGGCTCTGGGCCACAGGGGCACCCCAGGCCTGGCAGCTGCTGCAAACCCTGCAGTTCCTGGCAGCTGGAGCTCTCTGAATCCCCTGCAGGACAGGCAGTGACTCCAGGAGGCAGTGGGCCCTGGTGATGCAGTTCTGCAGGCTCCACCAGCTGGAGCTGAGCACCTCCTTCCTGAGGGAATGTGCCAAATCCAACGAGTGGCTGCAGTTCCTGATCCAGGCCCAGCTCCACGGCCACCAGGCAGCCCAGGTGAGCTGGCTGTGCATTAAACTCAGCCCAGGTGAGCTGGCTGTGCATTAAACTCAGCCCAGGTGAGCTGGCTGTGCATTGAACTCAGCCCAGGTGAGCTGGCTGTGCATTAAACTCAGCCTTGTGGCAGGGAATGTCCCAGCAGGAGCCTCACCAGCTCCTGGGTTTTGGTTGTCTCAGGTGTGGACTCCACCCTGGGCTGTGGTAGCCCTTCCCTTGCAGCCACTTTATTTAAATTTAATTCAAACTCAAAGTAGTTACTGCTTTTTTTTTTTTAAATTGAAGAGTTGCCAGATGTTCAGTGTAAGTTTTAATGAAGCCACTCATCTTTCCTTTCAAAACTCACATTGGTTTTTTTGGTAAAGATACTTAAACTTTTGAGAATCCAAATCTTCCACCTTTTGGTTTTGAGTGTGATTTAAAAATGAATAAAATACTCCAACAAAGGCAATTGGGAAAAGCCATGTGAGGAAGCTAACTGGGTAATTCCAGGTGAGATGATGCTTAGCAGGCCTGGGATTTTAACTTTGTTGTTTTGAGGAATCTGTAATTCCACAAAAGCACCTGAGCAGACCCCTCTCATGCTCTGCTGCTGCACTGCAGGAGAGAACAGACCTGGGGCTCTCTGGGAGGTGTTGGAGCTCCATGGGAAAGGATGAGCTTCAATCTTTCCTTAGAATCATCCCCACCCACAGAGCCCTTCTTCCTCTCCAGGCCTCTGCAGTTGTTCTATGAACTGAATTTGTGAATTTGTGTTTATCTGTGTATTCAGAGCTCCCATCCTGCTGCCCTCCCCTCACAGAGTTGTGCTGCTGTTTCCCCAGGTCCTTCCCCTGCTGCAGGATTTCCCTGCTGTTCTTCAGG
The DNA here is from genome assembly GCA_013400955.1 of Drymodes brunneopygia. NCBI lineage: Eukaryota > Metazoa > Chordata > Aves > Passeriformes > Petroicidae > Drymodes > Drymodes brunneopygia. The sequence continues at coordinate 22,005 of VZTZ01040286.1, forward strand.
ATCACCTGCTGCTGGCCCTGGGGAAGCTGCTGGGTGCTGGGGCTGCCAGGAGTGCAGGGAACCTGTTCCAGGTGCTGCTGCAGAGCCAGGAGAGCCCCAGCCCCTGGTGCTTCCTGCTGGCCCAGGGGCTCAGGGCACACAGCCCCATCCTCAGCGTGCTGGCAGCCTGCTGTCCTGTGAGTCCTTGTCCCTGTGGGGATGGGAGGTGGCTGTGCTGGCACCCTGCTGTCCTGTGAGTCCTTGTCCCTGTGGGGATGGGAGGTGGTGGCTGTGCTGGCACCCTGCTGTCCTGTGAGTTCCTTGTCCCTGTGGGGATGGGAGGTGGCAGCTGGTGGCTGTGGCTGTGCTGGCAGCCTGCTGCCCTGTGAGTTCCTTGTCCCTGTGGGGATGGGAGGTGGCAGCTGGGGGCTGTGCCTGTGCCTGTGCTGGCACCCTGCTGCCCTGTGAGTTCCTGTCCCTGGGAGGAATGGGAGGTGGCAGCTGGGGGCTGTGCCTGTGCCTGTGCTGGCACCCTGCTGCCCTGTGAGTTCCTGTCCCTGTGGGAATGGGAGGTGACAGCTGGTGGCTGTACCTGTGCCTGTGCTGGCACCTGGCTGATGTGCAGCTGCAGCAGAGCTGGGTTTGTGTTTCTGTGGGAGCTGTGTGATCCCTTTCTCCAACCCCAAACCCATCCCTTTGGCATTTCCAGGGTGCAAACCTCATCTCCTGCCTCTGTGTTTGGATCCTCACCTCTGTGGATGAGGCCACCAGGGCTGAGGCCACCAGCCACACCCAGGGCTGGGCAGAGGAGGGCCACCAGTGGGACCTGCAGGACCTTGCTGTTATCTGGAGAGTCTTCCTGAGGAAGCAGAAGAGTAAAACACTTCTGAATGGCTTCCAGCTCTTTTTAAAGGTGAGGGGATGTGGTTTCAGGGGGTATCTGAGGGTGTCTCACACCCTCTGGGCCTGTAAATCCCTCTCTGCCTTGCCTGGTGCCAAGGTTCACCTGGCTGTCCACTGGAATTCCCAAGTTCTTCCAATTGTCACAGATTTGTAGATCCTGCACCAACCTTGCATGCCATGTTAATAAATTAGAGCTTCATTGTTCTGCTGCTGAGGAAGGCAAATTCTACATTTATTGAATGAAACAATGCATGATTTTTTTAAAGTATCATTTATTTATTGAGGTACTTTTGGGAGTTTATTATCACCTGGTTTTGTGTCCCAAAGGATTCCCCTTTGCTGCACATCCTGGAGATGTATGAGCTGTGCATGAGCTGCAAAAGGTACAACGAAGCCAAAACCAAACTGGACCAATTTCAGGAAAGCCTCACAGAAGTAAGGAAATTCATTTTCTCTGGATGTCATGCTGGGATTTGGCAGTTGGGTTAAGAGCAGTGTTTTCACACACTGCTCCTTGTCTCTCAGTGCAGGTGTTTTAACAGTTCCTTCCTTCCCATCCCAGATTTCTGATTCCCTGAGTGTGCTGGTACCTGTCATTCCCTGCCATCAGAGCTTTCCCTTCCTGGGCTTGAGGCTCAGGCAGCTCAGTCCCCTTTCCCTTCATGGGCAGATGTGCTTGGGGAGGGCCCAGCAGTGCCAGTGAATTCTGTGTGGCCATCACTGATCCCCTCAGTCCCCTGTGACCTCCTGTGTCCCCCCTGGCTCCCAACAGGGACTGAGCCCACCCTGCTGGGAGATGTCCCAGCTCCAGCACACATCCCTGGGGAGTGCCAGCTCCTTGTTCCCTGAAGAGGGACAGATTTGATGCCCCTTCCATTCCTGGTGCCATTCCCACCCAAACCCAGAGCCCACCTGCAGGACAGGGGCCACCCTGAGCCTTTAACCCTTGCCATTCCTGGTGCCATTCCCACCCAAACCCAGAGTCCACCTGCAGGACAGGGGCCACCCTGAGCCTTTAACCCTTGTTTCCCCAGGTGAGAGCTGCAGGGGCAGCCCCCGAGGTGCCGGCGCCGTGGTTGGAGTCGCAGGCTCTGTTCCTCCTGGAGCTGATGCTGCAGCAGTGCCACACTGACTACGAGCTGGGGAAGCTCCTGCAGCTCCTGGCTGCAGCAGAGACCCTCCTGCTGGATGGTGAGGACAGGCTGAGTGCCCCTGGCAGGGCTGGATCCTCAGGGGAGTTCAGCCTTTCCTCAGCTCTTTGCTCTCCTTGAGCCAGGCCCCCACGTGAAGAGGCTCTGTGCCCTCAGTGAGGCCCTCAGGGGCTCCCCCATCTCCATCAGCCGCTCCATCCTGGCCTCCTGCAGCCTGGAGGAATTCCAGAGGGAGTGCAGCTCCATCCTGGAGCAGCTGCAGGACAAGGGCATGTTCAGCCTGGCCCGGGAGGTGGCAGCCCTGGCTGAGCTGCCCATGGACAGCGTTGTCACACACGAGGTACAGTGCAGTCAGTGACAGTCACCTCTTTCTGTTCTGCTGCCAGCACTGAGGGTGCACTTCAGCCTTCCTGAAACATTCATTGTTCTTTAAGTAATTCTTATTTGAAATGCAGGTGCCCCAAACACAGTGGCTGTAAGTGCTGAGCTGCACGGGACAGGACAGCTGTCCTTACTCTCTTACTGCTTTTACTTGTATGCAATCAGTTCTGTTTGGGGAGAAAAATAGATGGGTTTGTCCATCAGGAGGTGGAATGAGATGATCTTTAAGGTCCCTTCCAACCCAAACTAATTCTGTGACTTGTTGCATATTGGGGCACTTACCTAAATCCAGTGTTTGAGTGCTGGCCATGCCGTGTGAGTTGGAGTTCTCTCTCTTGGAAAGATAATTGTGATTAACCCCTGTGGATTTTACAGGTTCTGAGAGATCTACATCATTTAAGAGAGGCTGGCCAGTGGCATCAGGCCCAGACAAGAGCAGAGTTCTGGAAGAAGTGCAACGACACCTTCAGCAAACATTCCATCCACAGCCGAGCTGCTGCAGGGTTCTTCCTCCGTCAGGCTGACACCGTGTGGGACTGCTCAGGGCAGGAGCAGGCAGCCAGCAGCGTGGAGAGGGAGCTGCTGCTCACCCTGGCTGGCCACTGGCTGGCCAAGGAGCCCGGGGTGGCCGTGCAGGAGCTGCAGGAGCTGGAGGAGCAGATCTGGCTGTGCCGCATCGCCCGGCGAGCGCTGGCGCCCGAGGGCTCGGGGCAGTGCCCGTGTCCCAGCCCTGCTGGGCTGCCCGGGGAGCTGTCCTTTGCCAGCCTGGCCCAGCAGTTCTCCTTTGCCCAGCTGCCACCCCTGAGCAGGGCTGGGCACTGCGGGCTGGAGGCCCTGGCTCCCGGGGAGCCCCGGCGGGCGCTGGGGCAGGTGGAGCAGGCGGCGCTGGCTGCGCTCCTGGGGACCCTGCTGGACCAGGGCAGCGTCCCCGAGGCCACCAGGGCCTGCCTCTACTTCCAGCTGTGGCCCCGGGATGTGTCCCTGGTGCTGCACTGCAGGGCCCTGGCCTCGGGGGAGGCCGGGCTGGAGCAGCTGCAGCCCGAGGTGAGAGCCCTGCTGGGGAACGGCGAGGGGAGCGCGGCCGAGAGCAGGGGCAGCGGTGAGTACCCTGGGCTCACCTGCAGGGACACTGCCCTGGCTTCATTCCATCTCTGCTTCCCTAAAACCTCTGCAGGGACACTGCCCTGCCTTCCTTCCCTTCCTGCTTCCCTAAAACCTCTGCAGGAGCACTGCCCTGCCTTCCTTCCCTTCCTGCTTCCCTAAAACCTCTGCAGGAACCCTGCCCTGCCTTCCCTCTCACTGCCCTGCCTTCCTTCCCTCTCACTGCCCTGCCTTCCCTCCCTCCCTGCTTTCCCCAAAACCTCTGCAAAACTCAACTCCTCCTGCTTCCTCTCCTTGGTTCATCAATGCCCTTGTGGAGGGAATTTGGAGCCTTGCAGTGCAGCTCCCCCTGTGTGCTCCAGGCAGGGAGTTTGTTCTGTGCAATTCCCACACATCCTCAACCTTTCATTTTTTTACAACTCTCAATTCTGGCCCAGTGAAGCAGCACTGGGTTTTATCCCTGCTCCTCCTTTTAGAAAACACTCTGATATTTTTTTTTTCTGTAGCTGGAGCAAGGAAATGCTTTAATTAATTAATTAATACGTTTTTCTAACTCCTTTATGCATTTATAAAAGGTTTAATGTTTCTTGTTTAATAACAAGGTTAAGGCTGAGGATGTTTATCTGTAAAGTTCTCTGCATGTCTGTGAAGTCTGGGTGAGTTTCAGCTGGAACATCCCTTTCTAACTCTGATGGGTAAAACTCAACAGACACAGAAGGGCATAAATTCACCCTCAGCCATCAGAAAGGCTGCTGAGCCCTTATTCGATCTTGTGCTTGGAAGTGTTAGATCTGAGCTCTTATTGAGGATATTTGTATTTTGTTACTTTGTATGTACCCTGGAACAAATGCAAAACTTTAAAAAATCACAGATTTTAAGTACTGAGAAATGGTTATGGAACTGCTGCAGATTTGGGGAGCCTTGCCCAGGTGTGAGGGGGGATTTGTCTGCCTTTATGAGACAGGAATTGATGTTTTTGTGTTGGCAGCATCCAGCCTGGAGGAGTGGGCTGCCCTGGGGGCTCCGTGTGGGGATGAGGCCGTGGTGGCAGCACTGAAGGCCCTGGCAGAGCAGTGTGCCCATGGCAGGGGCTACTGCAGGCAGCTCCTGTGCCTCTACGAGCTCTCCAGGGTGAGCCAGGGCCCAGCCCGGGCTGGGGGGCAGCACAGGGGGGTGTGAGGGTCCTCAGGGAGCTGCAGGGGGAGAAATTCCTGACCCTGGGTGTGGGGAAAGGCCAGAGCCTTCCTGGGCATGAGGTGCAGAGATAAGCTGGGCTGCCAGCCTGGCCAGGCCCTGCCCTGAGCCCAGCCAGGCCCTGCCCTGAGCCTGCCCTGAGCCCAGCCAGTCCCAGTTCTCTGGTGGCCTTTTCCACAACCTCTCCAGCACGTTTGTTCACCCTGAACTTTTCCTTGGGCTGCCCACAGGGATCTGGGGGGCTGCAGCTGCTGGGATTCTGTTGGGCCAGGGCTGCTCTGACTGGGGTTT
>VZTZ01040287.1:0-66503 GCA_013400955.1 Drymodes brunneopygia
GAAGGGAAGGGAAGGGAAGATGTATTTTCTTAAGGAAATTGTCTTTAACACTGAACTTTTGTGCGAAATAAAAATCAACTGAATAAGAACCCTAAAATTAATTTTGCATGTAAGTGCTAGACGAGATTAAAGGTATCTTATTAAGACATTTTGAGAACAGTGTTCAGCAAAGCATAAAGCAGTGGTTATATTAGTTAATGAAAGTGGAAGTGTTCAGTTTAAGTATATTAAAATAAAACATATTAGTTTACAACACCATGGTCATGGGGAGAGGTAGTAAGACACAATACATCATATGAAATATTCACAACATTTTAAAGAATACCTGCACTAGCTTGTTTCATGCAATTAATACATAAAAAAACAGAACCACATTTGAATATAAGGTACATGCTCTGAAGAGTACCTACTTTTCTGTTCATTAAATGAAATTCCTTTCACAAACAGTTCAGTCCAGCTTTCATTCAGACAGCAGGTGGAGAGTGCCAAAGGTTTCAGTCAAGCCATATGCAGTGTCAGGCCATCACTGTACAGGAACAGGCACAAAATTCTAAAAGCCTGTGCTCAGCAAAAGTAAGAGATAAGTCAGTAAAAGACATTATTGGTACTATCTGTATGGGGAAAATCAACAGAGTGTTTCAAATAATATGGGCAAAACATGGTTTTGTGTGAAGTGTGTTTATTGACCAAATTCTGAGTGTGTTATTGAAAACTGGATAAGCCTCTTAAAAAAGACAGTCAGGTGCCTTTGTGCCAGCTCTTCACAGTATCATCAGTTCTCTCAGCTAAGCCCTCTTTGCTCTAAAGAAAAGACCAGAGCACACAAAATAAAAACCTTTTGAGGAAAGGGGGGCTATTGCTGTTATGAAGCACATTCCCAAAGGCCTGGCTGGCAGAGGTTCAAAATCCACAATGCTGGTAACTTAGCTGAGTAGGAAAGCTATGGGTTGTTTAGCACTTCTTAGAGCTTCCTGGTCAAGTTTACATATGTTATGCTGTCTTCTATTGATTAGTTATCTCATATCTGCCTCCTGAAGCAGCCTTGAACCATTTTCTAATGAAATGAATGCCTTATCCACAGATTTTTCCAGTTATTTTTATTGAACTAGCTCAATAATAAACCACATACTCCAGCTATCAGGTTAAAATATTATGTTAAAGACCATTAAAACCTAGGTGAAGTGCCTCACTAATACTGATAGATTTAGAATCAAGCATGTGGTGATGTCTTCTCCAGATACAATTATAAACCAGTGTTTATAAATGTTCATGGGATCACAGAATAATTTGGGTTGGAAGGGACCTTGAGAAATCTCCAGTCTAAACTCCTGCAGGATCAGCCTTGGGATCAGACCTGGTTGCTCAGGGCTTTACCCTGTTTGGTCTTTAAAACCTTCAAGAACAGATATTGCACAACCTCACTGGGCAACCTGCTCCACTGCTTGCCTGTCCTCACAGGATAAAAAGGTTTTCCTTCTGCCCAGCCTGAACCTCTCTTGTTTCAACTTACACAAATTTGGCAAGCAAGCAGTCTGTCACCTTTTCCAGATAATGATCATAAACAAGACTGATGACAAATTAGACCTTTCAATACTGCACTTTTTACTGGCTTCCAGAACAGTATGACTCACCACCCATTAATTGTCCAGTCCTTTTTTTTTAACTCATCTAGTTTATGTGTGCACCAAGCCTTTAATGTCTTAATTTGATACAAGGATAAACCAAGACATAGTGTCAAAAGTCTTGTAAAAATCACAGTAAATTACATTTGTTCCATTTCCCCTCATCCTCAAATCCAATCATTATACCCCAGAAAGCAATAAGGTTGGTCAGGAATAATTTTTCCTGGGTCAATCATTGTTGATTGTTGCCACTCAGTACCTTTTACATGTGGTAAAAAATGTTCTCCAAGGAGATTCCCTCAGTGTTTTTCTCAGGGATGAATGTGAAGCTGATCAGGTTCCATTTCACTGGGTCATCATTTTGGACTTCTTGGAAAACGCACAAGATATGCCTTGTTCCTCTCCTTATCTCTTTCCCTGTCATCTCCAGTTTCCTTGACCTATCAAAGGTGCTAAGAGGGACAAGGACATTGGCCCTTTGGCAGTAGTGAGCTCTGGTCACTTCTGTGGACTTCTTCAGACTGAGTCAGAGTTCCAAGGCCAGATTGGACAGGGCTCTGAACAGCCTGGTCTAGTGGAAGGTGTTCCTGCCCACAGCAGAGGGATTGGATCTGGATGAGCTTTAAGGTCCCTTCCAACTCAAACCCTTTCTATGATTCTATGAGTTCTCCAAAGCAGGTCTTGTTGCTCTCCTCTTACTCCAACCTTGCTTTTAGGCACAGAGAAGCTTGTTGATGAAGACTAAGGCAAAGGCAGCCTTATATGTGTCTGTGGTTACAAAATCAGGCATTGTCCCTAAATTCCTCCTTGTTACTTATTTCTGCTTCTGCTTTTTTGCATTGGAGCTCTGACTTGAGTTGTGTGTTTTGCCAAGCCTGATATAGCTCCTTATTTTACTGCCTGTTGAGATGAGCTCCTATTGTAACTGGAGCATGCAGTCTTTAAAAAGCTGCCAGTTTTCCTGAGTACTTTTGCACTTCAGAGCTGCCTCCCGTGGGATCTTGATGACAATTGCAATTACAATTATGATTGACTAATATCAGAAAACTAAGTTGTGAAACAGATGCTTGGATGTAGAGACAGATGAAACTCTGTAGTAGTATTCCTATTTCTGCAATTTTAGAAATATTTGGTGTTTTTTCCTGTGTTATAAACTCAAATTTTTGGATGCACTTTTATCTTTTACAGCATTCATTATGTTTTTTAAAAAGTGCTTCTTCTCTTAATAAAATAAATTCATATTCAGCTCAGCTTCAGTTGCTGCGTGAATAACATGGAGACACACTTTTTCTCATCTAGTTGCTGCTACCTGAACATTTTCTGTTAAAACACACATCAGCATACACCATACTGGAAGAACTTTCATCATCTCATTCCTCTAGCTTGGGCTCTGATTTGGCTCCCAGTGAATGTGTATGTTTTGCTGTGTATGCATGTTTTTAATCTTGATCAACCCCCAATGGCTTTTCAAAGACCGCCTGCTGGCAAATGGTCTGCATTGAAAGAGGAGTGGCCAGAAGATCCAGGGAAGTGATGCTTCACCTCTGCTCTGTTCACGTGAAATCCTCCTGCATTACTGCATCCAGCTCTGGGTCCCAGCACAGGAAGGACAGGGAGCTGCTGGAGCCAGGCCAGAGGAGGCACCAAGGTGATCAGAGGGATGGAGCAGCTCTGCTGTGAGGAAAGGCTGAGAGAATTGGGATTGTTCAGCCTGGAAAAGAGAAGGCTCTGGGGACACCTCATTGCAGGCTTTCAGTACTTTAAGGGGGCTTATAAAAAAGAGGCAAAATTACTTTTTACACAGGCTGGACCTGACCTAGTAATAACCTGATCCAGAGATTTTACACAGATATTAGGAGTTTAAATATAGTTGTAAAATCCTTGGATCAAACCCACAGAGCTGGGTTGTACTGGTTAAATGTTGATTTTACTCATATAAAGACCAGTGTCACCCTTTATTTGTATACAATTTGAAGACAAACATCTCAATCCAGAGGAAAAAACTGGTTTTCAAGAGCAATGGAAAGGGATGATACAGAGGTTTGTTCAGTCTTTGTTGTGTAGCGGAAAATTCTATCTTTCCTAAAAAGACTTCTTCAGGGCAAGCCCTCATTTATTTCACTGGGGTGAAAGACACCACCACTCTCAATTAAAAAAAAAAAATAAAAGGTAAGGATTTTAAAACTTGGAAGTTTTATGTTTTCAAAACACAAGTAATGCACAAATGAAGACCTCTGTTATCTCATACTGAACCTTTTCAAATCATACCCTGCATAAGTATTACTGACACAAACAGGAGGGACTGGAGAGATTTCTTTGTTCTGTCCTTTAGAGTAGAATTTTGTGATATTCATAAAGAGAAAAGAATTATTCATTTGGCAAATAAACATATTAAATCTCAATAACTGGAAATATTTTTTGACTATTTATTCACATGTGCACACAAATACAGAAAAAATTGAAGATGACCAGAAGACCACAACACTTTTCTGCAACACTTTTCTAAGATTTGCATCAGGTCTCCATGGAATATGCAACAATGCATTCTTGACTCTAGCCTGAAAATACCCTGATAAGCAGTTTCCCAAAAAATGTTTCAAAATATCAATTTCAGATCTACAGCTTATTCATAGGTACTTGAGGGACTTAAATATTCCAGTCAAAGCAGATGTACTAACCTTTAAACATTTTAGCATGGTGATGAACATGCTGATATGGATATTCAGAAACCATGATGAAACCTGAGAGGCCCACACAAAGTAAAATTGCTTCACTATCTGAAGGATTGTCTTTAGGAACAGCAATCAAATCTCTTGATATTCATCATCTGTAGTATAAATCATGCAGATCCCCTGTCTTAATTCATTTCCCCTCTGTTTCCATATCTGAATGTGAGTTATCCTTCCCTAGATGAAATATTCCAATTTCATTTCATTTCTGGTTCTGCTCATCTGCTTAATATTAAACATGTATTTAAAGAATATGCTAATAGGGACCTTGTTGCATTTGGAAGGAGAATTAAAAATGTACAAACCCATTTTTTATATTTCTGTGCCAAAGTATGTATCACCTTACCCAGCAGTACTTTTGACAGACACAGGGTGAAAAAAGATTCTGTCAGTGTAGACTGAGTAAACTCAGTTCCCTTTATATTGTTGCTATTTTTAGAATTTGGTCCATTTTTAGAATTCTGTGAACAAGAGACATATAGATAATATTACAGATAATATTGCAGATAGGTTACCACCCAACAAAACTGACCAGACTTCTGTCTCTGCAAGACTGCTTTCTATTGGTGTTCCTGATGGAATCATCACATTGGTGATGTTTCCAGATTCCTGTGTTGCTGGTTTCCCGCAATTTTTCTCCAAGGAGCTATTGTTCTGACTGGCAAGTTAATGATTAACCTTTTATTTCCATGACCATTCATTATTTCTGTATCAACCCTTCTTCTTATGGCAATCAAACCACCACATGCGTGATCTCACCACGTTTCTCTAGGAATGAGCTGGGATTTCAGACTGAAATGACAGTCACCATCTTAGGCTACAGCAAAAGGGAGGTGGATGAGGAAGTCATCAAACACTGCATCTCACACATCAAATTGGAAAATATGCCCAGATATTAACTCATGCCATTACAAATGCATACATCTGGAACTCTGTAATGCATAGTATCAAAGCAAAAAAAAAAAACAAACCCACAGATAAAAGTACATCAAGCTCCTCAGAGCAACAGGAAAAAAGTGCTAAGGCTGAATGAACTTGGGGATAAAGACTGCTTCAAAATGACCACTAAATTGAACATTATTAATAGTACTTTTGAAAATCAAGCTCTGAACTTGGCACAGAATCAATCATCACAACTCCTTGTCTATCTTACATGTTAACTAAGTCCAGATGACAGGCAAGATTTCCTGCCTTCCTATCTCCATAACTGATTGCTGATATGTCTTCCTGATAGCCTTTTAAAGGAAAAGAAATAAAATACTTCATGCAGCTTTCTTGCAATCTGTGACAACTGAACATCAAAAATTATCTGCAACAGAGATGTCTTTGTATCCTTTTTCTTAAGAATAAAATTATTCTCAATGTTTTTCAAAGAAGAAAGGGAGTTTTCTGTGTGCACTTAAAGTGTAAATCTAAAAAAATCAATAGTTATTTTGCTGACTTTCAGATGACCATAGTTCAGTACAACACAGTCCAGCTCAAGACAGTTTTATTTTCACTTAAATTCCAAGTTGTACATTACCAAAATGTTGCTCCTGATCATTGTTTACAGCATTTTGGCTTGGAGAGTCCAAGCTTGAATGCTGATCTTCAGAATGAAGAAAATTAGAGAGCTTTATCATACAAAACTTTCGTAATTTTCAGGAATTTGAGAGTGTAAATTGGTTGTGTAGACACAGGTTATTTTATAAACTAGCCAGGAGGAAGTAATTTATGTCCTTGTGACCTTATGGAGTCCTTTGTGAATTCCTTTGTGAATTAGGAAAAATAATTAGCCTGTAATGCTCCAAGCATCATTTCTATTAGTGAGCAGTATTTTTACAAGTGGATGAAACTTTAGGTTAGCCCTGGTACACAAGTTTGTTAGTACATCTCCTTGCCCATTAGGCAGATGTATCCAGGGAAAGCTTCACTTGTACAAAAATGCCCAAAGCTGGAAGAGATACAGATGAAAGACACTAGAAAAGATAGATGCACATTTTTAAGGATATTAAAATATAAGGCCAAAACAACATTTTGTCCAAATTGTGCTAAAATCCATGAATGTTATTTAAGGCTCCTAGGCTGTGAGGCTTCTCTTTTCTACTAATATCAAAAAAGAACTTATTTTTGTGACTTAGGAGCCACCATGTTTAATGGCATTTTGTAGCACACTGCTGAGTTCAGCGTAGTTCCAAGTAGGAGAACTGGACTTGCCTCTTTGCAAGCAGCTTGATGAAGTCTCACTGCTACAAATACAGGAGAAATCACTGAAAAGTAAAGCAATTTAAAATTAAATGATGTAGTACCTTTTTCTTAATAAAGTGACTGAGTTTTAAACATTTCCAAATGATAGATTGTTTGTAGCAATGGGAGGAACATGGCCATATAAAGTTCAAATTTGCATATTTATATCTAAACCTTATCAAATTGTTAAATTGCTCTTATTTGTTAATAAATTTACACATGCCATTCAAAACCAAAGCAATAGTACACATTGTAAAGCAGGACAAGCTCAAGTGGGTAAAACACTAAAGATGCAATTTATGTTTCTGTCTACTTTCACAGGATTTTATAAGGCTAGGTCTTCAGGCTCCTGTCTGCATTAAAGTCCAGCCAGATCCATAAAACGAAAACAACGTTAAACAACTTCCCAAAAGACAGAAAGAGCCTTTTAAAGATTCACAGGAGTACTTTTTCTGTGTCTAATCCAAGCGGCCAGCAGGCTGAGATTGATGGGCACTGGCAGAGATGCGTTTCATGAGGCGGCTGTCGGCTCGATGGCGTTGGAATGGAGCGATCTGTCTTCATTGGGCTCCATTAACATGCCCCTCAGATCTATCAGGAAAATGTCTACAGCCCTGGCTTATAAATTATTACCTCTGGCAGTTAAATATTTTAGACCATATTTAGGAATATTGCTCACTGATAGTTCTTCAGTCACCTGCATATTTCTACAGTTTAATTTTCGTATATGCTTAAGAAAACCAAAAGAGATGTTTTGGATTTTTTTTCCTAATGCAAGGGGGTTTCTAGTCTGTGTGTGGTAAAAATGATTATCCAATTACTTGGCTTCAGCAGTGCAATCTATAGAAATGTGTTCCATGTCAGAAGAAGATAGGTGTTCACTAACCAGGATATATCTTCTTTAAAGTATTAGATTTGCCTGCAACGATTCATTTAAAGGTGAACAATCACTATATGGAAATTATTATCATGATTGCTTTCAGTTCAGCCAGACATCCGACTCAGTTGATTTGTTTCCATTTGTTCAGCTTTGTGAGGTCTTTAACTCTGTTTTTTAATTTTGTTCCCATTGATTACATTCTATTAATCAAGTTTGAGAAATATGAGTATGTGCCAGTCTTTACACAAAACAAAGATTTTAAAGAAACCACAGTATTTTACCTTGTTTTCCTAAACCTGAAGACCAGATAGTCTTTAATAAAATGAAATTTTATTTAATTTCTGTTTAATTCAATGTCCTCCCAAGCTGCATAGCCAGCAGTTTGGAGTGGATTTTTGAAGTGTCAAAAGGGAGGTAGAAGAGAGTGCTCAGTGTTTAATAATGACCATTAAAATAATAATTTTTATCCAGGCCAAGTAGGTTTTAGACTGAAATGCTTTAGTCTGCTTGAATAAATAAATAAATCCTCAGTTAAATTTTTTTTCTGCTAAAGTCCCTCTGGGAAAAGCTTTCCTGTATGGAATAAAAAGAATGTATCTAACAGCAAAAGATTAGTCTCTTTCATGAGTAAAGATCAACAAGTATGTGTCAATTTTTGGTAAGGCAGTGGAGAAATTCAATTTCTCAGAAGCTGTTCTGAAAGAGAACACTAACACAGTCACCACACTGCCCCTTCTGCATGACAATGTCAGTGGTCCAGATGGGATTTCAAGAATACAGGTGTTTGCCAAGAAATTTCCCTTCCATAACCTCATAGGTTTTTTCCTATTTTTGTTCTTGTTCTTGTTTTGTTGTTTGTTTTGTTTTTGTTGTTTAGTTTGGTTTTGGTTTGGGGGTTTTTTGGTTGTTTTTTTTCCTGCTTTCTAGCCCACTTCATGAAGCATGAAAAAAACTAGGAAAGAAGTAAGTGGTAAGGTACAGATGAGTTCCAAACCAGAAGGTTATCAAGTTGACTGCACTGATCAGAGACACAGGGGGGAGTCCCTAGGAGGGAGAGATCTAGTAAGATAAAGGGTTTAAAAATCAGATGTATACATGGAAAAAAGTATAACTTGATGACTCAGGGAGCCATAACCAAATAATTGAATTTCAATGCAGCTGAAGAAAAAAGAGCAGGATAACCACAAAGCCTGTTGGACAATATGAGCAATCTTTTGTGAGATATGCTTATGGGAGAAAACCTAGACTAAATTAACATGAAAGACTGAGTTTCAAACATCCAGTGACTAGCTGGTTCTCCTCCAAGCTATAGAGCACATCAATTACAGCTGAGGGAAGATAAAAGGGTGAAAAAGGGAAAATAATATGGCACTTGAATAAGAAAGTGTGCTAAAATCTTGCACTTATAACACCAATACATCTCATTAGTCACTTTTCTTTGCTCCTCCATAAGGGTATAAATTGAAGAAACTCTCCTCACCTCAAGTTTTAAGTCTTGAAACAATGATCAAACTACCTCTGGTCTGGTTAGACCTCACCTGGAGTTCACTGATCAGTTCTGGAATCCTCAGCACTTGAAAGACATGGACCTGTTGGAAACAGTCTAGAGGAGGCTACAAAAAATTATCTGAGATCTGCAGCATCTATCCTGCAAGGAAAGGTTGAGAGTTGGGATTGCTCAGCCTGGGGAACAGAAGACTCCAGGGTGACCTTTTAGGAGCCTTCCAGTGCTGAAAGGAGGCCTATAATAACCTTTTGGGAGGGCCTGTTGTGACAGGACAAGGGGTGATGTTTTTAAACTAAAATAGGGTAGATTCAGATGAGATAGAAGACTGAACTTTTCTTGCAATGAACACGGTAAAATACTGTAGCAGATTGCTTAGAGACATTGTAGATGCCCCATCTTTGGAAACATTTGAGACTGGACATGGTTCTGAGCTACCCTGCTAATTGCACCAGTGTTGGACAAGATGACCTTTAAGGTACTTTTCCCACCCAAATTACCCTAGGATTCTGTGAATCCATAAAATTCATTGGCATACAATTTAAATGGGTGCTGATGCACTTAGTTCTAAGTTTTTATTGTATGACGCCAGCTTTTAAAGACACTGTAACACTGAAGTAAAAAACTAATTTTTCCCCTTCCAGATTTAGTAAATTACATCCATATTAAGTTCCTTAATATGAAAAAGTTTGTTTTTTTTTTTTTTTTCTGGACTAGCACCACTTGTAACATTAAACATACATAGCATTTAGGAAAGGTCTCAGAGACACAGGTGCCTTCATATTACCAATCATCATTATGGAAACTCGCCTAGGCCAATAGAGATGATGATAAAATGCATAACATAAGCTTGCCTAATTTGAGAATGTAGCTGGTAAAAGTGAATTGGCAGATGACCTTATTAACTTTTCACAGAAAAGCCTGTTGCTTATATTATTTTTTTTTCAGACCAAATTCAGAGATTATTTTAAAGTAGCAGTTTCAGTATGAGTAGGTGAATCTGAATCTGAATCTTTCCAGGCTGTAAGAAGGATGCTATCCAAATGCTTTGCCACTTCGGGCTCTACAACTTCTTGTCTTTTATCAGCAGGCCTGTTGAAAATGCACATGGAGTAGAGTTGATCTACAAAAGAACTTAGCACTGACTACCTTGGGAAAGGCTGCACCCAGGTCATCCCACATCTGGCTTTAGAAATCAGCCAGTGCTAACACCCAAGGCTGATTGTGAATATCTGGGTGTAGGGCTGGGCCAAGCCCAGGGGAATTTCACCCTGCTCTCAGTCACACATTGCAAAACTGACGTGTTCTTACTTTGGGAAATTTAATGGGCATATAAAAATCAAACCCTTTATGGTTTTTCCTTTTTTTTTTTTAAAGACAACCATGACAAATGGCTGTGGCAAATACTGGCATCCATTTAGCCTCTCTCTCAGGGACCTTGAGTGTGATGGCAACTAGGGCTGGGCTGTGGGCAGGTGGGTTGTCCTCCTGGATCACAGGGCAACCATTTGTCACAAAACCCTCCTCCATCATATCTAGTTAGCCACTTGATACATAACATCTAATTCAACTTAAAGCCATGCTGGCAGAAGGACAGGATATTTAACTATGAGCAATGTTGATTGTGAATGGAGTATTTGACATGTGAAAATCAATGAGAAGTTAGGAGCCAAAAAAGAGGCATAGGTGTCTCAACACTTTAAACTGTCCCTAAATAAGCAACTGTAAGCAGCTGTTCACATTTAGTGCATTGTGCCCTGTAAGGACATATCTTTAATAAATTGAGGCAAATTTTATGTCATGTTTGCTTAAACAGATGAGCGCATGAAGCAACCATGAGAAGACACTTTGGTGCTTCAAGAAGGCAGTGAAATTAATAAATTCCTAGCATATGTCCTAGTTTCAAACTCAACATCAGAAAACCCCCAAGTGGCAGGAAATCTTATTTCCTGTTCAAAACGTATAGGAAGGAATTTATTTTTTCCTGTGATGTTACAAAAGAAATGCAAGCCAGGTTTAGAGGCATGTCATGCCAAGGTTTGTTCAAACAGACAAAAAATAAAAAACAGCTTCAGCTCAGGTGGCTTACAATTTGGATTGTAGGGAATATACAAGAGACTACACAACTACAGAGAAATTAAGGTAATAATTTAGCCACATGAAGATACAATCCAGCTTAGGAAAGCTAGGTTACTAATAAAGCAGAGGTGACATCTATTTATGTAAGTGTGAATATTACTAATCCACACTCTCTGAAACTGTAGGAGAGATAGTTTTCAGGTTTGGGTTTTCATATATTCTGATTCTACATAGTGTGGTTGTGAAAGTCAATAATACCTAGGGTGGCAGAAAATACTTCCTTGAGCAAATCCCAGAATTATATACTCTGAAATATCAGAGGCATGCCACGTTTTTTTGAAGATGTAGGTAAAACAAGGCATTAAGCTGTCAAGAGAAAAGACTAATTGGAAAATCAAGAAGAGATAATGATAGGCAAATGTTGCAGCTTAGATGTTCAAGTAGCAGGCAGCAGTCTCAGGAGTTCTTTGCAGTTACTCGATGAGGAGATGGAGAAAAAAATGAAAGCAGGGTAAATATCGTTAGAAAAACTGTTTTAATTGCAAATGAAGTCACAGGCATCACTAACTGTTATAGGTACATCTATTTTTAGAGTCCTATTCATATACTTGGGCAAGGCACGTAAGCATTTAGATATGGAATTTCTGAGAGAGTCTGAATGATAACAAGACCCCATGAATCACTGCCAACCAAACTTCACTCTAGTACAGAAATGCTGAATGTGTGTTTGCCTGCTCAGCCAGCCCAGTCACAAATTCTTCATTCTGTTCTTCTCCTGCTTAAGAAAATCTGCCCAGATTATATTGAATGCAAATACAAGTGTTTCCCAATTGAGTAATTAATTGAAAACCCTCAGTTACTGATAGGATTCTTCAGAACTGCAGTATGAACAAATACAGAATAGTCTTTCACAGGTCGGATTCCTCTCTCTGGATTATGGCATATATTACTTTTCAGGGAACAAAAAGAGCAAGTAAATATAAACTTGTGATAACTTGTGCAGGTGGATTGTGTGATAATGCTTTGTAAAGCTGATGCTGCAAGCTTGAACACTTATGTGCAAATCTAAAGGAAAAATGAAAAGAAGAAAAAAGTCTTTTTAAATTAAGTTAAAAAATGGGGATTTTTTTTCCATTTTGAATGGCTGTAAATTTATATTTTCAGCCTGAAGACTGTGGGAAAGGATGATTATTATTTTCTAGTGGCACTATGTGCTGCCATGTATTTTTCTTGACCTGATATTTGCACACATCTATACTGTATATACCACATAGAGAAGCTTATTAAAATGCAAACATACACATGCATAGTTTTTGTGATGCTAAAAAGACTCTCTACCAGTGAAAAGGTATGCTATTGCTAAATAAATAAAAATAAAGAATAAAAATGCTGCCTGCAGTTTTGATACTAACTCAGGACCACTTCTTGGAGGTTTGGAGATTCACCTCATTCTAAACAAATATTACTGAGACAACCCTACTATTAATGTCTGTGAGCCTGTGTAATTAAGCATAAGGGAACTGGAAGAGAGTGGTGTCATGTGAACTGTGAGAGTACAAAGGTGGAATGAGGAGGGAGAGGAGGTGTTCCAGGTGTTGGAGCAGAGATTCCCTTCCAGCCCCATGAAAACCTAAGCTGGAACAGATATAAAACCCCTTCTCATGGCCAACTATCCTCTTTCTTGACAAGAATGTTTCCCTGGTAGTATTATAAAGGAGAAATAATCCCAGTAAACGGCAAATCTTTGGGCCTATGGAGGGAGAGAAAGATTCTGAAGATACTATCTTAGAATTTATTTTAATATATTCTATTTATTTTTTCCATGTAAGACCAAACAGGAAAGTGCCAAAAGCAGGTAGCTAGGCAATTTGTCTTCTTCAAAGAATGAAAAAATAAAATTTCACATTTATACTTCCAAAGAGGAATCAGGGAAAGAAAGAACAAATTTTCACTCGGTTCCTTTCATTGTAGAATATTTTCAGTCTTTTTATTATAGCTGTATTGCAATTACATCCCTACCAAAGAACTGTAATATTTAGAATTAAATCTTATCTTTAGGTCAGTTCTGGCTGTATCAGAGTTGCCCACTTATATTCTTCTGAATACATATTTTCAATACTGAAAGAGACCATTTCTGAAAGTAAAGATCTTGGTTGGTTCACATAAAAGCAGTTAAGGAAAACTTTTATCTTAGAGTTTTATGTCAGAAAATATAGAAAATATATTTTGTTACATTCTCAGTAATAAACTTCAAAAAACATAACAAATATCTAACCATAGGCAGACAGTTAAAATCCTATTTGCTATAAATGCACATTTTTAGTAACAGGGTTTTTTTGGAAGTTTTATATATTGCAGCCAGTCTAAGGAGAAGTGGATTAGGGGACAGGATTTTTTTTGTTGTTTTAAATAAAAAGTGTTCATATATGGAATAAAGTCTAGGCAGGGAAAATAAAGTATGAAAAAGGGAATTGGTCCAAAGGATTTAGTTTTCCCCAGCAGTGGAAATTATCTCCTAGAATATCTAGAAATCAATAGTTCTATTGATGGATAGTCAATCTTTTTAAATAGACCTCTTGTTTTATATCACTTCTAGTTTTATAGACTTGTGGTTTATAACACACATAAAAGATACAAGCTTCATTTAATTTGGAATTTCCATCAGAATTTGAAAGCCTTCATGCTTAATTCATATTTAAATAATGGCAATTAGCATCTGAATTTCCATGACATGATTTGAGGATAAAAATATTACAGAAAACCTTCAGTGTCAACCTAATTACTGCAGCATTAATTATGATTGCTATCTCGAGGACTATTCTTTCTCTCAGAAAACCTGGCCTGTTAAACTTTAAAGGTGAAGGTTCTAGTGATTCAAAAAGACTTGTATCTGTCAGGTCTCAATTCCAGTATTTTCTATTTCATTTAAGGAATACACATATATAATGAAAGCTGGATAGAAGTTTCTTGAAAGTAATAATTATTTCAGAAGCAATGTTTTTGGAGTTGTCTACTTTTTTAATTAAATGGAGGGTTGTTTGTTTTTTCTTCTTGTTTGCTGTTGCTGACCTGCAAACTTCCTATGCTGCCAAACACATCATTTTCTTATCACAAAAGAACAGAACAATGCAAAGTCCTGTGGGTGGTTTCCAGTGCTTTATGTTTGCACACAGTGCTCCAGAGATACAGCTATGATGAAAACTAATTGAAAATTCCCTGGAGTTCCTTAGATACCCCTGAGTGCTTGAGATTCCATGCAGAAATTTCTTTCTGTTAGTCCCCTTGGGAAAACACAGTAATATTGCAAACTATTTTTCCTACCAAGCAGACAACCTTTAAGGCTAGTCAGTACTTTGATCCTTCGTTCATGTCCATCATCTTGAATATTCCACAGCAATTCCTGAAGTAATCATTAAAAATGTGTGATGTGCTTGCAAGCATCATTATTTCAACATTCTTCTTACACATATTCTTAAAGGAAAAGAAATACTGCAAGCAAAACAGAGCAGTTATAAAATTCTGCGATTCATAGAATCACTGAATGGTTTGTATCATAAGTGACCTTGAAGACCATTTTGTTCCAAATGCACACCTTGCACTAGACCAGGTTGCTCTGAGCTCCATCCAACCTGGCCTTGAACACTGCCAGGGATGGAGCAGCCACAGCTCTTTCTGTGCCAGTGCCTCACCACTCTCACAGGGAAGAATTTCTTCCTAATCTCTAATGTAACCCTACTCTCTGTCAGTTTGAAGCCATTCCCCCTTGTCCTGTCACTCCAGACCTTGTAAATAGTCTCTCTCTGCCTTTCCTGTGGGCTCCCTTCAGGTTTTGGAAGGCTGCAATCAGCTCACCCCAAAGCCCTCTCTTTTCCAGGCTGGACAATCCCAATTATCTCAGCCTTTCCTCACAGCAGAGCTGCTCCATCCCTCTGATCACCTTGGTGCCTCCTCTGGCCTGGCTCCAGCAGCTCCCTGTCCTTCCTGTGCTGAATGCAACACTGCAGGTGGGGTCTCATAAAAGTATCAAATATACAAACTTCAGGAGTGTCTATATGGGAAAAATCTTTACAGCAATCATGGATTTTTCTTTTTCCAACCTGTTCCTGAGGACAGGAATGATGACACTGTATTAGATAAAGATAACAGAAGAATAGCCTGATTGTAGTTTATGTTGATGATATACTCCCTCCCTTCATTTTCTTCCTCTTTCTGCCTGAATGTTTGTTACAGGCAATTAAACAGGTGATGGATGAACCCTCAGCTCTTGGATTTTACTGCAAACTATACAAAGTTTGAAAACACTGCTATGTGATATGAATTATGAGCCCTTACTGACTAGTTTGCATTTCAATTTGCCTTGAAGAGTTTTACATGTGTGAGAAATAAAAAACCACAGTAATGGCAGAATATGAAGAAAATAAAAATTCTTTATCAACAGGTGAAAAACAGTAGCAATCCTTATAATGTTTTTCTTTTGGAATACCCAAATTCTGTGCTGTGTTTTATATATATCTCCCTGCAAGAAGAATGTCAAAACACATGTACGTGTTTCTCAGTTGGAAATTGTTGCTAGATCAACAACTAGATCCCATAAGATACAAAATTCTACAGGTGATTTTGCCATTCCAAATATATGCTTTTCATATGATGAGGTGCACAGCCATAGGAACGTGTGTGCAGTGCAGTGGGGGCACCACCTCAATTCACACCTGCATTAAGTACAGGTCTTACCACCCTTCTTGAAATCATTGCTCCACTTGCTGGTGACAGGATAAAAGAAGTCCATCACTATTTCCATGACTGTTTGCTGCTCTTTCTGTTACCACAAAAAAAAAAAAAAAAAAAACAAAACCAAAAAACCAGAAAAAAAAAAGCAAACATATACTAGAGAGCAGCTGAGTTTATTTGTTCCTTTTTAATTTCATGTTTTGGGAAGTAAAATTAAAATAAAAGCACCATAAAATTTGATGGGCAGTTGATTTTCTTGCCTAAACTAAGAAGATTAAAACTCTGTCTTCAGGTTACTCAGGGAACACTTTTACAAACCCTTAGCTTGTAATCCAACTCTTATCAAGAAACCCTGCTGATTTCCTGGATAAGTAATGCTTCTATAAAGGATTTAAAATTTCAGGGAAGATAGTTTTTCACTAAAAGACACAGGTGCCAAGGTCCTCTGTTCTGTATCTCGGATTTGTGAACTCACAGTATTACTGGCCTGTCATTTGAATTTTAGTTGTTTGGGCTTTTAATCTAATTAATTTAAATTAATTCCAATTCTAATATATTGAAGTTTTCCTTATTTTACTGCCTTCTTAAAGGTACTTAACAATATTTAGAAGTTATAAAATGAAACCTTTGAAAAGCGTTAGAAAAATAAAAGTATTTCATTGTTCTTTACCACTTGTGAGTTATGTTCATGACTTGCAATTAAATCCATTCAGGAAGACAAATATTTCTTTGCTACTAAGTTCTTGCTAACAACTGTGTTATGTGAATATTTTTGTAATATTTATCTGTTTTCTTCAGTAAAGCATAGCAGGGGGATATAATGTAATGCTTTAATATACTACAGAATGTCAACTGACATCCTTTAAAACTTAATTCCTGGTAATTTTTATATTCATTTATTTTTAAATGCCTTGCAAAAACATAATGATACTAGGATCCATAATAGACCACAGAATAATTTTAGTAGCTATTTTATGTAAATATATCCAAAGAGTAATTCTTCCAAGCATTCTAGTTGCTTTAGAGATTCTGTTATAAACTCCTTATTATTTTCTGAAACAAATGAAAAAATTAATTAGCCATGTAAATGAAATTCCTAATAAATGTGAAAGCTGAACACAATCAAAATATGTACTGAAATCTTAATATTATTGGAATTTAGCATTTTTAGAAGAAAACATATTAAAACATTGTACAGAAAAAAAAAAATCTTCATTATGAAGATAAATATCTAAAAACAAAGTGCAAGTTTTTCCTTTGTTATTAAAAGGAAACACTGGGCCACATGGGAGGCAGAGCAGTTCCTTGATTGCCCTCAGTGGAATTATGGCTTAAGCTTCCAAGACTCCCATATAATGTACAAGGAAATTCTGCCTCACAGCCAAAGGGGAGCTCATTTCTCAGTGTGAAGTGTGATCCTAGCACGGTCCCCTCTCTGTGCAGAAGTATTAATCATGTTCATGTTTGCTGCTGTAAGATGCTAAACACTGTCATTTAGCACTGCAGAGGTATAAAATTAAACCTCCCTGTACACTGCAATGGAAAGGCTACATTTCATAACAGCAGAAGGCTGGGCCCACTCACTCCCTTTGATGAGAATACTTTTTTCCCATGATGCTAATAATTTCATTTTTATGGATATAGTCCTTTGTGTAATCAAATATAGAGCTTTATCTTTTGTTTATTGCAGGATTGAAGCCAAAGAAAATAGCTGTCTATTATTAGATTTCATTCTGGCATAATTAAATTGGTTAAGGGTACAATTTTCTACAGAAACTGTTCATTTTCCAGTAAAACCAGTAATCTGAAATTATGTGTAGAATTTGTCACATAGCAGTGCCTAAAGAAACATCTCTGCCAGCTTAAATGTATAACAGAACAGCTGTGCCAATCTGAAGGAACTGTAGTGTGTTAACTATATCCATATAATTATATTGGTATTATTTTTGTATGAAAATAAGTCTTAAAAGAGTGAACAGTTTGGCACAGGGAAAGGTTTATCAAGCTTCAGAAGCACAAGCTAATGGAGTGTGCCTGAAATGCACAAAGAGAAAAATGAATAGGAGGTCAATTACAATACTAGTAAGAATATTACTGATGACAGTAAACTTGAAGAGTATTTTTAGAAAGGTTAAAAAAAAGAAAAAGACAACAACCCAGATGAAAGAGACGTTGAACCTGAGCCTTTATTTTCATTACAAGAATTTGTAACCCAGGTCTACGAGCATAGTCATTGCCATGAGTTAGGCTTGCAGAGAAGTTAGAGGTACAGAAATAAAATCTACATTTGGAAGAACATAACTTCTACGTAAGATTAATAGTACTCAAAATTAGTTTAAAAGGAAGTCATTGACTTTTTCATTGTAATGTTGTAGATGTCAGATCATGTACCTCTGTTCATCCTTCACATGACAGATCATTTTCATAAGCTATGCTTTCTTTCCAGAAAATCTGAGTAAGAATTACATGAAAAACCTTATATATATGTATATATATGCACATATATGTGTATAATGGTGGCATATGCAACATACATTCAGCTACATCTCCAACAATGCTGACTTATCAGGCCATTTTTGAAATGTGATGTAAAATTATCTGAAAGGAACTATATCTTATTAGAAAAGAGGACTGCTGCAGGAAAAAGTCAATAATGTCAAGCAAATAAGTCAATATTAAGCTTACTGAAGCAGTGTGACAGATCTAGAGGTAATTGAAAGCAAAGTAGAACCTTTTTTTCTTTTTTTTTTTTTTTTTTTTTTTGCCAGCTAGAAAATGCATACAAGTTTGTGAACATAGACATGTTCATGTGTGTGAACAAGCACGTAGAGACACGAAAGGAATCCTTCCCCACCTGCAGGGCTGCATCACATCTGGGCTCCCAGCACAGGAAGGACAGGGAGCTGCTGGAGCCAGGCCAGAGGAGGCACCAAGGTGATCAGAGGGATGGAGCAGCTCTGCTGTGAGGAAAGGCTGAGATAACTGGGATTGTTCAGCCTGGAAAAGAGAGAGCTTTGGGGTGAGCTGACTGCAGCCTTCCAAAACCTGAAGGGAGCCCACAGGAAAGATAAACTATTTACAAGGGCCTGGAGTGACAGGAAAGATTCAGAATAGGTTTCGATTGGAGATTAGGAGGAAATTCTTCCCTGTTAGAGTGGTGAGGCACTGGCACCAGAGAGGCTGTGGATGCCCCATCCCTGGAAGTGTTCAAGGCCAGGTTGGATGGAGCTCAGAGCAACCTGGTCTAGTGGAAGGTATCCCTGACCACAGCAGAAGGTTTGGAATTGCATCTACAATGTCCCTTCCAACCCAGGTTTTTGATTCTATGATCTATTTTCTTTAGAAGAAGAATGAATGGTTTCTTGCATTCAGGTTGGCTTGGTGTACTAAAATGGATAGCATTCCCACTCTTATGTAGCACAAGAGAGAAAGTTTTGGAACTGCATGCTAGGATTGCAGCAGATGGGTTAAGCAAAACTCACTCAAAATGCTCATTGTGGATATACCTGGTGTGACATCATACATGTTTGTAAGGAGAAACACATGAGGGGCAAGCTCCTGATCAATGATGTGTGTGTTACATTTCAGAGATAAAGCTCCATGTCTCACTAAAACTGAATTACAGCTATTAGTACAAGATATATCAGTGTAGTATTTTCAGCTGTACAATAAAGTCTTTAGGAAAAATTTTACAAAAAGAACAAGCAGAAAACATTAATAAGACAAACACAGCACTAAAAATCTTAAAGGCAAAAAGGTAACAAACTCTATGTGTTGCCTGGAATTGATCTTTACTGTGATTGATGCTTTAACAGGATAATCAAATTATAAAACAGTTATTATTGCTACTCTAGGTACAAGGATGCTAACACTGGGTGCTCAAAGCCCAAATCATCTCATCATCTCTATTACCAAAAAGCTTCATTACATCCTTTAAATCCCCATAACACTCTTAATATTGTTATTCATTAACTTTGTAGTACCTTTTGGGTGTTGTGTTCATTCTTCCGACGTTCCTCCAGATTCTAAGACTGACATAGCTCGTTTTCTTCAATAAACTGGAAAAGTAAAAGACTTGGAAGACGTTTACAGTGAGTCATCAAGCATCTCAGTGTTTTTCTAGAAGGATGATGCTAATGGTCCAAGGTTGACATGGCTCTATTTTTTCATGACTCCTCATGTAGAACAGAATTTGCTTCAACCTATAATTTTCTTAAATTTGCGGTTTAGACTTTTTTATTAGGTTCTAAATCTATGTTTTGTATGTTTTTTCTCCTCTGTTTCTAATCTCTAAAGCTGTTTTTACCTGACCCACAGCAGCCATGTTGGGGTTTTTCAGTCTGAGGCTTCTGTTGACATATTTTATCTCTACTTTTTTTTATACCACTGAATCATGAACTATCTGCTGAACCTCAACAAAGTTCAACCATTGTAAAAACAGGCTGCTTTTTGTGGTCATGATTTAAATATATTTGGATAGAGCAGCATGGACTCTAACAGTTCAAAACAAACATGTCTGGCTCTGAGTAGAAAAAGGATTGTAATGATTGTGCTTCTGCTGTAATATATTTCACTATTTGAAATTGTTAAAACTAAAGTATAAAGAAAGTAATTTCCATGGAAAAAAGCTATTAAAACTTACGTGTAAATGTTAGCAAGGTCAGATTATCTCAAAGCTTCAACTATACTGTTGTTATTTATAATAATTAACAGGAACAAAAAACTGACAAAACCCCCAAGCTTCCAAAAAAACCAGAAGACAAATTCAATTTATTCAGATTTTGAACCCATATGAAATAAATGCTGGCTTGGCTGCCTCACCATGTTGGTTATACTGGAGTTACCAAGAAAGAGATACAATTACTTGTTCTTCTATTTCCAGTGCACAATTTATCTCCATGACCCTGGGGAATTCTGCTATTGGAATTCAACCATAACTCAAACTATCTGACAGAGAATATTTTGTAGAAATCAATAATGCTGAATGTATTAAAGATGCGTCGAGATTGTTTTATGAGTAAACTGGGCAGTTTCAAAGTACTCTAAAAATCCAGTAAAGCTTTCATTTTGCAAGTGAAAATGTGTTTTGTATATTTTTATGGCAATACTTAATGAGGAGCTAAGAAGAAAAGAATATTAATTTTCTTTCTTTATATATTCCCTCTAAAAAAAATTCTTCTCCAAAGACTGTACACTTATTTTTTTACCTAACAGCTTAATGTTGTAATTTTGGTACTATTAAAAGCAAGGTTAGGTTTTAAACCAACAAATAAATGTACACAGTGGCTCTGATCCAGCACAGATGTGAATTATAGACATAACTGTATGTATAAATAGATGGATTTGTATATTTGCATATATACTCAAATGCTTTGATGGCCTAGGAATAGAAAAAAAATAGAGTCAGAAGAACTGCTAGAACTCTCAGCTTGACAAAGTCTATCAGAGCTCCAAGT
This sequence comes from Drymodes brunneopygia, assembly GCA_013400955.1. Lineage (NCBI taxonomy): Eukaryota > Metazoa > Chordata > Aves > Passeriformes > Petroicidae > Drymodes > Drymodes brunneopygia. Next base: position 21,225 of record VZTZ01040287.1, read on the forward strand.
AGGCTGAAAAGTACCAAGCAATAATCATAGTTTTTTTGGGTTTTGTGGTTTTTTGGTTTTTTTATACAGGTCTTTTAAGCTGAATTTTACATTCTTTTTTTTTGTTGATGATGTCATTGTTGTAAAATTTTTTTCTCTTTTTATACCTTTATAATTATCTGTTTAAGTTGTGCTCCTGAACAGAGACACCAGAATTGCTTTTACTTGTGTGCATGGCTGTAGATTGGCCCTTCCCATCTTCACAGATAGCACTGAACCGTGTCTCCTGTCAGAACTGGCATTAAAATACCATTTCACAAATCAATGGATATGAAGGAGCACTCAATATTTTGTCATAGTAATTTGACTTTTCTTTCTTAATGTTCCATACTTTAAACAAAGGTTGTAAAAGGCACGTGGTCATCTCCTGGTAGCCAGTTGAGAAGGCTGTCCTAGAAGTATTTACAGCTGTGTTTGTGATTGCAACTGGGAATAATCCCAGACATTGCCCGTTTTCAGGTGTCTGCAGAAAGGCTCAAAATGATCTGATAGAAGGAAATTACAATTGCATTTTCATTTCACTCTACCTCTGCCATAAAACTTTATACTCGGTTCTCTATTCCAGAACTTGATAGTTATGTTGAGGTATTTTTCAGAAGAATAAATCTTTTCACCTATGTCTTCAGTGAAGTTACCTCCCCTAAATCCAGCATACTTTCTAAAATTTGTGTTAAAGTCTAGAAAAAAAGTACTGAACCAAAGTATCTCCTGTTGCACTTAGGAAAAACCCTTAAGAAAAGAAAAGCTTAATGAACTCTTTTAGAGGTTCAGTTTTTGATTGTGCCACATACAAAGGTAGGCCTTAATTTCACTACCACATGTGAGTACAGTGAATTATGCACTGATTTCTTTATCAGGTTGGACAGTCTGGAACAGCAGAAGCCTGTCTTCTTTAGATATCAGGTGATATGTAATGTCATCACCTAGGAACTATATAGGTCTTCCTTCAGACAACTTTTGGATAAATATCTCAGGACTTTCAATCTATTTGAAATTGTAAACTTGAATACCTGGGTTCTTGTAAATCTTGCTTTGATTTGTACTTAACAGGAATATTTATTTTAAAATGCCACAGAAAGTAATGACTGTGGGCTCATGTCTCTCTAAAATTTTGCCCTTTCAAAAAATTTCTCTTTCCAAATTACTAAATTGTGTGGTTCTTGTAAATAACATCAGCAAACATTTCACATTTTCATAAGTAAAAACTTCAAATAGTAACAAGGTGACCAAACCCATTGGAGAGATACCATGAATTTCCACTGTCCAAATGAATTATTCTGAAGACTTTGATGTGATAATGTCACTTCATCTCACTTTCACTACAAGTTTACACCCAGTCATCCAAGCTTCTGTGCTTAGGAAGGTACCTGCAGAGTATCTGCAGAGGATTTTTTGCTCCACCTACAGTAGGTTGCTGCACTAAAAAGAGTTCCTCTCCCCTTTGACCACAAAGGTGATTTTACCAGTTGTAAGTTAACCTAATGACTAGTTGTCACCACACATCTAGCTTTTAAACAGATACAATTAGATCATCTCATTTCTACCTCTTGTTCACACGAAAAAGTGGATTGCTTTTCAAACACATTTTCTTCTCATTTCAGACATGGAATGTTTTTCTGCTCTTAGTATTATTATTTCTGAAATAAATGAGATGACAGAAATGTTTTTCTCTGTAACTTCTTACAAGTCCTTTTATGAGACCTGAACAATAAGCAGTTCTTCTATTCTTATCATATATTTCCTCCTGATTCTGACAATATATAGGAGAAAGAGACCTTATAAAGCACAGAAAATTTTAAATATCCTCTTTGATAGAAAGATGTTCAAGAATATTGGGACAGACTAAGAAATTATGAAGACAAGTTAATATGACTTTTTTATAGATTTCAAGATATTGGAATAAACTTAGAAGTCTATCACACAGCAGAAATTGTTTTCTAAGTAACTAGACATCTTAATTGATTTCCAATGGTACTTTATTGCCTGTGTTTGACAAAACATTAAGTGTTTTGCACTTGTTTGTAGGTCATTTTCCTCATCTGAGAACAAAAGAAATAAAACCCCCATACAAATAAACAGAGAGCAATTTGCATAGCATTTGGGTCCCTGAATCAATTTATTTCTACAGTTATTTTCTTACCTCATAATTTTTATTAGCTATCACTATTTTTATATGCCTTTTTATGAAACCAAAGAATTCACAGTTAAGGAAAAGCTCTCTGGGATTTATGGTTTGCAATTCACTTCAGATGGTGTAATGAAGTCAGACAAAAATCACAGGCTGTTAGAGTGAGAGGACATGAGGACACAACAAACCAAACAAAACCACAGCCAAAACCCAAAAACCTTTAGATACAGGAACTATTTTCATCTGCATGTGGTTCTTTGTGCTCTCCTTAGAAATTAATTGGCATGGGACAGAGGTACAGGGTATTGCATTTGAAATCTTTAAATACTTGTGTGCTTCCTGTTTGAGTTGATCCAGATTTTCAAAAAGTCACTTCTAATTTCAGCAACTGCAGTCAACATGTTACATGAGGTGAAGTGTTTTTCCTTTCTGACCAGAAAGATTTTCTAACAAAACCTTGTCAGGGGTTTTGTTGTTTCAGTTGGTGGGTTAGGGGCTTTTTTTTTGTTTCTCTGTTTTATTTTGGTTATTTTGTTTGTTTGTTTGTTTTGTTTGGTGTTTTTTTTTCACCATTTCTTTTCTTTTTAAAGAGATATCTGGACATTTAAACACTTCCAGAACTAAATCATAATTATCGTTGTGCCTTGATATAAGAGACAGGTAATAACTTTTCCTGCTGAAAGGAGACAATCACTTCTCTCTGAATACAAAAAAAAATCTGTGATGTATTATACTTTACATTGCGAATTATGTTATTTATGCCTTGTAGTTTGGTCTATAGTTTTAAGGCTGCATTCCAGGGACAAAGAAAGGGACTGGTTTCCTGATGGGGATAACAGGAACACTTGGGGTTGGAAAAAGGAATATGTGAATAGGAGTGAGCTGCCTTTGAGGAAAAAGAGTGATTGGTTTTATTTATTTATTTTTTTTTTTACTGTGGGCAATAAACCTTGAAATGTGTGTATTTAGGGACTGGAATATATTTAGACACATGATAGTGAGTATATTTTGGCTTTTTGTAACATGGGCACCTTGAAATGATACCTGTGAGAATGCACTATTTTAACCACAAAGGTTTTGATGTGCTACAAAAATGTTACTACTTTGGATGTTACTCTGCGCGTTACTCGTTTTGTTCTGACAGAACTTGAAGAATGTGGATACATAAAGTGCTAAAAATTCCTTGTAATGTTTCATTCATTGATTAACACCCCCATAATTAAAATTTTGATTGTCTTCAAGATAAAAAGCAATTAATGTTGAATCTTATAAATTATTTAAGTACTACTTACTCTCTCTTTAATTTCAGTTTCATCTGATTTATTGTGTTTTAAAGCTCCTTTTAATCATCTTGCATATTGTTATAGAGGGAGAAATCACAATGATTACAAAGTTTCATGCCTACAGTAATTTCAGTTTCCTTGCTTTAATAAATGTGTTACTTTCTATCAAAGATGGCGTGGTATAAGAGCTCCTATAAGAATCCTTTAAATTTTTCACTTCAAAATACATGACCAAGCTCTTTCTGCATCTTAGTTTATTGAAAGCCATAAGTGTATTGCAAGAAAAACACATAATTACTGTGGTCTTAAAAGACAATCCTTGTTCAGTATTTTTTTCATCTAGAGACAAACTTCATATATCATTATGTCAGATGAAATTCTATTTTTCAAAGAGGTTCAGAAGACATTTTTATGTTTAATTTCTAATAATACAAATATGAGGATAGTTCAATTTCTGTGTTTAAATCTTCTAAGCATGTGAATTTGTTGATGCAGTGTACAAATGATAGACTTGTCACAAGCTTAGATTTGTGAGTATTAACATGTATGTAATGTCTTTTATAGATCCATTAAAGTACATATTACAGTCTATCCAATCAGGTAATTGCGGGGTGGGTTTTTTGCTATTTTTGTTATAATTTTATTGATAGTGTCCAGACATTTCAAATACTGTCTAGAGTTTAGAAAACATGTATGTAAACTTTATCATCATAAACCAAGGCTATGTTTTTCTTTCATCCCACTCTAAACATTTCTCTAAGCATGTGCCTTATACAGTTTTTCACAGTAATAATTTTAAGTGAAACTTTTGCCTCTGAAACCAGAAAAGGCTTGAAATTCTAGAAATACATAGAAACAGATGAAGAGGGGGGTGCAATACAGATAAACAAAATTATATATAGTTAAAAAATTCAAAGACTAGAAATGGTTATTCATACTTTGCTAGCAGATCATGTCTTTTCTTATATAAAGTTCACATGTATCAAACTGAAAGAGAGTAGGTTTAAATTAGGTATTAGGAATAAATTCTTCCCTGTGAGGGTGGTGAGGCCCTGGCATGGGGTGCCCAGAGAAGCTGTGACTGCTCCATCCCTGGAAGTGTTCAAGGCCAGGTTGGATGGGGATCTCAGCAGCCTGGTCTAGTGGAAGGTGTCCCTGCCCACGGCAAGGGTTTGGAATAAGATGGTCTTTAAGGTCCTTTCCAACCCAAACCATTCCATGATTCCATGATCTTCAAGTATTTCTAATTTCAACTCAATTGTTGTTTTTATGTGTCACTAGTTCTACAATTTCACTTCATAAGGAAATGTTAATATTTTTTAGAAATAATTTCCTAGACAGCACTTTCTGTTCTTGGTGTGTTGGTTAGTTAGCAACAGAAGAAACACGCGGGTCTCAGAGCAGCAGTGGATTCTCCAGGCAGGACCGACCAAAAGCCCTGCCCTTCTTTATTTACCTATTTTTATAGGGTTCTAAGGACAGTCAAAGATTGGTGAAAGGGGTCAACACCCCTGAAGGTTTACAGGACAAAGACATGGTCAATCATCTTTCTCCACCCCAGGGAAAGGAATGAAAAACAATTCCACAAGTGCAAAATAATCCTGGTTGGTTAAGGAAAACAAGGACCATGTTTACAGAACAAGCATGGGAAACTACAGCTACAGTGTTACAACTTATGGGGCCCTGTAAAACCAGGGCGACAGAGGTGTAGATTATATTTCAAAGTCTTAGAACTCCATCTTCATAAAATTCATTTTCTTAGAGGTCGAGATTTATGCCTTTACCTTTACTGAAGTACAGGAAAGTTTGCACCAATTAATCTTATCCATCAAGTTAAAACCACCTTCTAGTATCTTTTCTCCCCACAAAAGCACATGACCTGCTTTTGAATCTGCATTAAAGAATAGCTTAACATTATGTGAAGCTGATTAAAAGATAGATAATTTTAAAAACTTCACTTTGACTATAGGTTTAATTTTGCTAGAAGTTTTTCATCCCTTACCTCAGCAAGTCTTGCTTCTGAAAACATTGCCGCTAGTTTTTCTTCTTAGTCTGCTTTTCAAAAATATATATTTAGTCTTCCAATGTTTCTTTTGATAGTTGACTGAGTGCTTTATATTACCACATAGCACTTTTTTTCTGTCATATAATTCTTTCTGATCAAAAATTCTATTTTTAATTGACATATCATTAGCTTTTCCCCCCAATTTTTAATTTATTATTTTTATTTTATTTCTCTATGACTAATTAAAGTAACATAGTTACAGAGTTTCAGCAGCTCCAGATTTGACAGTAAACATTCAATCCTCCTGATGATTTGGTGGCACCTTTTCAGATAAACTGCTTAAATATAAGTTCTTTTTTATCTGCTTGAGTTTTTTGTATATTTCACTGGACACTTTGCCATTTACAGAATAGTAATGCTTCCACCTGTAAAAAAATGAGAAAACCTGCACATGGTGATGGTCTTGTTGAATGATTAGAAAATATTAATAATCAGACAAACAGCAAAACAACAGTATTGGACTCTGTCTTTTCTCAATGAAGGGATGAATGCTGTGTCCTAAGCAGATTTCTGTTTATGAGCATTAATTTTTCATAGAATCATCAAATGATTGAGTTAGAAGGGACATTAAAGAGCATCTGCACCCCCCCTGCCATGGGCAGGGACACTTCCACTACACCAGGTTCCTCAGAGCTCCATCCAACCTGGCCTTGAACACTCAGAGAGATGGGGCACCTTTGCTCTTGGGTGGCATCTTCTATTTCTGCCATCAACAATTGTACTCTTATAGCAATATTATCTTGGCATGCTGCAATGCAGGACACAATATCCAAATGCTTTTTTATGCAACCTGGGAAAGCAACTCCACCTTTCTGGTTCACCTGCACCAGAAAACATCCCAGGAAATGCTTACAGAGGCTCAGTCAGTTGCAGTGCATGCTATGGAAATATTTGGGCTTTAAGTCTTATGCAACTTTTTAGATTGGGTAGAAATTTTATGGGATTTTTTAAGCATAGGATATCTCTCCCCCTTCTTAGAGAACTCCATCAAGCCAATGCAAACTGCAAAAGTGGACTGTTGAGCCTGCTGGACAAGCCATGTTCCCTGCCATTGGAAGAAAATAGTGCTAATACTTTATCATCAGTTCTCAGGAATTATTGCAGCAATAAATGTTTCTTCAGAAAGATTTCTAGCTCTTTTTCCAAGGGAGCTGACAAGGCTGTTCTGGGGATAAAAGCAAGTTTAGCAAAAGTAAATATGGATCTCACCTGCCTTGGCTTACTTTCCAAAGGAGGAAGTTATTGGCAATGTAATGCTGGCTCCACAACTTCCCAGTACTTTGTGAATATCTGTAAAATGCATCATGTGTAAAATTATCACTTCTTGAAAAACTAGAGTGGAAGCCTTTGCTGGCATATTTGGGTCACCTCATGCATTTCCTCAGTATTTGGTATTTGCAGCACCTTATTTCCTTTTGTCAGTTATTGTGATGCCTCTTGTACCTTGTATCTTGATTATTATTTAGAGTTCCTCAAAATTTCTGCGATGTTAAGACAGCAGTCCTTGTCAGACTAAAATAAATCTGAAGCAACTGCTTGTTATTTTTCTTTTGTAGGAGAAGGGAATCACAGAGTCTTCTGAAGGAGCATTTAAGCATGAGATACAAATTATTAAATTAGAATCCTCTGCAGTCTCTTTTTGACCATAGTAAAAAAATATTCTGCATTTTTTCTTCTCCAACCTCTCCACTGATTTCTTTTTTTTTTAAATCTAAATTATTCCATCTATTTCAATAGGGGATTTACCGTGTTTGTGTCTTCTTACAGTTTTTTAGGGTTTTTATGCTAGTGGTCTTACTTTCAATTCTATTTAATACATATTGCAGACAATACACTGGGGTGTCTTTCTTGTCAAACCTGGAATATTGGTCAAGGTTACCATGGAACAATGAGAGGAATTGCTTCTGTTTCATGAAAGTGTACCTAAGAGCAGAACTTGAGCCATGTACTGTGTACATGAAATTAAGTATTTTCTTTAAATTTACTGCTTTAAATAATTCTAAGAACTATCATAATAAAATGTACTCTCTCAGCATCTAGAAGCCAGATAAAAGGAGACTGAAGTCCAGTAGTGTTTGACACTTTTGTAAAATCACAATTCCTGATTTTTTTGCACTAGACACCTGACAGTAGAAAACTATGGAAGGCAAAAAAATTTCCTTTGAAAATTATGAGTTCTAAAAACATACATCAGCATGGGTTTGATGAATCTTCAAAGATTTTTCAAACTTTTGAAATTTTGTCAGAATTTTTTATTCTAATGTTCTTCTATAAATGTAAATATAATTTTTTTATTGTTCTTGTTTGAAATTCAGAGTTTGGAACAGCTGTGGGATTTGGTTTTTCCCACAAAAATATGTTTCTCACATTTATTTGTGATTTATTCAATAGCATAAATTAAGAAAAAGATTCCTATACTTTTCATTTAAAAAGTATGTTTTTATTCAAATTATATCAGTCTTCAGAGGAAAAGAAATATTCAAAATAAATTAAATTGTTTGGATTTTGACTTCAACAGTAAAATTTTGGTTTCAGATCCTAAACTGGACCCTTCATTCTTTAATTTCTCACTTTCTGATCTCTGGCAAAACATAGCTCTGACTTGTAGTGAAGAGAATGCACGTCTTCTCTTTCTGCACACTTTTTTCTCATTCCAACTTAGACATTCCTATCTGGCTTAGAAAGATGTTTTTGTGAATGTGTGTTTTGTTCCACAATGTTCAGGACCAGGTTGAATGGGACTCTGAACAACCTGCTCTAGTGGAAAGTGTCCTTGTCCATGGCAGAAGGTTGGTACAAGGTGATCTTTAAAATCCCTTCCCAATCAGACCACTTTGTGATTCTATCATTTCAGATAAATACACTAATCTTTCTTTTGAGAAATAATTTTAATCCTTCTTTCTCCATCTATTGTATTTTAGGCAAATGAACATACAAGTGAAAGAGAATTTTATTTAGTAGGTGCCCACTGTTCCTGAATATTTAATATTGTACTTGCAGCCATAATACTGCTTATATATCCAATATTGTTATGCTTTTGTGTGCATATTTTCTATTTCCCTGCAGGTAAGTCTTGATTTAACTAAGCAACAAAATAAATCTCATTGTCTAAAGCTTGAATATATCCAATGTTTTATTGTACATCATCTCTCTCTACCTCTCCTCTTAATTAATAAATAGCTGAGTGATCTCTCCCTGTCCTTATCTTGACCCATGAGTTTTTTGATGCATTTTTTCTGCCCTGTGCAGCCAATGAGGGGATTGGTAGAGTGAATTTGGTGGACTTCTGGAATCCAGCAAGGGTCAACATACCACAGTATGGCAATAGTCTTCAAATAATCTGGTGGAAAATATCTTGGGCAAGAAACACTTATCTACCAGAAAATCATCTAAGATTATAGCAATAGTGTGCTTTATGTCAAATACATTTAAATGCACATAAACAGAGATAAAATAGTTCTATTCCAAAGATCAAATTCTCCTGCTCTGTGTGTTAGCACAGCTCCCATGGGCACCCTTATGACATAATTTACATCTGCACACAGTTAGTCTAACTTAATTGCAGCTTTGTGTATAATTAATTATATTATCAATCTGTCTCCTTAATGTTCGTTTGGATTTACAAGTTTTTATTATATCAGATGACCAAGGAGGAATATAAAAAGCTGTGGATTCTTACCTTGGATTTTAAAACATCCAGCATTTTGGACCCATGAAGAGAACATAAAAAAAAAAAAAAAAAAAAAAGCCAGGCAAGACTGCAGATAAATGTAATTAGGAAACATCTTTTAATGTCTTCCAAAACAAGTTTTATCCACTTAGGTATCTTTTTTATAAATATTTTTGTTGACTTCTTTTTAATTACTGTGTTCTTTAATAAAAATCAGAGAGTGGTGGGAGTGGAGGCCGTGTGAGTTGTTTTTGTGAGGAAAAGCTTTTAGGAAAATGTTAGGATGAATGTGGTAAAAATTATTACTTTGGTTTATGGTTTTCTGTTTGTTTGGCTTTTTTGCCATGCAGAGAACCTCATACATATTATGGTTTCATGTACATCTTACTCAGTCTTCTACCTTAGCTGCTGTATCTGCAAGCTGCGTATCCTCTAAATTCACTCTTACTCTACATTTATACTTTTAACTTCTAAATAGAGAGGCCTTAGCTCTAACTGAAATGGTTTGGTTTGTGAAACAGCTGGATTAAAACCAGCTGTTCAGTGCTCATCTATGCTGCTTAAGACCCCAAACCCCTAAATTATATATTGAACTACAGTTTCAGGTACCTTCAATCAAGACAATTTCTGTGAACAAAGAGAGCGTTCACACTGATGGGGTAGAGCACAACACCCATGTTCAGGGACCACTGCTGGAAAATGCTTACTCAGTACATGGAATAGACATTAGAAATTGCAGGAATCTAGTAAGAAATTATCCACCTTTAAGGTCGGCAGTGAGAATTAATCATAACTTACAAAAGAAACCTGAAATATAACAGAATATAAAGGGAACCATGGACTGAGATGCAGATAGCTGAAGATATTTGACTTTCAGGGAAATGAATTCTCACTCAAGTTATCCTCAAGTTCACACCAGTTTTGTTCTAAAAGAGATTTTGAGCATGATCTTGCTACTCAATTACTTAAAAATTATTTATGTAGAACAACACTATAATACCTAGAAATGGACCTTTCTTTCACAAAGAAGAAGTTCTATCTCTTTATTCAGAAATAATTTCTTCACTGAAAGGGTTATCTAGCATTGGAATGGGCTTCTCAGGGAGGTGATAGAATCACCATCCCTGAAAGTATTCAAGAAATGACTGGATCTGACAATCAGTTCCATGATCCACTTGAAAAGGGAGTGATCAGTTTAAGGCTGGACTTGATAACCGTTGAGGTTTAGCCAAACTTAATAATTCTATGAAATTATGGTTCTATTCTCTCAAAAGCACAAGTAGACCATACACCAGAAACCAGTCAAACCCAACCACTGATGCACATCACTACTTTCACCTGCTTTTTGTATTTACCCCTCTGCAATTACCGCTGCCATTTTTATCAACACCTCTTGGGGCTCCTGCTGCAGCTGCTCACTCCAAATGAAGGTGTTCTGGCTCAGACACCTGTCGCCCTGGTTTTACAGGGCCCCATAAGTTGTAACACTGTAGCTGTAGTTTCCCATGCTTGTTCTGTAAACATAGTCCTTGTTTTCCTTAACCAACCAGGATTATTTTGCACTTGTGGAATTGTTTTTCATTCCTGTCCCTGAGGTGAAAAAAAATAATTGACCACGTCTTTGTCCTGTAAACCTTCAGGGGTGTTGACCCCTTTCACCAATCTTTGACTGTCCTTAGAACCCTATAAAAATAGGTAAATAAAGAAGGGCAGGGCTTTTTGGTCGGTCCTGCCTGGTGAAACCACTGCTGCTCTGTGACCCGCGTGTTTCTTCTGTTGCCAGCTGAACAACAGACACCTCTGTACTTTCTCCTTTCTTTGGAGGCTGGCCCTCAAAGACAGGGTGCAGAGAGGGAGCCACAGCACAATCCTGCTGCTGCCAAGAGTCCAGGCAAGCTTCCTTCAGGAAGAGATGCTGTGATGGGAAAGGGATTTTTGCCTGGTGTGAGTGTTACCGAGGAAAAGTGCCACAAAGCAGCTGAGCCAAGAGAGGTTCTTGGATGCTGACTCAAGAGTGTTTGGCTGTTCCACGGTGTGGTGTCAGTAGATCAGGTGTGGAGAAGCACAGTGTCTGCCTGAGGTCATCCAGGTACAATACAAGGAACTTGATTACAGATCTCATGAGTCAGACTTCAGTCACTTGGTTAACAAACCATGATGCCTCTCTGAAGCAATGTCAGTAAACACTGTGGCATGACATGTGCCTTTAAAAAAAATCTAAGCAAATCATCCTTTTTCATTTATTTTGTTTATTAGTGGGATAAGCTTTCACAACTCACCATTGTCCCCTCAGAAAGCTTTTGCTAAATATCTCCAGTAATTTCAGCACTTCTCTACGAACTGAAGAATAAAATATATGCTTCAGTTTAGGATATTTATTACCTTGTCATTTTAAAGAGAATTTTAAAGATAAATATTCATTCTAGAATATCAGCACCATCCCTATCTATATCATGTAAGTATATACAACACTAAAACCTAATTCTATAACTATGTAGCAGTAAAAAGCTGAAAAATCTTTTCAAGTGCACAGAAAAGCCAGTACATGGGTCACCCTAAGACAGGCGATTGTTCTTATCACACATCTGCAGCAGTTTTTCATGTAACTGTGTAAGTATCCATCTGCATCATTTCATACACATTTCAAACATTCTGATGCCTCTTCCCTCAAAATTTGAGAACACACATTTTAATATTTTCTCACATAATTAGAAGGAAAGAGTCATGCTATTTTTATTATTTTTAGTAATACAATTCTTTTCTCAGCAAATCAATAGGGACACCAGTTATGTCATCTATATATACACTATATGTCATCATATATTGTATATATGCTATATACTTTTGCTTAAAACCCTTATTCTGGGCAAAAGCCATGTGGTCACTCATTAGTATTTTTAAAAAGTATTCTGACTGTTTGTAGGCACAAGATTTCTAATTTATCATCACTTTCATTTCATCTATTTAGTGAAGCAGTGGTGGAAATGAAAGATGCACATGCTGTGCAAAGCTGATGAATCCATCTGCATGCAGTCATTCTCCAGCCAATGAAAGGTGGATAAGGCAAAGTGGAAAGGAATTGTCTCACTTCAGCAGAACACTTGAAAAACAGCCTTTGGTAATTGCAAAAGGTTTAATATTAAAGCATTTTTAAAAAGATCTGCTGAGCACATTACATCTCTCTTTAAAAATATAGAAGATTAAACTCATAATATTTGTCGCAGTTATTGGTTAAATGGCTTACATTTTTCTCTTATTACTCAAAAGCCTGTAGGAATCCAGCAGCAGAATTCATTACTATCTCTCAGGCTTGCTCCTGTAAAATTAGCCAAATTTTCTAACTTGACAGAAGTCATCTCACATATATCAAACAGGAGGTAGTGTCTGTGGACAGAAAAGGAAGAGGAATTTCACTCTGAAATGGTTGCTCTTTTGTGCAGGAAGACTTAGATTATTTTATTCCTATCTAGAAAAACATTACAGAGGACAAGACAGGCAGCATGGCTTTATTACAGACAAATTGTGCCTAGACCAATCTGGTGCCTTCTGTGAGGGACTGTGACTGCAACAATGAACAAGGAAAGACAGACTGATGTCACCTATCTAGACTTCTGAGACTTCAGTGACTTCTTTAACATTGTCCCACATGACATCCTTATCTCCAAATTGGAGAGACATGGATTTAAAATGTGGACTATTTGGTGGATAAAGAATTAGCTGGATGGACAGAGCCAGAGAGTTTTGTTCAATGGCTTTGTGTCACCAGGCTGGTGACAAGTGGTGTTTGCCGTGGGAGAGGTGGCTCTTCAGTATCTTTATCAATGACAGAGACAGTGGGATTGAGTGCAGCCTCAGCAAGTTTGCAGATAACACAAAGCAGAACCATGCAGGTGACACAGTGGAAGGATGGGATGGCATCTGGAGGGACTTGGACAAGCTTGAGAAATGGACTCACGAAAACCTCACGATATTCAACAAGACCAAGTGCCAGGTGTTGCACCTGTGTCAGGGCAATCCCAGATATGAGTACAGACTGGGAGAGAAGTCACTGACAGCAGCCCACAGAGAAGGACTTACAGGTTCTCACAGAAGGAAAGATGGATAGGAGCCAGCAATGTGTGCCAGCAGCCCAGAAAGCCAAGTGCATCCTGGGCTGCATCAAAAGACGTGTGACCAGCAGGTGAGGGAGGGGATTCTCCCCCTCTACTCTGCCTTCCTCAGATCCCAGTTGGAGTGCTGCATCCATCTCTGGGGTGCCCAGCACAAAAAAGATGTGGACTATCTTATCGTTATAGAGCAAGTCCAGAGGGGAGCCATGAAGATGATGGGAGAGCTGGAGCACCTTTCCTATAAAGACAAGTGATGAGATCTGGGTGTGAACAGTACAATTCACCCTGGAGAAGGTTCTGGGGAAACCTGATTCCCCCTTTGACCTACTTCACCCTACTGGAAGTGGCTTATAAAAAAAGAGGGAGAGACACTTTTTTACACATGTAAATGATGTAGGGAGATAGACAAGGGAAAAGAGCTTTAAACCAAAAGAGGAGGGATTTTGGTTAGATGATAGGAAAAGATTGTTTGCTCAGAAGGTGATGGAGCACTGTCACAGGTTGCTCAGAGAAGCTGTGGATGCTCCATCATGGGATGTGCTCAGGGCCAGGTTGGATGAGGGTCTGAGCAACCTGGCCTAGTGGAAGGTGTCCCAGCCCAGGGCAGGGGGGATTGGATTAGATGATCCTTAAGGCCCTGTCCAACCCAAAACATTCTATGATTTCTTGATTCTATTATTCTGATTCTGTGATAGAGAGGGAGAACAAGAGCAATAACTCCCAGTTTGTCCGGGTTAGAGTGTTTGTGTCACACTGTTACACTGGCACACACTGATCTTTGCTCCTGTGCTGCTCTAGCCTCCACCTGCCTCGTGGGACTTTTCATTTTGCTTGATTTTAGGCCTCTTTTTGTTCTTTCTCCTAATTTTCCATATTTTTTGACAGCAAGATGCCAAGAATATCTTAGATTTTTTTTTATCTTTTATTTTTTAAAACTTAGTGGGAAAATACAGTCCCCAGGAGAACCTTCTTGTCAGTCAGATATGAATTAGAACCTTCTTTTCATATCCCTGATCCTTCCAAAATAGATTTTCACTCTCCCTATTTTAAGACTAATGTGAGTTAAGAGCAATACAACTGAAGGAACATAAACCCTTATTTTCTAGATTGCTGTATAGAAGAAAAGAACTTCAGCTATCATATTAACATTTTAAGCCCATGTGCAATTCATTATAGACCTTATCACAGCTATAGGTGTCTCTGTATTCAAAGAGTTAAAATTGCAACGAAAGACAAAAATTGTGTGCTTTTTAATTAGAAAATTGGTTGTTAATATATCATTGTCTGCTGCCATAAAATTGTCAGGGAAGCTGTTTTTTCCTTCTGCAGTTTTGTTTTTTTGGGTTTTTTGGAGGAAAAGGAAACCTTTTCTTTCTCCCAGTCAAGCTGTGCAAACATAAAAAATATTTATGCTTCAGTTACATTCCTGGGGGACAAATAGCAGTTAGGTAGCTAACTCTAACTGAATTTCAATGCAAGTTAGGGACATGTCTGCCTCTGCAAATTTCTCCCCCTATAGAAAGTCAGGTTTTTAGCTATAGCACATGCTTTCCCTCGGTAGCATTAAGGGAGCACCCTTATAATTAGAAACTTGCAATGAAATCTTAATGAGAAACATGAGACAATACATCATAATCTAATATAATGATACCTATTAGAATGTTAGAGCTCAACTCATCAGTAGTATACTTATGAATACTTATCTTCATTTTTAGGGAATTTTTGTAATTTAATGGATGGATATAATCACTGAGAAGACTGAAAGGAATATCTGATTGCAGACTGACCCTGGAGCAAATCGTGATATAATTCATGTTTCAGGCAGGACAAGACTAGTTTACAGAGGGAGAGTAAGACTTTTTCATTTCAATAGTTACAGCTGAATAGTGAGAAAGTACAGCAAGTCTTGCAATCCTCATTATTTTATTGTAACAACAGCAGTAAAAATAGGCAGAGTATGTCCTTTTCTGGCAGGAATGTGGACAGAATGACCTGATCAGTATTCCCCACCTTCACATTTTGGTGTCTAATAACAATAATGGACACCTGGTAGCTGAGATTTTCAGCACTGATTTGGAAAGATATTGCATATAGATTAATCAAAGGTTTTCGTTTTTGAATTATAGATCAGAGACAATAGAATGATAAATAATACAAGAACAAGGTTGCTCTGAAGGAAGTTTCAGAAAAGGGTTCCATAAGCACAACAGGATGTGCTTTCACATCTGTCTGAAATACATTTTTGCAGCATTCCTGGAGATGAGTATTTTTAGAGCACTCACGTATTTGTATGATTAATATCAAGAGTCATTTGTCAGAATTCATAAGGTCTGTCATTTGCAGATAGCTGTCATGAGGTTTTTACATATTAATAATCTTCTGAACTGCAAAATATTCAGACAATGTGATTTTAGTAGCTTACAGAAAGAATAGCAGTATAGCAGCCAACAGTAAAAAATGTAAAAACATTAATTTCATCAGCATTATTTTTTCTTGCAATATATCATTTTCTCCTATTGCCTATTTCTATTTCTATTTCTCTTTTTTCTGCTACTGCTCCCTATCTCTTTTCCTTTTCATCCCACTCTTATTTTCCCTTTCTTAATTATTCTTCCTCTTTCTTCTTAACACTCTCATTACATTAATTTTTCTAAAGTCTCTTTAGAAGGGAGAGAACACTTTAGCAATCCTGAGATTTTCGTGCTCATGAATTTCCAGTAATGAATGTCTTTTATATAATGATTTTACGTTAGAGAAAATAATCCAGAACATGAAAGCACAGCTTAGACTGAATGAGAATTTCCCTTTTAAAGCTGTGCTAGTTGCATTAAGGGGATGGATAAAACTTTCTCCTGCCTGCACCCAGCACTTCCTCAGGTTCCTCTCTACTCCTGTGTTCAGTAACCTTCCTTCCTGCTTTTTCCCTGGGTCACCTAGGCCAGATAATTTGAAAATACATTTACAGCGTGGGAGTGCAGCATGATTATGTATTGGCCAATACATGCACAGCAGGTATCTTGGATGAAGAAACTCCTAGGCCAAGCATTAGGAAACTCAGTGGCCCTGATGGAAGGTGTCAGAGTTTGCTGCAAACATAAATCAGCCTCTGCTGCTACCTGCAGATCCCTGATGTTGTTGAATCACTGTCTTCTGGTTCTTTGTTTTTCAGATGCCACCCCAAGGGTTTTATAACTTTTCATGTCAGTATTTTCCCTTTTGAAAGTCTGAACCGCTCCCAGTGCTTCAGCAATGGCACTGCTGAATTTTCACTTTTCTTATCTTAGATCATTTTAGCTCCCATGCTTACTCAAGCATTGAAACCACGTTCTCAGTAGCACAGAGCCAAGGTCCTAATGCAGCCTGGGGACACAGGCAGCTGAGTCCTTGGGGGAAGGTGACTCCTGGTCCCTTCCTCAGCCTGCCAGACCTGCCAGCATCTCCATTCCTCTGGCAGTGTCTGTGCATGGAAGTGCTTCTTTCTCACATTCAGCCCCTGTTTCTGTGCTATAAACAGCTGTTGCCCTTCCTCCAGTGCTTCTGAAATCACAGCAGCCACACTTAATTCTTGTACAGTTTGAGCCCTTTAAGCAGGATCATTTTAGCTATTCTTAGATTATATATCTTATTTCTGTAAGCCTATATTATTCTCTTGAGCCTGAAAATTCTACTGAAGACATATCCTCTGCAGCATTTCAGCATTTCCTTCTGTCTCTGTTGATTACGTGTTGTTTTTGGTATTTAATTTGGAAAAAGACTTAACATAGGAAAAATGTACAAAATTCTTCTGGTTTAGGAAATTATAAGATTTAGGAATTTTAGTTATCCTCTCTTGTTGACTTCCTAATCTAGAATGCCTGTTTTAAAGCTAAATGAGCAGGAAATAATAGTTGCATGGGTCTTATCTTTGTACATATTTTCAGCAGCAGATCCTTTCTGTCACATAACTAATTCCAGCAAAGTGTCTATGTTTAAAAAGAAAAATGGAGCAGAATAAAGACAATAGAGACTAGTTAAAAGTGTTTGAGGAAAAGAAAGTCATTTGGGGAATTAAAATGATGTCATGAAGGCAATATTTTCATTTGCTAATTTAAAGAAAATTGAGGCTCAGGCTACCAAAAGTAAGAACAATATATTTTTTTTCTATTTCCATTGCTTAAAATTATTTCATTTCCAAAAAAAGAAAAAAGTTACTAAAACAGGGGAAAGGCAGTGCAGATGTTGAGCTATCAGACTGAATTTTAGGGACACTGACTGCCAGTAGGTACTGACATGGGATGCAGCTATTGCAAGATACGCTATGCCTAAACATGACATAAATGTGGTGCCCAGGGGTATTTTGCCCCTTATCATGGGTGAAGATGCTTATGCCCTTGAACCAGTCCAGCCAGACCACAAACTAAAAGGCCACACTAATCCATTCCCAATAAAAATAAAGTTAATGCACCTAATTTTTCAGTAGGCTCATTTATACTCATTTATATGAAGTTCTGCACAAATTCTTTTCTTTATTTTCAGGTCGCTTATCAACTCAGGAATTTTGAGCAGAACCATTTGTTCATTTGCACTCACACAGCAATGAAAAGTGTTTTCAGCCAGGGCAGAGGTCTCAGAGGTACCTTTACGTATCTGACTCAGTTATTGATAATTACGTAGCCATAGCTGCATGGAGTTCCGAATTTAAGATTATTTTAGTTCCCCCCCTCTTCCCTCAGTTTTGGGGGTCTTTTTGTAGTTTCATAAATATGTTGCTGCTCTAAGGGACACTTCTACCATATGTTTCCTTTTTTATACTGGTTTGTAGGACTTTTAGATTAAAAAGGAAGCCCAATTCTCTTAAGTCATAACACCCATCAAAAGTGAGTGCTAAATGTATTGGCAGGCATTCATTTCTAATTTTTCTACTTAATGGTAATTATATCATTAAATTAATAATAGAAATCCTGTGAATAAACCTATAGCTTATCAGTAAGAATTCTGTGAAAAAAACTCCAGGTTTTCATTGATCCCTATTGCCTTAGATCTTTTTAATTCGCCGTTGCTGTGAATCCACCCTCCATTTCTTTAATCCTCAAAAGGACCTTTGATTCCTTTACCAAAAGGCACAATCACAGAAAGCTGCCTAAAGGGAGACAAAGGGGTGGTAAATTTTGGAAAAATGAAATAAAATATAGTCTTACTCTTATAAAAGTGTGGTTAGGACTCTTGTGCCAATTCAGAACAACACAGTTCCTTCAGCTTTTCTTTGACAAACTGCAAACTAATTTGAAAAAGATCCTATGAAAT
The DNA here is from genome assembly GCA_013400955.1 of Drymodes brunneopygia. Classification (NCBI taxonomy): domain Eukaryota; kingdom Metazoa; phylum Chordata; class Aves; order Passeriformes; family Petroicidae; genus Drymodes; species Drymodes brunneopygia. Next base: position 39,802 of record VZTZ01040287.1, read on the forward strand.
AATATTAGGAAAGCATTCTTTTAGCAAGTAAGAAAAGGTCATGCCATCTTTTAAGAGTATATTTCTAACTGGAAAAATAGGCTGACTTTTAAGCTGTATCAAACTGTGATAATCTAGTTTTATCAGAGTGGCTGATGGCTTATCTGTAATATATCGGTCTTGACATGAAGTCAAATTGAGTTAGATACATTAAGGTTTTCAGAGTATTTCCCAAATTCATCAAATACAGAAAACAGGTAGGAGTTAAGCTGAAAACTCTGTTTTTTCCTTGATCATGTGGCAGGTAAAAATACACAAGCATTATCAGGGTAAATACTCAAGTGAATATTTATGCAAATATTTAGTCACAACTGTTTCTTCTGCAAACATCTTTTGCAAACAAAACGTTGTCATCTACAAATGTTTGTAAAAATGAAAGAAAGAATCCAGTAAGTAATCTGATAAAGTCTCTTCTCCCAAAAAAACTCTGGGATTTTCAATATCCTTAGAAAGTACATAAAATAGTTTTCTACCTTTGAAAAAATTTAAGAGTGGTATTTAATTAGAAGATAGTTATACAGGTATTAAAAAATATTAAATCTTTCTAGATCTGTTGCTCATAGCACTGCAAGACTGATGACAGACTGGATTTATGAATGTCCCACAACTGCTCAGTGGTTGGGAGACCAAATACCAAGCAGTGAATCTGCTGCTTAATGACTTAAAGTCCCTTCCCTTATGTGAAGATGAGATCCTAAGGACCCAGTACATTCTGAAACTTTCAAAAGCAACTCAATCAGTAGTTTTCAGGCTGTGACCTTAGAGATTTAGGGTTTTTTCTAAGTCAGCAAAAGGTAACTAACCTTATCCTTTCTTATTTTGATTGCTTACATTTCCTCTTCATAGGTCCTAACATCCTCTGAAAATATTAGGTGCAGCAGATTATGATTGTAATTTCTAATCAGTAATCATATCCCATCTGTCCTCATTGTACAGGAACTAATAATTTGCTTGGAAGTCAAATAAAGAGGACGCTTCAACCATTATTGTTTAGGATGGAATCACTGGTAAGTTTGCTTTAAAACAAACAAAAAGAAAAGAAGAAAACTCTGTGGGGGTGAAAAAAATGGTACACTCAAATATATCATCTTTGATTGAAGCCTTCCAGTCCTGGAAAATTGGAGCACATGTCATAGGACTTCTGTTCAGATAATTCCTATTCATTTTTATGCCTTTTTCTCATCTTTCTCAAGAATACTACAAACTCTTAATAACGTTATTATCTGCTAACAGCTGTTTCCTACAGCAGGATGTCTTATTTCTGTTAGTCTGCTAGAAACTTTCTTAGCCACAATTCTTCCCACTGCCATGCGCAATCTGCCTGTTCCCAGTCAGGCAAATACGGAAATTTTTTTAAGTTCTTGAGGTTTTAAGAATATGACAGACTACTTTCTTACCAGTACAGCATATCTCAATTTTTTTTCTTTCTTTAAAATATTATATTCAAATTAGCATAATTTATGTTTTCAGTTATTCCTCAGTCAGCCACAGGGAGAATGCTTTTGAAAAGGGTCATGAAAAGGAGAATGCTTTTTCCCAAAGGCATGTGAAACAGGACAAGGTGGGATGGTTTTAAACTGAAAGATTTAAATTGGATTTTAGGAAGAAGTTCTTTCCTGTGAGGGTGGTGAGGCACTGGAACAGATTGCCCAGTGAAGCTGTGGATTCCCCATCCCTGGAAGTGTTCAAGGTCAGGCTGGATGGGGCTCTGAGCAACCTGGTCTAATGTAAGGTGTTCCTGCCCATCTCAAAGAGGTCCCTTCCAACCCAAATAATTCTATAATTCTGTGTATAATTTCACCTGTACAATTTCTAGATGAGATTTTTTTTTACAGAAGATTAAAGGTATTGAAAACATTTTCAAATTGAGAAGTGGTTTTGATTGAGTAAAATGAGGGGTTTTTTCTAGTTTGCATTTTTCATTGAAAGATTTCCGTTTTTCAGTTCTGAGGCAGGATTTTACCAGTTTATGCCTTTGTGACTTGAGTATCAACATCTGTGCTTATCTTTAGAAATGTCATTCATCATTCATAGTGTGCACAAATGCTCATTAGAAAAACTGAAGATACAAGAGGAATGTCTAAATAAAGGAAATAGAGCCAAAACCACTCAATTCAAAATAACAAAAAACCAGATTTTCTTTGCCATTTTACTTTTTCTCTAGAAAGTTTATTAGAAGTTCTTCTGTTTTAAATAAAGGTTAGCAATTGCTATTAACTATAATCAAGATATGAACTAAGTAGTTCAGCATTTAAATATTTCAACATTTAGAAAATCAATAAATTATGATTAATTCTTCCCTAATTTACCTGGCAAGTGTTAAAAACTTCATTGTTTCCTTATCCAAATTCACAAATGTCTAAACTAAGGAAAGAAGCCATGGGAAATACAATGAAGGGTGGCAGATACTGCATTTAAAGGGAGTTTGTAGAGGCCAACTGGAACATTAAATCCTCATGTTAAGTCCCAATTCTTGCTGAGTAGGGCTTGTAAATTAAATAGCTTCTTTTCATACTGCTTTTAACTCTAAATAAGGTTCAGTTTTGTTACTGGTAAGCTTGTTTTGTGGATCTGCCCCCATTTTACTAGTGGTAGAACAAGATCAATCCTTTATTAGCAGTCTGGAATGAACAGTCCCTTGCCTTTTAAAGATGGCAAAGTGATACCAAAGTACAGGATCTTGCTTTGCTAACTGTGGTGAAAAGTTGGACTTGCAGTTCGTAAGACCCACTAGAGCACCTTGGTGCATGCTCAGCTCTGCAATTCCTCCTCCTCAGGATCAGAAATCTTCACCAGGGTGAGAATTCTGTCAGTTCATCACATGCTAGACTGAGAAGATCCCATTTTCCCCTTCTCTCATCTCCTATTTAACAAAATATCAGTGCTGATTGAAGAGAGAAAACAAGATATGTAAACAATGTCTAAATTTATTGCTTAGAGGTTCAGCTCTTGTGTTTGCCCTAAGCCTTCACTTACACTGAATAGGATAGAGATAAAAGGGAAGTCTTTCATTATTCTTTTTATGTGTTACCAAGAGTCATTAAATGCTTTTCCTGAACTGAACAAAAAAGCATCAATAAAGAACATTTGCAACCAAATTCTGCTGATTTTACTGATGTTTCTTTGCCTCTGGAAGAGACACTATCAAGAATGATATATTGCATTGTACTTTACAGCAATAAGCTCATTCTCAAGTACTATGTGACCTAATTTTTCTTTGTGTTATTAAAACAGAAGAAATTCAGAACAAAATATTTAAAGTTGCATATCCTTTAAGCTCAGACACCTGTATAAGTATTTTTTACTGTCTATCTGTTTGACCCTTTTTGTTAGCATTCTTCAGAATGGTGATTGGAAGGTTTCCATTTGCTATAAATCTTCAGACTTCAGCAAGTAGTCAGGTCTTTACTAGGACAGCATTACACATTTCTCATTATGAAAATAGTGTTTTCATTGCTGACTTTGCATGGATATAACCAGAGGCTGTGAGATGCACATTTAACATAAGAACAGGCTTTAATGATAGGAAGCTAATTTTTAAATTAAATCGAAGTGGACAAAACTATTAATATTTGTAAAACTCTTCCACAGCATAGCAGATATCACAAGATTTTTTAAACTGAAGAAACAAGCAAGGCACTAGTTATCTGTGGATCCATAACAACTTAGTTCAGCTTCTTAGAACAAAATTTATGAAATGAGACAAAGTTGTTCACCTATTGTTAGTGATATTTCACACCCAGCAGTTAAGCTCCATTTTTATCTCATCTAGTAATATAGATATGCCATCTGAATCTGCACTTTTCACAAGCTTCTTAGACTTATCTGCTGAGATTTTGGAGTTTCTTCACAGTGTCTGGTTCAGATTTGTGCAGGGCAAAATTCAAATTCTGGTACAATTTCATGGCTTTAAGTGAAGACAAGAATTTTCTTAGACATAGTCAACTTTTTCATCAATTTCAGAAAATAGGTGAGAAAAAGAATAAATGCGTGTATAATATGAATTATAGTAAGTACTCAGAAAATCCCCAGAGAAATTGCATTTTAAGTTACTCTTATTGTGGAAAAGAATTTTCGGGAGAGTTTCTACTTTTCTTACACAGCTCCAGACAGCAAAGACAGAAACAATCCTCCTGAGAAGATTCATCAAATGCCTGAGAATGTCAGCTGTTAAAAAGTTAAGTAGCAAATAAGCAATTAGTTTATATTCCTGGCTTAATCAGCATACTTATGAATAAATGTGAATATTCAAGTTAAACATCCAGATAAAGAGCAGTCTTTAAAAAGAGAATTTTTATGGCCAGTACATGTATTTTCCTTCACTTTAATTCACACATTTTAAAATCTATGTGGCCTTGAAGATAACACCATCAGCACATTGTATACACTTTTGCAAGCTTCCTCTGAGATCATCTTTAACTCAACTGTGTTGGTCATGCCTGACAGGTTTTCCATCATGAATTCAGGCCTCAGACTCCCAAGCAATTTTTTTCATCTTCTGATGCCCATCTTTTAACCTCTCCTTTGAATGCCCGTTCACTGATGTTGTGACCTGGGCTATACATAGTGCTTCAGATAAAAACTTGACATTGTGCTACTCAACTCCTAAAAAAGTATCTCTTATTCACACTCAGCTTCTAAGAGGAGAATTTTCTCTCTGCCAGGGAAACCTGACATTTGGGAGAGCCATAGAAAGAATACACATCTTATGTATCACACTGAAATTGGATCCCAGGATCCTCAATGCTGCAACACTCAAATATGTTTAATGCTGTTTTTCTGCAATGTGCAGAGGAAAAAAAAAAAAACTACAAGGATTATCCCAGACAGTACTTATCATTCATTCATGACTGTGTTTGGGCAATGGGGTGATTCCTCACTGTATTTTACATGAACCACCCCAGCACCCTGGTTTATATTTCAAGGTGACCACTTGGGATTTCAGTTTGGCTTCACATCAAATATAGTTAAGGAGGTCAAGTTTTTCTGCTGTCAATACTAATTGTGATAAGTTAATCCAGCCAGAAATACTAAGCAGAAATAGCAAAATTTAGACATTCAACTTCCTTCTGCTTGCATACCAGACTTATTGAAAGATAGAATATGTTCAACATGTTTGAGTCCTTAAAATTTGTCTACTTGCTATACTTATTTTCATATCTTCTGCCAGGAAAATTTCATTCCATTTTAAAGCAGTTTTAAAATTAGAAGTGTGCTTGATTTCTGAGTTTTCAATTTTTTCATTGAAATATTTTCAGATGCTACCTGGAATAGATATTAATGATAATAGCACTAACTAGAGGTCTACTGCACCCAGCTTGCCATTGTTTCAAGCATTGCAATTACAGCAATGAGCAGCAGTACTTCCTAAGGTTCTTAGACAAAACGAAAACATGATCGTTATCTTTTATGCAGACAACACTGAGAAACAACCCAGGTAAGTGACAAGAATCAGAAAGAAGAATGAAAACAAATTTCCTGAACAGAATTTACTGTTTATTGAAACTTTTATTTGGTTTGAACTCTTTCTCGTATGTTTCTGTTCACAAGGTTCATAAATTTCCTCCAGATCATTCCTCGGTTTAGCTTATGTGTTTTTATGTTCTGCAGAATTTTTGTACATAGTTTAAAACTATAATGTAAATTACTTCAAAATGTCTAGAAATGGTAATCTGTAAATCACCCAACTATGATTCTAATCTGATGAACAACACTCAGAAGTTTCACTGAAATCATCTTTCTGTCTCAGGTTAAAAGTGCAAATATACATATTTATAAAATAAAAACTGATATTCAGCAATATTCTTGCAGCTACATTTTCCATCTGTATTCACTGACAGTATTCCAATCATATATTCATTATATGAAGCATTCATTGAGAATATTAATATGAATTCCAGTATTCTTTTAATATTCAACGATCATAGAATACTATTGAAAAAGAACACAATAAATCGGAGAATCCACATTAAAGGGAACACCTTTTACTATTTGAAAAAATATTTTTGAAACTGTTCTGAAGATATTTGTACATTTCAGAGGAGGGCCATATCTCTGGATGCACCTTCTGTGAGTTTTGCCATGAAGATTCCCTAAGTAGAAATCATTGTTAAATTAATGATTTTCTCTCATTTAAATAACATTTTGCTTTGACAGGAGAGCATTCTGTCTCACCAGGTGTGTCCAGGATCTGACCACAGGCAAAGGATCTGAGCTGGCAGATTGGGATTGCTTTCCTTCAGCAGCCACACAAGGAGCTTCTTTGTCAGCTCCTGAAGACAGAAGACTAAGTAAAAACGAACCTGTCTAAACCCACGCAAGCACAAAAATTACATCTGAAAAAGTATATAACACAGAAAGGGCTAAAGAAGTTGTTTGACATGGATCAGTATTTGTAGATAAAATAGAGGACTGCAACTCTAAGAATTAATCACAGAATCACAGAACATCCCGAGCTGGAAGGGACACATCAGGATCATCCGTCTGACTCCTGGCTCTGCCGACACCCCGACAATCCCACCCTGGGCCTGAGAGCATTCAATGTTTCCTGAACTCTGCCAGACTTGGGGCTGTGCCCACTTCTTACTGCAACATGACAAATACAGCTTTTGCCTTCTCACTGTATGTACGGAGCCACATAAAGAAAACTTGATTTTTTTCATTAAGTAGGAGCACATATGGAGAATCAGCACTGAATTCCCAGTTTTTCTTTAACTTTCTTTTGTTTTACCAAAAACTTTAATTGAACAAAATGTGAATCCTGTTATCTCACCTTATAACTTCATGTACTGAGGGTGGAAAAAAAATTTTCGTTTTTCACAGGTATTTTGTCATTTCATGTATGCAGTTTCTAAAAACTTTAATAGACTTTACACATCTAATTGATTTTTTATCTATTTACATATCTTTGATTTTGTCCCTCAATATAAATTCCTGAGCGAAGCTTCAGTCAGATTTTAAGCATGAATCTTGAAGAAAACTATATGAAACTGATTTCAAAGGAATTATTCTTTCCTCCAAAAGGATAATTGCACTCTACTGATATGGCTGCATACATTTCAAAATGGTAGTTGTCCTAGAGTGTTAAATTTAAAGTAGAATTTTTTACTACAGAGAGGCTCATAAATCAGGGCATGCTTTGTCATATGAGACTTTATTACAATGACATTCAGTGCTTGGGTTTTTGGTACTTAGTGCAGTTTGAGTTGAACAGTATTGTCAAGCTGCCAAGTTATTGAAGCTCATGAACCTTCTCACTGACCTCAGTATTTGCAGAAATGAAACCTAATTCTGCAAATATGATCCTGAAACAGCTAAAGTTTCAAGGATTAAACATGCAAGCTTACTACTTTAATATTTTAATTACCAACTGAAGTGTTTTACAGGAGAGGCTGAGAAGGCTAGTGTGACAGAACCAGAAGATTTTGAATGAAAAGATCTGCAATTCTTAAACTTGTCTGTATAAACATGTTGAGAACATATGCAGCAACCTCGAGTATGGTGTAAATTTAGCTAAAATCAAACTGGAATTTTACATAAAAGTTGGAATGAATTGCTAATCCAAGCAGGAAGACTACAGAGCCCTTGAATCATGCTACTCCATGTTTCAAAGTTGTGGCAAGGCTGTAATGTCAGAACTCAAGAGCTGGCAAACTGCACCTGCAATTAATGTCAAATAGCTGCCTTAAGTGTGGAGTAGGCTTGTCTTCAAGAGCAGAAAACCAACATACATTTCTTCCATGTGTGAATGTCAAACCCATTAGTATTAAAGCAGCATATGTAATGTGCTGCTAAGAATTTCACCAGCACAGATAAATTGGGTGGATCAATATGTTACTACATCGGCAGTACAAACTGACTTTGAGTTTAGGTAATGGCTGACAAAATGATTCAAGAGGAGTGTGTAGAGGAAATAATTGCACCTCCCATTAGAGAAAGCTCCCTGCTTATTCCAATGATGCCACAGAAGGCTATAACTGCTGCTAGTTTGCTGAGCTGGCAAAAAAGCAGGGAAAGCAGGAGGCTGAAGTACTGGAAACACTATTCTCCCTTTGCAGTCATGGAGTTGGAGGCGGTTTTAAAGATACCAAACACAGTGAGTCAGAAATTCAGCATACTGAGTGTGCACATCTTCATAGATTTTTTGTCCCCAAAGATCTATGAAATTTATTGAAGATAGGTGCAGTTGTCTGACAAAAGCAGTTCAGCACAGACATTGCATAAAGGTCAGGTATTTTGCTCAGCCGTGTCATAATGCACAGTTACAGTAACAATTATATATAGCTACCATGCCAGGGGTTACAACTGAGTATGAGAGTGGAAATCCTTTGTGGATATTCCATTCTATGCCCATTAGTGTTCTTGCTGTACTATTGATGATTATAAACTCAGCACTGCACACAGCCCAGCACTTTCTGCTTGGGGAAAACTACCGTATTTTCCTTACTTAGAAGAGCATTGTCTCATCCCTAAAGAGCTACCTGACTGAGCATCTTCCTATACCTGGTTATTTGTCTACCTGATGCACACTGGAAAACATGCCCTATCAATATATGTGTGATCCCATGATGGACCAATGGACTGATGCAACACCACCAAATTATTCTACCAATGGTGCAAGAAATTCTTGTTTCAGCTGAAGCTCTCCCTGCAGCATCAGCCCCACAGACAGGTATTAGGCCGTGGTATATATCCAATTCTTTCAGCATTCAAAACCATGGCAGGACTGTGTCACTTGTCCCTCAGTCCCCTGACCCTCACTTCCAGAGCTCAGTTTCCATGGTATGCTTGGGATTCACCCAACAGCGTCACCGGTGTCCAGATGGACAAACAGCAGAGGTTAATAGCCCAAGGGTAAGGTAAACCTTGGAATTCCCTCCATAACACCCCAGATACAGGGATCTATTCAGTTTACAGGGCAAGGTTTTGTGGTGGGTCAACTGGGTAGATACCCATATCAGAGAAGAAAAGGAGGAGTGCTGGAGCAGTCCAGGGGGAGACCATGGAGAGGCAGCTGTTCCCCTGGAGTCTGTGAATGATCATATCTGCACATACCCATTCTTCAGCACTGGGAGGAGCTCAGGTTGTAGCAGATTAATCTGAAAGACTGCAGCCTGTGGGAAGGAACTGTGCTGGATCAGGGAAAAAGGTGTGAGGAGAAAGAAGAGGAATAGAGAGGGTGTGTTACACACTAAACCCTGCCCCTGTTCCCTATCCCCCTGCACTGCGCTGGTGGAAGGAGACAGAATGGTCAGGGGTGGGGATGAGCACAGGAAGAAGATGGGAAAATGAGAAAGAAGGTGTTTACAGTTTTGGCTTTATTTCTCATTATTCTGCTTTGCTAATAAAAATTACATTAATTCCCCAGGTCAAGTCTGTTTTGTTCATGACAATAATTCCTGAGCAATCTCCCTTTCCTTGTCTTGAACCACAAGATCTTTCATCCTACTATGCCCTCTCTTCCTGAGGCAGCTAGCCAAGGCTAATCCACCACAGAGCACCCAGCAAGAACCAAGCTCCCACTCAAGCTGGAGCCCATAGGGTGGGTATTTCCATCCTTACAAGTACCTGACAGCTATTTCCCACCTTTCTCATTTTGATCAGCACCTCACTCTCTAGCATGAAAAAAAAATTACCAAACCTCTGCTATTGAAACATGATTTTTTTTTTCTAGCTGAGATACTCGCAATTTGCAAAATATATATTATTTAATTCTACAAGCACAGTTGATTATAATATTCAATTCTTTCAGTAATTCAGTGAATGTCAACAACATGTATGTAACTATGTGTGTGTGCATGAACACAAAGATGTTGCTATCCCAGTGTATATTAGCAAGTGATATATAGGACTTTATATAAATAACAAATGGTAGTGAAGTTTTATTCATAGTGTGTTTGAGGTAATAGAGTTTGCCTTCAGAAAGACATTACCCCGTGTAAAGCCGCAAATAACATATACTGCAAAAGTCTATTACTTTCTTTTTAGGATAAAAAATACTCTTATAAAAAGAAATTATATATAAATATGCAAGAACTGCCGATATATGAGCTGTTGGTAATGGTAATGTTGCATGTTTCATGATACGTTGTCTTTATGTTTTAATATATTGTTTCCTCATATTAACATAAAATTTTGAATTTATTTGATCATTATTAGACAATGTGTTTATCTATTTTTACGAGAAGCAAATAAATACTGGATGAACAAGAAGCTCCAAAAATTAGAATTAACTGCTTTTATATCTTTTAATGTTGAAGCGGTGGAGGCCTATTCTCGTTCTGTTTAAATTAATGCAATTTTTACTCAAAAGGAATTTTACTCAGAATTTTACCTCAAAAGGCTGCAAGATAACAACATTGTGTTTCTAAGAAAGAAATGTTGGAAATATGACCTAATCTCCCATACTGCATGAACAAGGTAGTTCATAGTCATTACTTCTGGCGATGACAAACCTTACCATTGCCAGGGTAAATTGGTCAATTTACAACTAACTTCCATGGCATTCTGGTCTTGCTATGCTCTGTTTGCTTTAAATGCTCATCCCTTGGCTTTAAGAGCTATAATGCAGGGGAGGATCTTTTCTTACAGTCAGTAAAAGCAATCTCAATCACTCAGATCTGTATAGATATTTAAATACATATTACTCAAGTCAAACTCCTGCATTAATACAATTGTATGGACCTTTTCCTATAACACAGCCATAAGCCCTTTTTTTATGCATTATAGAAGACTGGATAGACATAAACACTCAGATATATTTCTGGCATGCTGCATTGCACTCGAAACAGAAACCATGCATTTTATTTGCTCTCCTTTTATGTTATGCTCCATTAAGGCAGTGGAGCAATGTGAAATCTCTGTGCACTATGAAATCACAGACACAATCTTCTGAAACTATGTCACTAAATATGCCAAGTGTCAGCTAAGCATAGAGCTAAGAGTGAGTATGCTTAATTATTGGGTAAAGGTTATTTTGCCCCAGAAATTTGGTGCAATATCATGGTGTATGGATCTGACAAAAAAAAATAAAAAAGGTAATGTTTTTTCACAGCATGTTGGAATTTTTTCTTCTCATATTTGTGAGAAAGTGCTTTCCTCAGTGAGCTGTTTGCCATGCTCAGGGGAGACAAGATTTCACACAAAGTAAGATGTAGGAGATAGAAGAGACTCTGCGAGCCTGAGGCATCAGGATACTTGGCTGAGAAAACAAGAGACAGGCTGGCCAGGCTAATAGCAAAAAAACTTGTTGCAGGTTATGGCGAGTTCATCACAATTTATAGTTGTGAGTTAGTTACAATCTGACCAAAGGCACATCAGGAATGGTTTTCAAAGAACAAACAGAGCAAACAGAGTTACATGTGATTTTCATTTTTTTTCTCATTTCCACTTTTTAATTAAATTAATTTAATTAAATTTATCATTTCCAATTTTTAGTTGTGTCTATTTAAAAAATCCAGTCTTTTTTGATATCATGTCTGACAGAACCTCTCCCTTTTATCGTGAAGGATTTGGGTTGGGCTCTTTTTTGAGGGGAGGAGGGGGTGGGGAAGTAACATGATAAGTCACCTTCATTCCTAATAGGAGAATTTTGCACAGGAGACAGGTGAAGCAAACGTACCTCAAAGCTCTGGTGAACACCAGGTCTCTTCAAAGTCTCTAGGGCATACAGGTTCAAAGGATGCTTCCAGATGGAGACACTCCATACTGAGACCATTGCACTTATAATACTGAGTACAAATTACACTCCATAACTGAGACCATTCTGTCTCCAAAGCAGTAAGAGACAATGCACTAATACTATACATTCTTCCTTTTTTATACAGAACTTTTGACTCTTTATCTTAAACTGAAACCAGTTCTATTTTTCTTGTTTTCAATGCAAAATAAGATACATTACTCCTTGTTCAAGTGAGACTGAGAGTCCCAAAAGCATCTGCCTCTTTCCCATTTAGCATTCTACATGGCAATGATACCTAGATTTAAAAACCACATGTATCAATATTCAAAGCAGTAGAATGGGACACACAAATCTGCTTCTGTTATTTTCTAGACTAGTAAAAGAGCCCTGACACTGTTCATGTGAGAGGACACTCCACAGACTCTGATTTGCTCTGGGAATGCAATCAGTTGCCTTTCAGTTTCAGTACAGACAGCTTTTGGTTTGGCTTTATAATGACTGTTACTATATCCAAATTATCATCCTGCCTCAAAACTTTAGGTGGATATTGTTCAGTGATTTCTTTTAACTTACTGGAGAGCAGGTTCACCCGGATGTAAGTGAAAGGATAATTTCCCTCCTGGCATAAATGACATGGCACCATAGCAGATACATGTTCACATGACATAATAGTCTTAAAATACTTATTCACATCATTATCAAGAGAAGTTACACTGCAGTCAATGGAATTAAACTTACTTTAAATTTTTTGTGAGATGGAAATTCTTTCCAAGGAAAAAGGAAATTTGTGTATTTGACACCTTTAATTTCAGAAACCCAGAGTAGTGCACTAGTCATTACCAAAATAGTATTTGCTTTACTGAATAAGGTCTATCTTCTGAATTATGTCCTATCTCAAACTGTAACCAAATATTTTATATGAAAGTTGTCATGCAGCAAGTGGATGCAAGGTGATTTATCAGACATTAATGTTCCAGCTTAATCCTGCATATTTAGATGTTTAAATTATGAATAATGAATTTTTGCCAACCCTGGAAAGCATTTCAAAGCATTAAACATTCTAACCCAACATTCTTATTACCTGTCAGCAGGTACAAGTTCCATTTCTGCTTGAGGACAAATACTATCCTTACAAAGTTGATGTCACCTTCCTTTTCAGAAGTTAAGGGAACAAATTTCCCTCTGATCTGTATGGCAACCTTGGAATTTAACACACCATACACACTGGTGCAAACTTCTTCTGTTGTTTGCAAGTTCTTATAATTGCAAACTAGATAATGACCTAGCATAAAAGCTCTCTCTGACTGTTTGCTTGTTTTTTCTTTCAAGTATCATCCTCTATGAAATCTCCACTTCAGCTAGAATGAATTTCTGTCATGGATTTGTGTAGTGACGAACACTGACTGTGTAACTATCCCAAAGTTATGGAGCTGGAAAGGCTGGAATATTTTATCTGTTTTAGTATTCAGTAAAGAAGGGTCATTTTCATGCAGCGCATCGCTTGTTATTACTTGCCTTACAAGCATGACAAATCAAAAAAAGTGAACAAATCAGGTAATGTTTGTCTCATCAGTTACATCCAACCTTTAGTTAACTCCATAACTAAGATAGTACAGTTTACAACATGCCAAGAATATACGATATTGAGGAGCTAAGGTGACAGATGGGATATAAAAATATTAATAAAATATAATATATTAATAAAATAAACCCTGGTACAAGTTCCGGGTGGGCACCAAGAGCTGCAGTGGAGGAAATATATTTGTGGCCCAGTGAACATCAGTAATGAGCTATTCTCAGTCTTCATGATCCCATGCTATGGCATAAAAGGAAAAAAAGTACAAACTTTACAGCCTCCTAAAATCCAGAATAACTGCTCTGGAGTGTACAAAGAGTTCCCAAATGGTGTCATGTACTCCCAGTCAACAGCCAGTGTCAACACTGTGTGCTGAGGTGCAGCAATACAGCTAAGCAAACAATTTGCTTTTTTAAAAGCAGCAGGTGAAATTGTTTCCATTACTCCTGTGGCACATTGGGCTTTATACCTGGAATTACAGGCAAAAATGCAGACAATATTGGAAGATGGAAATAATAATAATAAAAAAAGATAATATGATTTATGACAATGAAATGTAACCTTGAGTAAATTCTTTGTCATTTTCAGGACCATGGTGCTTATATGGAAAGATTATTTTTTAAGGAGTGATCAATTAAAAATGGAGATGAGGAAGACAGAAAATGTCCCAGTAGAAGTAACATTATTATTTCATAGGGAAAAAGTGTAAGCATGGAATAAAGGAGACTTCAGTTAATAATATTAGAGCTATCCCTTCCTTGGTAATCAGCAGAAAAAAGGGCTGTATTTTTCATATGAAGACAGATCAGTAATTTAATCTAATCATGGTATTTAGAAAAAATAAAATATGTTTTCAAAATAAGTAATGGCTATCCAATTAACCTTAAACTATTTCAAATATCTTTGTAGTTTTGGAAATAAATTAAATTGCCTATTAATCAGATATCAAAAGTATTAAGATAATTTTACTTGTAAAAATTAATAAATCCATTCAATTATTAACCAAAAAAAAAAAAAAATCAAGAAAAAACCCTCAGAGTTTCAGTAGTTTTAGAACAAAAAAGGAAGAAAAGAAGATAGGAAATCTGTGTATGTCTTTAAGGTTTTAAGTGGGTTATTTCTGAATTACTTGAAAGAACTGATCAATATTTCATAGAATCTCACCACTGTATGTAGTTGTTTAAGCCACTTCGATCAAATTGAATTATGGGTCTTTTATCTCACTGTGGCAGTCAACACTTCCAATAAATAAATGTTGACAACAGTGATTCTGAGTCTCTAATTATATTGTCCACAAAAAAAAAGGACAGCTTTTAGAATAACAGCTGAAACAGTCACGACCTGGCACTACAAAAATAGTCAGATTTATGGACTTTAAATGTAAGGAAAGAACTGAGACACTGGGAAACTTGCAAATAATAATAATAAATGTAAGGGGGCCAAATATCTGTTAAATGCTATTTTACTAAAGCTTTAAGTAGTTCAGAAAAGACACAGAGAAAACAGCACCATTCAGATGTTTTTCAGATATTGAGAAAAGAACAATGTCATTTTCACAGAATCACTGAGGTTGGAAAAGACCTCTAAGATCAGCAGGTGCAACCTTCAACCAACCACGGCAGTGTTCACCACTCAGCAGTGCCCCACCTGCACATCCTTTAAATCCCTCCAGGGATGGCGACTCCAGCTCTTCCCTGGGCAGCCTGTGCCACTGCTTGACAATCCTCTCAGTGAAGAAATTTTTGCTAATATCCAGTTTAAACTTACCCAGGCATAACCTCAGGTCACTTGTTTACTTTGGAGAAGAGAACAACACCCATCTGGTTATAAACCCCAGTCAGGAATTTGTAGACAGTACTAAGGCTTTACCTGAGGCTCCTTTTCTCCAGGCTAAACCTCCCCAAACCCCTCAGCTGCTCCTCTCCAGACTTCTGCTCCAGACCCTTCCCCAGCTCCACTGCCCTCCCCCAGACAAGCCCCACCCCCTTGTTGCCCTGGTTTTACAGGGCCCCATAAGTTGTAACTTTGTAGCTGTAGTTTTTTATGCTTATTCTGTAAACATGATCCTTGTTTTCCTTAACCAACCAGGATTGTTTTGCACTTGTGGAATTGTTTTTCATTCCTTTCCCTGGGGTGGAGAAAGTTGATTGACCATGTCTTTGTCCTGTAAACCTTCAGGGGTGTTGACCCCTTTCACCAATCTTTAACTGTCCTTAAAAACCTATAAAAATAGGTAAATAAAGAAGGGCAGGGCTTTTGGTCGGTCCTGCCTGATGAAACCACTGCTGCTCTGTGACCCGCGTGTTTCTTCTGTTACTAACTAACCAACACCCCCTCAATATCTTTGTTGGGGTGGGGGGCCCAAAACTGAACCCAGCATTTGAGGTGTGGCCTCACCAGTGCCCAGCACAGAGGGACAATCTGTTCCCTGGTCTTCTGGCCACCCCATTTCTGTTGCAAGACAGGTGTTCCTGGCCTTTCTGACCACCTGGGCATACAGCCTTACAGCCACCTCACTGCAACTACAATACTGCAGGTATTGGAACTCCCCCACCTGGAGTTTTTTAAGGAGTGATCAATTAAAAATGGAGATGAGGAAGACAGAATATGTCCAGGCTACCTGCATTTAAGAGCACAATGTGTTAAAGCAGACAGAGTAGGTGCAAAGGACTAAATAAAACACCCCAATCTGCTGAAAGGTTGGATTAATTTTAGTTTTGTTGACGCATATGCCAATTAAATGCAGTATTTGGTGTCTTTTGAAACACTCTTTTCTTTACTGAGAGTTGTTAAAATTTAGTGCGACTAATGAATTGTTATTGTAGAAAATGTGAGCTAGAAATTGGTAGAACATAAAATAAGTTTTACCAGCCAAAAATTAAGTTTTCTGAAGATCAAGAGGTTGCGGGGAAAGCTGATTAAGTTTAAGATATGAGTATATTACTTGAAAGTAACCATTACTGAAGTAAAAATCAATTACAGTAAAGAAACATTTGCTACTTTTAAAGCCCCTTTGGACAAGTGCAAGAGGACATTCCCTTTTCATTGTCTGAAGAAGGTCTTTGAAGAAGTCTCTGATGTTTCAGGCAGACTTTGTATTGATCTCTGCCACATGCCACTCCTTTGCTGTCTTTGACTCCAGGAGAACTTTATTGAAATTTTAAAGAATTGCATCAAATTGTGCACTCTTATCTAGTTTTAGATGTCATTTTTTCATTAAATAGACTTCTTTTTTCCCCTAGTTCAATTCTTTTTCTGCCCACACAGGTGTAGGACATGCATTTTGCTGTATCTTCAAAAGCATTGAAGATTTTTTAAAAAATAGATTAATGACAATATGAGAACCAAGACCAGTCTGCAAATTACTAAGTGTACAAGGACAATTTTGAAATTTCTGATAAGAACTCTGTGTTATGATTTCTCAGAAAAAAAATGGTTTTTGGGAAACACTGAGTGAGCTTTTTTGCTGGGTTTAGGAAACCATAGTCTAATTCATTATGCTCAAAAAGCAAATGGGTGCATCCACAAATGCTAACACTGAATAGAATTTCCAAACTTTACTCAGATGAAATTACCAGTGGTAGAAGAAAACCTTGTAAAAATAGATTTTAAATTTTAGTTTATAATTATCCAATTTAGCTTGTTTTCTTCTCAGTTTCTGTAGTTCCTTTCTTCCATACATTAATTTCTTTGCTAAAATATCCACTATATAAACTCTCCTTTAAATCTTTTTCTGACTGCATAAAAGTCAAAAAATAGACATGGAGTTCAGTTGCACTGTAGTTTCTGTTCATCTTTATATAGATCTAGTCAAGAACTGAATCAAGATTGCTCATATCCATCCTATGTATATTAATGCATTAATAATGATTTTCTCTAAATTCATTTATATAAAATTGACAACTCAGAGAAAAGTTTTACACTGAGAGCCACTTCTGATTTCTATGGTTTTACTTTTCAGTGAGCAGTCAGTTCAGCAATAGCTTAACAAAATCACTGGATCACATCATCATCCTTAGGACTGTTAGCATTTACAAAGAGAACAATTGTGCTGAGCCTGGAGGAATGTGCAGCTCCAGAATCCAAGATTGCTTATTTTGGAATCAGATAAGAATCAAATGGAACCCTTTGGGAACTGCTGAAATCTATGTGTGTGCTGATTGTGACAGGAAAGATTTTCTTTTCTGTAGCAGCTGACATACATCACACGGAACAGAACTGAGTGGCTGACTGGGGGATTACATGTGTACAATATATCAAAGACCTACTGAGGAGAAAAACTCCATGTTCTTGTTTAATTATGTCCCATTTTGCAAAGAAGGATGTTGCTTTCTTTCCTTTGCATAGCTTATACTGAATTTTGCAATTGAGGGCTGTTACTTGCTGATATAACCTGAAAGTAGCTGGGAGCAAGATTTTAATGTTTAGGGGAGGGGAGAATCTCATTACTGTGTTTTGAAACACCTAGAGAATCCCAGTCTATCCCTCTCAAGGTTAGCAAGATTTATCTAAGCTCATGTTTGAGCATGAGATAGGAAGCATTTTTTTTGTTTTTTACTTAAGTAGTAATAATAATAATAATAATAATTATACAAGACACAGTCACATCATTCCAACAGAATTAATCATCACACTTATTTTAGCAGCTTAATTTAGGAGTACACTTCTAGTTCTGGAGGTGATTTCTCTGAATGATATGTGACAAGGGTATTTTTTTCCCTCTCTTTTATTATCATTGCAAATTATTTCTCAAGTAACCTGCACAGATTTCATGAGGAACCCCAAACGTATTGGGTGATTATGTAATTAGATCCTTTATTGTAATGAGCATGCCATGAAAAAGAATGAGTTAAGGTCACAGAGAATAAATTTAGCTCTGACATTTGCTACTTCAGAGTGCTTGCTTTTACAGCTCTAGTAGTCTATTAATAGCTTTGTTTGTACAAATGTGTAGATGTGACATGCCACTATGACATTTTCCTCTCTCGCAAATTCCAGAAGGAGTTGATTCCAACTGCTTTAAGAGTAGTGTGGTGCTCCTTTGGAAGACATTTTTTTTTCTCAGCTGTAGATATTAGATGATCTGAGATGCTTAAAACAATAATGGAAAATCCAGTAGTTCAGACATCTACAGGTGAGCTTCTTCTGTCCATGTATGAATTACAGAAAGTGGTGACTAGAGAACTCGCCTGGGTTGATACCAGAAAAGCCTGTGGAGCTACTTAGGGAATGCAGATTCACTAATTATTTTTTATCTGAAGGAGACCTGTAAACAAAACTGGATTTTTAGAACCTGATTGTATTCAAGCTTCTGCTGTCTTCATATCTTATTGTTATAAGGCACAGAAGCATTAATTTAGGACTTGAAAAACTTGTAAGAGAAAAGAATTGGGGTGGTTTGAGCATATAAACTCTTCTGGCTTTAGATGGCTCCTGAAAATTTGGTAAGAGATTCTAAAACTACAGATAAATCACTCCAACTATGTTATGGTTCTTTTGGTTTGGTTTTGTTTTTAATTCTGTGATTTGTAGAATGAACCAAAATATATCAAATAAATTATTTTCAGTTTCAGGTGCAGAAATGTGTGTATTGACCTTATACTATGAGGGACTTGACATTTATTTCACTACAAACAACCTTAGAAATAAGAAAATTTTCTCATTCCTTTTTTTTTTAAATAGGTGAATTTCTTGGCTAAAAGCCAGGTTTATGTCTCAGTTAATTTAGATTCCAGAAGCATGACTGTTTGTTTGACTGTCTTTTTTTTTTTGTATGTAAATGGCCTCTATTTTAGCAATAGGTAGGATTCAGGTTTGCATCTTAATTGGTGACTTAGAGTGCCCAGCATTATCCTTCAGCAAAGTCAGCCTTTCATATTGAAATTCTTGAATGTCACAAGGACTGAGAATAGATGGAGAACTATTATTATGTTTATTTAAAAGTGTCCTAGAGTTTCAATAACTCTCTCCAGAGGAGGTGAAGAGCATAGCATTTACCTACTTGTATAGATGTTATTTTATATGAATTGCTTTAAATGTTCTAATTTGTAATACTGAAAGAGAGACTGTGTGACCTCTTTTAGCTGAGAGGAAGAATTGCAAAAAGAATATCAATAGAGAGGCAGAAACATGCATATATGTTTACATTTGTGTGTTTGGATATATACACAGAAAAATAAATAAGGCATAAAGAGATTATGGATTTCCTAGTGCACAGAGAAGATCACAAGGAGTTTAGAAACTGTTAGGCTTGGCAGCAGGGGGTTCAACTCCCCAGTAAAACATCAGAAGAGCCTTTGCTGCTCTGTCAGGCACCATTCAGGCAGGAAGGAGCCCTCTGTGCTGGCAGATTGCTGTCTCGCAAATCCTCTCAGACTGATGCTTTTCCATGTTTTTGCTTTCGGGTTTTAGGCCTGTGCATTTCATTGGCTTTCCACCTTGAATTTTTTAGCTACTAATGATCTCTACCTCTACAGTTCTCTGAACATTTCTTATCTTGCATGACCCTCACTGATTTGTCTTAAAATGTAGCAAATTCTTCTGGTCTCTGAGCCATGGTATCAGTCCTGGGCTTTGGATCCTTGAAAGACACCTTGAAAGACATGTGTTTGGGGTGAGAAGAAATCACAGTGATTTAAGAAGGAAAGGATTATATGGGTATTCTGATCACAAACTTCATTATAGTTAAATCAGTTAGCTTTAGCAAAAAAAGGCATTAGACATTTTAATTAGAAATAAAATGTAGTGAGGATGGAAAAGGAAATACATCTTTCTCTTATAATAAGGAATGTTGAAATAGTCCAATAATTTTTGACAATTGCAGGAGGCAGCTACTGCTAAATGGTTTATTAGTCTTGGCTCCAGACAAAAAAAAGAACTAGCCTTGGCATATAAGGCTTTATCAAATCCCATAATTCTCCACTTTCTCTTGTATATGAGCCTAAGTAGCAACATCTTAGAAGGCTGGCAAATGTCTGGCAGCAACAGATGTAGAACTGGAGTATGGCAATGTTAAGTGCAATGCATATGGAAACATCTTCTCCTTCACACAAGCATGTGATTTTTATATATATAGCACATCTAAAACAATAATAGTCAATTTTAAATCTTCTGATCTTAACACTTGTTCTAGGAGAAGCAACACTGTTATTCTCAGCTTACAGATGGGAAAACTAAAATCGCAGAGCCAGAATGAAAGGGAGAAAATACAGAGGCTGCAGGGCAGCTCACAATTTAATTCTCAGTTCAATATTCTGTCTGTGTGGCTTCACTGCACTCTTGTCCACACTTAAAGCCCCTGTTATATCCCTAAGTATATGATAAAAAGCTGATGCTTGCAAGTCAGACCACTGGGTAACATCAGATGGTGAGCCGTGATAAGATCTATTGTTTGAAAAAATACTTCATCCCTAAATTCACTCACTAAGGCTATCTAAATCAAATCAGATTCTAAAATGACATTTCAATAAGATTATTGGCAAGGTTAGGTGTTTAACCATCTAAAAAGTTCTTGGTCAAAAGGCAGGAGGATTTAGACATGAAATATCTGCCTTTCTTTCCACTTTAGTACCATATGCTGATGCATCCTTCATTTTCCTTGCTTTCAGAAGGAGGGTACAAAAAAGGAATTCCCAAATGACTTGATATCTGGAGCAAAGTTATGAGAGCTTTCTGATGTGGATTAAAATCAGGCCTGCTTCAAAAGCTTCCGTTATTCAGTACCTGCTTTGTAGTTATTTTGGTGGGAAGGCAACGAGCTGAGAGAAGCAAACATTAGTTGTATAGGATAAGGAGCTAGGAGAGTGACACTGATATGATCTCCTCCACATCTTTCCTTGCAATGTCACAATACCTCTTGAAATGTGAAAAGAGACGCTGTTCTGATATATAGTGCAGAAATAATTGCCTTCTGTGTCCGTCCAGCACCACACATGCAGTAGAAGGCCTTTAAAAGATTTGTGAAAGGTCCTGCAATATGAATTTATTTTTTCTTTTTGGCAGCAGCGGGGTTGTTAAAGTACCTCAGACTGTCTTCTGAAGGTTAATTAATTTTATGCTAAGAAGCTAGTCTTTCAGAAGCAGCCATCTAGTGGAAATAGAGAAGTCTTTAATTAACAAACATTGGATATCATAGTCAGTAGTTATATGAAGTCACACAAACCGGCAGTTTTTATATTATCACACCATATAATTATTTCTGCATATCTTCCACTACCCCAGGTTTTCATCCAAAAAAAAAATGCAAAACTTTTGTGCTTCTTCTTTATGCTCTGTGCTTTTTATTATACTGCTGCTAATCCGAGAAGAATATTTAGGAATATAGAATTAGCAGGAAGATTCTTTCCTTGGAATGTGCCATAAAATAATGAATATTAAATTTTTTGCTTTTTAAAAATGACTTTTATATCTATGTTCTTAACTCCAAAAATTAAGAAGCGGCATTCTAGGAAAAATGATCTAATTTTAAGCAAATTTCAAGAGAAAAGTAAAAATATTTTCCTGTCAATATCTGAAAATAATATTAATACATTATACAGCAGGGAATTTTTAGAACATAATTTACTACAATATTAGAGAATTTATTATAGTTGATTATAGTTAAGCTCTAAAGTTCTGTCTTAAATTTCAGTTTCACTCTGCTAAACAATGACAGAACAGATAATTTGAATTGTAGACGATTATTAGAAAAAGCACTTAGGCTGGTGTAGGTTCCTTTAGTGCTGTAGGGAACAATTTCATTGCATGGAGAGAGCATTGGTTAAAAAGAAAAACCAAATTATTGACACTTTGGCATAGGAATTGTCATGTGGGGAGTCAAACCTCCTGAATAGGATGGTGCCCCACAACTTTGTGCAAAGGGTGTCCCCATTGCTGACAGTAGCATTTTCAGCTCGATGGCATAACTCTCCAAAATGTTGCTTTCCTAATTTCAGAGTCTCCAGCTAATCATAGGCCTCTAAGACACTCTGGCACATGCACCATCCACTTCGATTATACCACTTACAGGTAAAATATCTCTTAGGCATTTTATGTGTGTACATGAGACTATTCTTTGAAACTGTTCCTACATCAACATGAATAATTTCTGCTGTTTATTGTGGTTAACCTTGGCTGAATGCCACATGCCTACTCAGCCACTCTCTCCCTCTCCCAAACAGGACTGGGGGAAAGAAAACGAGATTGAAAATCTCATGGGTTGAGATAAGGATAGTGAGATCACTTAACAGTTATTGTCATGGGCTTGGAAAAAAACTGTCATTTGACTTGAGAAAAAATAATTTCATTTATTGCCAATTAAAATAGTGCTGGATGGTGAGAAACAAAGACAAAAAAATCCACCCCCATAACAGTTCCTCTCTACTGTTCCTTTCTTCCCACACTCTTCCCCTGCTCCACTGTGGTCCTTCCCACAGGCCTTCAGATTAACCTGTTCCAGCCTGGACTCTCCACAGACTGCAATTCCTGCAGGAACATCCATCTGCTGCAGTGTGGGGTCCTCCACAGGCTGCAGTGTGGATCCCTGGCCATCTGTGAGCTCTCTCTCTCCAGGGGCTGCTGGCATTGCCTGGCTCACCTCCTGCTCCTCACAGCACCTGATAGAAATGTCCTGTCTACTTACAATCTGATCATTTCCATGTCAGGAACTGTCTGGGATTCCTCAAGGATACAGACCAGCATATTTAAAGTGCTGGGAGTTCAAGTGTTTGGAGTGGGTCCTTGTCGCCCTGGTTTTACAGGGCCCCATAAGTTGTAACACTGTAGCTGTAGTTTCCCATGCTTGTTCTGTAAACATGGTCCTTGTTTTCCTTAACCAACCAGGATTGTTTTGCACTTGTAAAATTGTTTTTCATTCCTTTCCCTGGGGTGGAGAAAGATGATTGACCATGTCTTTGTCCTGTAAACCTTCAGGGGTGTTGACCCCTTTCACCAATCTTTGACTGTCCTTAGAACCCTATAAAAATAGGTAAATAAAGAAGAGCAAAACTTTTTGGTCGGTCCTGGCTGGTGAAACCACTGCTACTCTGTGACCCGCGTGTTTCTTCTGTTGCTAACTAACCAACAGGTCCTCTCTTTCCAAACAGGCCACTGTGTTGCTGTTCTCAAACAAGTAATTGGGGAGTTGTGCCTTTGCTCAGGGAGTTTGCCGGGGCTCAGGAACAGCAGGTGTGCACAGAGGCCCAAAGAACCAGTTAAATCTCAGACAAGACTTTAGAAGAACCCTGAGTCTTATCCTTACACCTGGCTTAGCTCTTGGGCCACTCTGCAGGCTCACAGTGAGTGAGATTTGCCATGTGTCATTCTGCCTCCCAGGGGGAAGTGCTCAGCCCCTCCAGCAGCCTCTCAGCACCCCTGTTTCAGCACATCAGCCTTCGTCCCAGCTGAGGGCACCCCCAGGAGACAGTGCTGGTGTCCCACAAGAGTCTATGGAAGCAGTCCTGAGTCAAGCCCATCTCATAGCTAGCTGCTAACAGCACTGCCTGTGCTGAGCTCTGTTCGCATTGTAGCTACTTAAATTTTAATTACTGTAAATTGTGATTCCAGGTCATAATCCCTCCTAATGTTCCTCCGTTATCGGAAGGGGCACAGAGAAGGGAGAGCAGCTTGAATGGGTTTAATTTTCTAGCTGTGTTTTAAGCCAGCATATTTACAGAACTGGTTGCAAGGCTAATACTTTAATATAGTTATTTGGTTTAAGAATGCTCCAAAAGCTAATGTCTGAAATGTGCCATCACATCTATCTCATATCAAATGATGTTAGGACTTGACTTTTAAGTTTCTGTAGCTTTTCTATTTTAGTTTGAAATCATTTGAGCATAAATATAGTCATTGATTTAAATCTAATATTTGAAATTTAAAGGGTAGATAAAAGAGGAATAAATTCAAAATTCACTAATTTAAGCATTTAAAACAGGTGAACTCTGTTTCACCTAAGCTAACTATGATTTACATTTTATTCTGGGTCAGGTCAGAAGAAACATATAATTACTTATTCTACTTCTTAATTAGCCATCTTCCAGATAATATTCTTTTTTTTACTTCAGCCAAATTAATCTTGGACTTCCAAGATAACCATTTGTTCTTAATAGTTTCAATTTAAACTCTATCCTTGATCTCATCCAAGTTAAGACAAAAGCCATACTTCCCGGGAAGAAAGCTGTTTGAAGTTTGCCCAGTCATTAGAAAAATTTAGGCATTCTTAGGCAGAAATATTCTAGATAATAATCATCATTGTCAAAAATTTTCAAGATTAAATATCGAGAAAAATGTTAAAGGTCTTTTTTTGAGGGGGGAGGCAGAGATAAATAAGTTGTAATTTACATAAAGCTGGTATAAGTTCTTCAGACTAGCTGGAGGCATGCACTGTGGTGGTTTTGCACTCTGTGTTCTTGCCTGTCCACTGTCCTTTACTTTGCACAGTAGCATAAGTCAGCATTTCTAAGGACAGACACCTCACACTCCATCCTTACCCTGGCCTTGATGCTGTTGAGGAAGCTTCCTCAACAGTTTGTTGAGTTTGTTGACAGTGGCTAGTGATTTCTCTTTCAGAAAAGGGTTTCTAATCTGAATTTTGCTTTTGGAGCCAGAAAATTAGTATTGTGTTGCAGAACTTTCTGGGATATAGGACTTTTTTTTACTAAAACCATATGGACAGCTATCCTGATTTTGGCCAAGATAAATTGAATTTTCTTCTTAGCAGCTGGTACAGTGCTGTGTTTTGTATTTAGTGTCAGAATAATGTCGATAACACATGGATGGTTTGGCTGTTGCTAAATTGTGTTTACCTTAAGTCAAGGACCTTTTCGTTTCCCAGGAAGCAGGGGCAGAAGCAGCTGGGAGGGAGCATGGCTGGGAGACCTGACCCAAAGTGGCCAATGGGATATTCCATAACTTACAATCTCATGTCCAGTATTTAAACTGCAATCAGCTGGTTGGGGAGCAGGCTGGGCATCAGCAAGTGTGTGTTCAGTAAATATATTGAGTGTCACTTGTTTCTCTTCGATTTAATTCCCCTCGCTCCCTGCCTTTTTCCCTCTCTTCCTCATTATTATTAATTATTATTATTATTATTATTATTATTATTGGTTTTGTTGTTGTTGCTGCTGTTGTTTATATTTTATTTCAGTGATTCAACTCTTTTTATCTCACCCCATCTGCTTTACATTTTTTGAATTCTTCTCCCCAGGAGGAAGAGAGTGAGAGGCTGGGTGGTAGTTGTAGACACCTGGGTATAAACCACAACAGTGGGGAGCAAAACTTAGCTGGTACCCTGTCTCTGATCGTTGCCAGAGGTACAGATTTAGAGCCAAGTACCTACTCCAGTGACTGAAATGGTATTAGTTGGAATTAAATAAAAGAATCATGAGTTTCACATACCTGTGTCCAAAACTGTCATTGGCGGTGAAATGTTGTTGATTTGCACAGAACAAAAAATGATGGGTTTTTACTGTGTTTCTTGCTCTTTTGCTATTTTTTTTAAGGAGATGATACTCAACATAAAAAGATCAATGTATTTCTACATTTAAAACCCAGCGATACTTACAGTGTAAAAAATTAAAGTGCTCTGAACATTGTGTTCAGACAGCAAGTTGTTTCATTCAATGTGTTAACTCTGAGATTTTATTAAAAATAGAAAAGACTCGTCAAACATATTTCTGAGGCATATGCTTTAGAGTCATCAGAGGCAGATATTTCTTTTCTCTCCTCTCTTTCTTTTTTTTTTTTTTTTTAATGTATATTTTTGCCAACCTTTAAGATGACTTTCCAGGAAGGAGTCTAGAAAAGCTGAAGTATATGTGTATTTTTGGGGACATTGTTAAACTTTTGAAAAAGGCAGCAGGACTTTCTGAACTTGGTATGGATGATTGCAAAGGGAACCAATAAGGCTGAAGGATCTAAAGGTAGACACTGATGCTTTCCATTTTGCCTCACTGATATTTAAATTATTAGGTGTAGAAATGCTACCGTTTTTAATTTTGCAATAATTCTTCTCACTAATGGCACAGCTGGAATCTTGCAAAAATGAATAATAAAGATTAGCAGCTTCCTTTTGTGTTATTCATGAAAATTTCAAGGATCAGAGGCTTAGTAATTTCTGGTCAAAATCCAAACAGATACAGAATGCTGCTAATCCAGCTGTACAAGTATCAGTGAANGACCTGACCCAAAGTGGCCAATGGGATATTCCATAACTTACAATCTCATGTCCAGTATTTAAACTGCAATCAGCTGGTTGGGGAGCAGGCTGGGCATCAGCAAGTGTGTGTTCAGTAAATATATTGAGTGTCACTTGTTTCTCTTCGATTTAATTCCCCTCGCTCCCTGCCTTTTTCCCTCTCTTCCTCATTATTATTAATTATTATTATTATTATTATTATTATTATTTTTATTGGTTTTGTTGTTGTTGCT
>VZTZ01040287.1:66618-89378 GCA_013400955.1 Drymodes brunneopygia
AACCCTTTTTTTTTTTTTTTTTTTTTTAATGTATATTTTTGCCAACCTTTAAGATGACTTTCCAGGAAGGAGTCTAGAAAAGCTGAAGTATATGTGTATTTTTGGGGACATTGTTAAACTTTTGAAAAAGGCAGCAGGACTTTCTGAACTTGGTATGGATGATTGCAAAGGGAACCAATAAGGCTGAAGGATCTAAAGGTAGACACTGATGCTTTCCATTTTGCCTCACTGATATTTAAATTATTAGGTGTAGAAATGCTACCGTTTTTAATTTTGCAATAATTCTTCTCACTAATGGCACAGCTGGAATCTTGCAAAAATGAATAATAAAGATTAGCAGCTTCCTTTTGTGTTATTCATGAAAATTTCAAGGATCAGAGGCTTAGTAATTTCTGGTCAAAATCCAAACAGATACAGAATGCTGCTAATCCAGCTGTACAAGTATCAGTGAAATATGCCTAATAATTTATGTTTTAATGTGTTGTTCTCAATCAATTTTATTGAAAATGCCACTGAAAGCATGCCAATATAATTCAGTAAAATCAGTTCTCAAGTTAGTATAGATTTTGTCAATTGGATATACACACAGTTTCATGTCATCCTTCTGTGGAGTTCTGTTGGATAAGTAGAATGATGAGGAATCTTGGGATTACTTCTTTTTCCTTCCACCCCTGGGCTTTTTTTAGAGTTGGCATAAAGGAAGGCTACACAAATAGCCTGTATCCCTTCATTCTTGCATGGCTGCAGCAATCCCATATTTTATTCTAAGCACAGGGAAAAGCTAATGGATTATAGTGCAAATGCTAGAATTAGAATACAAGAATTCAGCTTGTAGATCTACAGCTGGCAGATCATGCCCTTGTTTACATGGAAGATAATGATTATTTCATTTTCACCAAGGGCGTGAAATTCCAGTGCCATACCAGAATAAGACTTCATACCTATGCTGAAAGCCAACAAAATGTCTAGGTTCACTGCAAATACCTTTTAAATATGAGAGGCAAAGTTAATGCAAGGCCATTTCCTGTATGCTCTGCCAGAGGTAAATTTTGATCAGCCTGTGAAGAAAATGAGCTGCCATGCACACTTCAAATATTTAGCAATCCATGCCAGCACGCCTGTTGGGATAATTTTGCCTCAGTAACTAGTGCTATGTATGATAACCAAGATGTGAAGAACAGGGTGACAGCCCTTGATAAGGACAAGTATGAAGAAGAGAAGATGCTTAAGGAGTGTGAAAAAGCAGCACATTATGTTAACACAGAGTGGGGAGACAACTGAAAATAGATTTTCACATTCACTCTGCTTTCAAGATCCTTGCAGTTTTCACCATTACAAATAGAATGGGAAAGAGTGGAAGGCACAATGAACACAAGCTCACTGTGTTTCTAGTCATAGGCTTCATTCATCCAAACTGTCAAACAGGCTGACACATGCCCCAGCATGGAATATATCCTTCTGCTTAAGGTGAGCATATGCAATTCTTTTGACTATGCAAATTTTTTCCTGAAATAATTTCATAAATGCGAGACATGGAGGTGTGCAAAATGTGGTAGTTATGTAAGAAAACCAACCTCTAAACAGATTGATTTAAATGTTTCTCATTTCTATGTCCTGTTCCATAACTTATTTAATCATGTGTAGGATTTTCAGTCTTGCAATAATAAAATGAATTCTGTTTTATTTCAGTCCTTATTGTCACCAAACATAAGAACTTGCTATTCCCTGTGTGAAGAAGAAGCAGTTCAAGACTCTGTTGGGGTCAGTGGGGCTCTGGGAAAACAAGTGACCTTTTCCTGCCCACTCTACTCAGTCTCCACATGCATCCACCCATTCAGCTCTCACTACTGCTGTTCATTCAGCGGATCCAAAAGAAACAGGCTAGCTGTTAAGATGAAGAGTCTATTCTATCTTCTGTTGAACTATAAAAGAATTATAGAATCATAAATTCATAGAATTGTTAAAGTGGAAAAAGGCCTCCAAGATCATAGAATCCAACTGTTAACCCAGCACTGCCATGTTTGTGACTAAACACCATCCCCAAGTGCCACATCCACACAATTTTTGAACGCTTCCAGTGGTGATTTCACCACTTCCCTGGGCAGCCTGTTCCAATGGCTGATCACACTTTCTGTGAAGAAATTTTCCCTGGTGTCCAGTCTAAACCACCCTTGGCATGACGTGAAGCCATTTCTCTCATCCTGTCACTTGTGGCCTGGGAGAAGAGATTGACTCCTTCTCACTGCAGCCTTCCTTCAGGGAGCTGTAGAGAGCATGAAAGTCCCGCCTCAGCTTCCTTTTCTCCATGCTAAACACCCCCAACTCCCTCAGCTGCTCCTCCTCAGTCTTGTGCTCCAGACCCTGCTCCAGCTCTGGTCCCTTCTCTGGACACACTCCAACCTCTCAATGTGCTTCTGGCAGTGAGAGCCCCAGAACTGGATGCAGGAATCAAGGTGTGACTTCCCCACTGCTGAGGACAGGGGACAATTACTGCCCTGGTCCTGCTGGCCACACGATTGTTGATAAAAGGCAGGTGCCATTGGCTTTCTTATCCACCTGGCCATACCCTGGCTCATGATCAGCCACTGTTGACCAGCGTCCCCAGGCCCTTTTTCCCCATTACAAGTTTCCAGCCACTCTGTCCCCAGCCTGTAGCCCTGCTTGGGATTGTTGTGACCCAAGTGCAGGGCCTGGCACTTGGTCTTTATGAATGTGATACTACTGGCCTCAGATGATCAGTCCAGCCTGTCCTAATCCCTCTACATAGCCTTCCTGCTCTCCAGCAGATCAACATTGCCACCATGATACATGCCCAGTTGGTTTTCCCTGATTCTTACCCACAAACTCAACACTATTGTCTCCATCATTAGGCTCCAAAGAAAACACTTCCTGACTTACAGGGCGAGCCCATCATCTCTCCTTCCTTGCCTACCTCCTCTGAAGGATATATAGCCATCCATTGGAGCACTGCAGTTATGTGAGTCACCACGTTTCTGTGATGAAAACTATGTCAAAAGTCTTCCTGCTGCACCATGATTTCCAGTTCCTCCAGATTGTTGCCCATCCTGTGTGCATTAGTGTAGATGCCCTTCAGTGGGTTATTGATCCCACTTTTCAGGGAGAAAAGCTCAAATTCCTTCATGATTGTTCTCAGAAACCTCGGTGGTTTTTAACGCATCGATAACCCTTGTGTCCTTGCTGCTGCTAATTGCTTTGCAAGTAACACATACACACAAAAAAAATGCTTTAAAGGACAGTGATGTCATAGTTACAAAGAAATTATTGATATTCTGAGCTTAAATGTCATTGCAGGTTTTGAAAATTTTGATAAATATTGATAAATATTGATAATTTTACATCAAAATTTTCTAAACTGAAGCTCCATAAATGCCCAAAATGTTTCAGTTTCCCAAATGTTCTTGAGTATCTCAAGTTCTGAAAAGACATGACTACATCCAAACTGCTGGACTGAGTAATGTGCAAGTGCCTTAAATATTTCAAGGTTTTTAAATATTGTTCCTAAATTCAAAAAATGACACAATGAATGCTGTTTGGAACTACTCCATTGACATAAGTATGGCTTCAAGGAAGAAATTTGGATAATATCTGAGTCAAAGATGTCAATACAATGGCAAAAAGCCTCGATGCTGTTTAAAGGGTTTAAATAACTCAACTGAGGTTGAATAAAAGGATGAGTTTAGACAACAGAAATTAAAACTGTGTGGCATTAATCGGTAGAAAAGCTACTGGTAGGTTTGAGGTTGGTACAGAGCATTTTCAGTCCACCTTTAAACGCGTAGAACTCCAGTGACTTCAGTAGTTCTGATTTATGCTAGTATAAATGAGAGAAGAATCTACCCATATGTCTTCCTGCATGCCTGTAATAAATCCTGCAGGCTATTGGTGCTATATAAATAACATAGTAGGGTTGGGATAAATTGCCAGACAGAGGGTTACATATAAATATTGTCAGAATTGGGGTTTATGAGGTGATTTTTGTGACATGGCTTACAAATAATGTCGTCACACTCAACTTTTTCACAAATTATTCAGAAACAGGATGAAGTAGCCAAAGCCAAAAGAATTTGGGGTTCACTTGAAACTTCTAAGCAGTTTGTGGCAAAATGCAGATTTATTTTCAAGTTGTAATTTTTTGTATTTATCTTACTGTCCACCTTTTGTTCTTTTTCTTGTTATATTAGTTACAATGATATAAAAAAGACAACTGTTCCTTGCATCCTTCAGCTGGGAATATTTCTATTGGAGCAGTCAAAGATTCTTTGCAAATACTGGATTTGGATGCACTTCAATTTCAACAGGGGGTTGAGAGTTTGAGTTTGTTTGCTCTTGATGCCTTCCATCACCACTAACACCACCTCTGCTTAATTTAGTTCTTAGCTGCAGGAAGGTGTCAGTGCCATTTATAGAGCATTTAACTGTGAAGATAAAATCACTACTTTTCAGTACACCCCCAAGAGGCTACAGTGAAAGCCTTTTATTTCCTTTTATTGCCTAAATAAATAGGCAAAAATATGTTGACCTTCAAGAGCAGTTATTAGATTTATACCTCCCTTTTTGTTACTGCTCAAGACTCAGGACTGCCTGATTTTTTTTTCATCTATTTAAGCACAATACTTCTAGAAAACTGAGTCAGTGATATGATTTCCAGACAGCAGAAGTCAATTTGAATTTTGGGGCTTCTCCCTAAATCACAACTAACCAGCTTATAGACTAATAAACAAGCCTTAGCCCTCAGACTACAACTAGTGTAGTCACATGGAAGACCATAAGTTTGGTCCTTAGTATTAATTTGTGACCAGCTGTAGATCTAAGTTTTCATGGATTGTCCAATGTCCATAATTTATGAACACAGCTGTTGTCTCACAGGTTCAATGAATATTTATTTTCTTCCTTATCTCAAAGTTTATCCTTATTTTTAAACATTTTTAAATGTGTGAATGTTAGAATGGCTTTAATTCTGCAACATTTTTATGTTATGATTGTTAATAATTGATTCCAAGTAAGAAGAAATTGATAATTAATAGGCTCATTTTACTGTCTGTACATTTTGCTAATACACTTATGTTTTACTCCAAGCTTTCTGGCATAAGTCTCTATGTATTCTTGATTATGTGTCTTCAGAACCTCCATTAATGTTAGAAAGATTTATGTCTGCACTGTAAAAGGCATATACTGTGTCTACTTTTAATCCATCTCTTCTAAGTAAACTAATTCCCAGGAATCTGTAGAAATAGAGGTAAAATAAATTCAAGTTCACATTTTTTGGATGGTTACCATGAAGAATGCTCTTCCTTTGGGATGTACGTTTTTTTAAATCCACATTCAATGCAGATTTTATTGCTGTTTCTTTCTATAGCTACATCCTATCATTTTGCCCAAGTTCTCAGTGACACATCTGTAAAAAGATGCCAAGTCTTGTGGAATATTCATATGATTGATGGATCAGATCCCTGCTTTCAGTCACTTTCTGAAGAGTCAAGCTTAACTCCAGCTATACTCAAAGCCCACAAGTAAGTTTTATTGTCTTGTCTCATGTCCTGTCAAGGAAAAGTTAACAGGTTCAGAGTTTATTAGAATAATGATGAATATTTAGTAACATTGAAGGATTCTGAATTTTCCTCAAGATTAAGGAGAGTGGAAAATTTTGAAATTTGATGTATTTATGTAGGATTTGCATTCTACCAGCTCAGATTGTATGTGCTTTTATTCATTCAGAGTACAATTAAAATTCATTCCTACATTTTGAGATTGAGCAAACTCTATCTGGGTAATACATATTCTCTCACTTGATGAGAGAGGCTGTGATCCCTCATAAGCTGCTAACCCTGCTCCAAATCTGAAGGGGTGGATACGGATGCAATCAGCTAAGTGGGTCTTTATGCTGCCTGGCATCAGCACAATCAGATTTCGTCATGGGACATAAGTGAAGTGCACATTTTAGACTAGGAACTGAAAAATAAAAAGCATTTTGCTGTAGTAACCAGGGAAGGGGACAATTACTGGGAGCAAGCCTGGAATGGGCACAGTATATTAAAATAACCTGAGACAGAAATCGCAAAGATAAGATTTATAAATGGTCAAATACAGAAGAACATTTTATTGTTGTTTGGGAGGCCTCAGTAAGAGCTGAGCTAGAACAATAATTGCCTTATAATGTGCTTATATGCTAACAAAATATATAATTTTCTAGCAAACAGAGATTCTGACTTGAGGTATCTGTTTCTGTGATAGCTGTTTAACTGAGAAGGCAGAAACTGGCTCCTCTTCAGATATCACTAGGGAGAAAAACTGTGAAACTGTGAAGATACTCTATTACTGTGTGACAGGTTTGAAAGGTAGGCTTTTAAATACAAACAATCCATCAAATTAATTCTTAATGGATTATTGGTCATAATGCAAGGGAAGGGTATGATCGCAGTTAATCTTAGACACCTGGTTTCTGAAAAAAAAAAAAAAAGCTTATTCTGAGCCATGATGTGTCGTTCTTTTGTGGTATCCAAGGTGGGAAGGATTTCCTCTGGCTTTCATTTATTAGTTTCACCTTCACCTATTCCATTATTCTCTGCAAGCCCCATTAAGAAACATCAAAAGAGACTCCAATCTTGGTCATGATTGTGGAGTTCTTCCACAATAGAGAGAAAACCAAGGAGTTGAGGTAAGAAAAATGAGAAACAATAAGGAAATAACAAAGTGGGGAAAGAGAAAACAATAAAGAAATAAATAAGGAAAATAAGGAAGAAGAAAAAGTATATAGTGCTCAGGGAATTGTATAGGAGACCAGATAATTCTTGAAAGAAGAAAGGAAAACATCCTAATGTGAGTCCTTGATTCTTCTGAAAACTCAGATTTTATGAATATTAACTTAAATATGTTAAGCACAAAGCAAATAATTACAATTTCTGAGTGTAAAACGGGTTCAGGATTTAAAAGCAGTTTTCTACTTCACCAAAAGTAATAGCTTCAAAGGAAACTGAACTCCCTTGGAAGGTTGCTTGCAGGGCCATGCCTTTATTTTTTCTTTTTTCCTGTGCAGCATGACTTTTTTAGTCCTGTCAGTGTACTCCCATTTGTATTCATTATGCAGATTCCTAACAATTTTTCTTTTTAAATTTAGTATGCATCAGGTGGCTTTCTCAGTGATACTGAAATGTAATAAACAAAAGTGACTCAGAAGGTCACTTGGTGCCACTCCTATGTTAATAAGCTCCGTTTTCTCTAATTCCATATGGAAGAATTGCTTCTGCTGTGAAGGTGAAGCAAATTCTGAGGGCACAATCTGTGGCCATGGTGACCTATCCTAAGCCTTACAGCACAAGTGAGCACAGTCTCTCCTCTCTCTGATAAACAGTTGAATCCAGCTTTGCTCTTTGTGCAAGTAAATATTTCCATTCCCATGAGAGCTACTTACAAAAAAAACCAAAAAGCAACTCATTGTGTTTTAAAAACCCCTCCTTTTTTAAACCATTTCATTGGATTTTGAGGTCCTTTAGTTAAAATGCTGCAGTGAGAAATAGAAAATATTAAAGCTGTTAGTAATGATTTACTAAGCATGTTCTGATTCTTTACAATTCAGCCTATTAATTTATATTTATGAATATAGATGTTCATGTGTCTGTACCCTAAAGAATATTTGCTGTAAAACAGAAGTGACTGAAAAAAATCAGCTAGAGAATCTTCCAGCAAATGAAACTAGATTTGTTTCTTTCATAAGGAAGAAAGCCCATTTGGAATAGCCAATCTTTATTCATAAATCAAGAGTAGACAATACACAAAACTAA
This sequence comes from Drymodes brunneopygia, assembly GCA_013400955.1. NCBI lineage: Eukaryota > Metazoa > Chordata > Aves > Passeriformes > Petroicidae > Drymodes > Drymodes brunneopygia. The sequence continues at coordinate 74,418 of VZTZ01040287.1, forward strand.
AGGTGTTTATCTTTGGAAATACAAGGTCATGGGGAAAAAATGATGAGAAGCTGTTCTAATTTTATACTATCTTATCAAACTGTGGATGTGCTTGTGCTAGTGTTTTGTGTCTTCCAGAAGAAGCAGACAGGTACAGGAAAGTGAAGGAGGATCCTGAAATTTTATTACATCCCCTGAAGTATAAATTAGTACATTGGAGACACAACAGGATAACTCAAAAATTGAATATTAATTTGAAGAGGAATATCTTGCTCAGGAAGGAGAGGAAAGGCTGAAGAATTAGCTGCTGTTCCATGTATCAGAGATGCACATGCTTGTTCTCAGGTTATCACAGACAGAGGCTGAAAATGTCTGATAACACCCAACATTGTCAACTTTAGGTATCAGCTGGATGCGACTTTTCACACACAAATTCAAAGTCATTCAGAACACAGGCTTCAACATAAAAGTAAATTAAAACATCCCTTTGGACGGACATGCTCTGGGACTCGGTGGAATTCAGTGCCTAGTCTGAATTTAGCATTTTAGATGCTGTACAAAAAGGTCTTTTGCTGGCCCTCCAAAAGGGTGAGAACAGTCCACTTGTCTCAAATCATATCTTTGGAGTCATACAGATATCTCAAAACCCTGTCATGTCTAAAATGAGCTAAAAGTCCTGTGAACTTCTGCTTGCTTACAGGAGAAGTGAAAATAAAGAGATGGAGGAGTTCTAGGTGTGCAATACATCTACCATGGAGGGACCTGCAGTAATACAGAATAGCTGGTAAATTGGACAAGCATAGCCAGGAGGTGACAGAGTCCAGGACTTTTCAGACAAAAAGGAGCATTAACAGAAATGCAAAATAATATTTTTAGGGAATATTACTTCACTCATCTTGAAAAACTGGCTGATGAGCTCTCTTGGGAAGAGGTTCCAAGAGAAAATAATAATGAAGAGGAGGATGATGATGATGATGATGATGATGATGATGATGATGATGATGATGATGATGGCAGCAATAATGTTTCTTTAAGCAAATGCCAGTTCCAGAAGTTTCAAATGCAAGCAATTCAATTAAGAAGGAAAAATCAAAGGAATAGCAAGAGATCAACTTGACCAACATGTATATTACATAAATATACTTCAAGTAAAACAGTGAGGATTAGAAAGGACAGAAATATAACGGTTTGCATGAACAAAAGCAAAAACATCAAGGCTCTGTGCTGATGTCAGCAAAGAATGCCAAGTGTATGTACTGAAATATTGTCTATGCACAATGTAGAGAGTGGAGAAAAAAAGAGAAATAAAGGATTATGTTGCTTCTTCCAAGAGAAGGAAAATTATTGGCTAAAGGTACTGAGTTAGCTGAGGTATTTAATGCCCTTTTACATTTGTTTTCACCAAAATGGTCACCTAAGATCAGATGGCTGAAACAATTAAAAATAGTGATGTAAGAATAAGGCTTTAGGCCACAGTAAGCAAAGGACAAATTGGAGTGTACTTATATGACTTAGATGTTTTCAGATCATTTGGAATGGTAACTGAGATGGCTAATGAGATCCTCAAGTCAGAAATTACCTTACAGAACTGACGTAAATGAGCAAACCTTAAAATGTCCAAAGGAAAAAAAAAAAGATTGGTGAGATTATTTTATTTCCTTCACAACTTCACAATTTAGTTCTTCCTCTCAGGTGGTTCTTCTCTAATCCTTCCTCCCAGATCATCAACTGCCCCTCTGCTGAGTGTGTTGAGTGTTAGTATAAATCCAAATGGATCTTAATTAACCAAAAAATGTAAATGTTTAAGACCTATTTCTGTCCAGATGTACAGAAATATTCTTCTGTCTCAACCACCACAAAGTTTCTACTGTTTTGGATCATAATCATAATTTAAAGAAGTGATAGAGGTGTAAATATTCTATCTACAACAGAGAAAAAACCAGTGTTTTCACATTTTAGTTGTTCTGTTCCCTGGGAACAAGTCTCAGTTAATCTGAGATCTAAATGAGTGGGAGCACAGAGCAGGGTGACACTCTGCTACAGAAGGTTAATCTGGGGGTGGGCAGAGAGTTGGGCAGAGTTCTGTCTTAAATTGCTGATGCCAGAGCTCATCTGCCAGAGCCTGAAATGACTTCCCAAGGTGCAGAGTAGTGTATTATCATCTTTTGGAATGATTCATTTTTCTGAATTCTTTTAAACATGAATCTGGCTGTAAAGGAAGGCTGATTACTCAGTTCCTCCCTCCACCAAGTTCAGTCTTTTGCCCACAGTTCAATACAGACAGGGAAGTGACTAACTTGTCATTTTTCTTTTACAAACAGCTGCTGGGGTATAATTGGTAAGAGAGAAAATGAACAACAATCTACAGTTTCTAAAGTCTTGAGGCTGGGAAAAAAAAAAAAAAAGAAAAAAGAAACCCAACTAAAAACCCCAAATCAATCAAGAGGAAACAGGAGAAAGTGCAAAGCAATGCAAAATCGAGGGAGAATTGGAAAATTATCTCTTTATAAAGAAAAGGAGAAAAAAAGCTGTGGAGAAACTGGAAAAGAACAAATGCAAGGAAAATGAGATGAGATCTACTAAAATGAGCTATCATTGCTTTTTAAAGTTGTGCAAGTAATTGAGAAGAAATGCCTTTGGTTACAAATAGGCACAGAAGCAGAGTCACAGCATAACTAACTCAAAGTTCAGCTGGCAATTCTTTAAGCACATAAATATAGTTTTAGGGCCCAGTTACTGCAGTTTGCCTCTCAGTAAGAACTTTAAGCACACACAGTGTAGTACTGTGGCAGTTGTGTGCCTCATTGCTTACATCTGAGCAATCACATCACACAAATGAGAGCTTGGGAACCATTGGTTTCTTGGAACATCTTTGCAATAGTGTCCTGTTACTCTTATTACAGCCTTTGAGAGAAATTGTCATAGATGCTCCTGATTACTGGTGCAGCATCATGCAGACAGACTGTCCAGAAGCAAGTAATTGAATATAACTTGCTATATACTTGGCCAAATCAGATCCTGCTGAATCATTTTCTCTCTCAGCCATGAAAGAAGGTAAGATTTGGTTGCAATAGTCATTTCAACAGTACCTGAATGCACCTGCATATGTACCATTACATATGTGGGTCAACTCTGATAGGCAGCTAAACCCACCCAGCTGTGTGCTCCATAGCCTGCTCCTCATCTGGTGGGATGAGGAAGAGAATCAGAAGGGGAAAAGTGAGAAAACTCATGGGTGGAATTAAAAACAGTTTAATAGGTAAAGTAAAAGCTGCATGTGCAAGCAAAGCAGGAAATAGAATTCATTAACCTCTTCCCACGGGAGAATTTATTCACCTCTTCCCATGGGCAAGCAGGTGTTCAGCATCCCCAAAAGAGCAGGGTTCCAGCACCTGTCATGCTGACTTGAGAAGACAAACACCATCACTCTGAAAATGTCCCTCTGCCCTTTCCTTTGTCTCCCAGGCTTTATTCTTGATCATAATGTCATACAGATTGGATATTCCGTGGGTCAGTTGGGGCCAGCTGGCACAGCTCTGTCCCCTCCCAATTTTTTGGCACAGCCCATCCTTCTTGTTGATGGGGTGATGTGAGAGGCAGAAAAGACCTTGGTGCTGTGCAAATGCTGTTCTCAATAAAGTGTTGTCAACCCTGCTTTGATCACAAACAGGAAATATAGAAGATAGTATGGAGAAAATTATTCTAGCCAAATGCAGAGCCAGTACATATATGGGGTATCAGTGTAGTAAGTTGGTTTGTTTACATTGTGTGCAAAATTAAGTAAACTAGCAATTGCAACCTATCTGCTTTATGCTGACTTTGGGACAAATGTATAACCATACATGCATAGTCATTATGCATTTAGGATGTTCAGAAAAATAACTCCTTGATGTGATGTTGATGATCTGTAATGAATTTATCATTAAGATTTTATCTTATTTACACAACTGGACACTGTCCTGAGCAACTTGTCCTGGCTGACCATGCTTGAGGTGGTTTAGAATAGATTATTTCCTGAGCTCACTTTCTCAATCTGTGTTCTGTTATATAACTAGATACAGGTCTCATCTGCAATAAACCCTTTCTAATAGAAAAGAGAGAAAAGAAAACTTCATTTTCTCTTTTACTTGATTGTCACCCCATCCAAAACCTTCCTCTGTAATGTCTCTTGGTCATCTCTTCCTTAACAGCTCATAATGTGGGTTTTTAAAGAATTTCTCTTAACCCACTACTTTTTTTTTTCCTTCGGAGTGGGATGAAGGACACACAAAAAGATAAATCTATCAGTTCCAATACAGATCTAAACTTTCTTGAAGTTAAGCTATATTTCAATCTAGATTTTGACATATATTTTGGAGGGGGAGGTCTTGGGGGTTAGAGTCAAGCAAGCAAAAGACAAGGAATGGACATGTTGAAGACAAATTACTGCTCTGCCCTTTAACAAAGGCAAAAGAACATCTCTTCAATGTTTTTTATCAATGCCTGGACATAGAAATTGAGTGCACACTAAGGACATTTGCCAACAGCACTAAATTAGCAGGAGCTGTTAGTTCCTCAAGGGTAGGGAGTCCTTACAGAGATTTTGATAAATACAAGTGCTGGGCAATCCCCAAAACCATGAAATTTTAACAAGTGGAAATGCTGGATTCTGCACATGGAATGGTGTAATCCTGAGTTATGGCAAGGGTGCAGGACAAGAGTGCAGAGCTCATCTGGGGGTTTGGGTTGGTGAGAGGTTCCATATGAGCTAACAGTGTGTGCTGGTGGCCAAGCTAATCTTGGGGCATGTCTAAGCACAGCTGACAGAAATGTTTGTCTCACTGCACTCAGCATTGGTGCTGCCTCCTCAAGAATTCTGTGCAATCTTGGGCTCCACAATATAAGAATAGAAAAATAGCAGAATGTGTCCAAAGAAGGCCAACAACAATAGATACATGGGTTAACTCAAAATATAAGGTTTAACTCTTTGGTTGTCCAGTGTGGAGTCAGAAGTTGGATGCAATGGTCAGTGTGGATCCCTTCTGTTTAGCATAGTCTATGGTTGTAGGAAAAATATTTCACATTTCTAGATTTCAGCATTCATACTTTGTTAGGACACTTGTTTCCAGTCAGAGCTTTGCAAGTTTTCACCTACAGGTCTTCATTATTTGAGGTGTTGAGGCACAAGTCAAAGTTATCAAGTGATTACCTTCAGCTAAACCATTTTTATTGAGAATACATCTAGTTATGAAACATCCCCCTTCCAAAATAAAATCTATTACCCAGTTTGAATACTGAGTTTGCATATCTGATACGCTTAATTTCAAAAATTGAGTATCCATTAATCAATAGTGACATTTTTTGTGGAAATGGCAACCCAGTGATGTTTGGATCATTTTGCATTGTGTCAGAATACATCAAGATAAGATAAGATGTCAAATTTTGTGATTGTGTTTTTTACTTTAATGAGAAATATATTTCAGTGGTTTTCCTCATGAAGCAAAAGAGACTAAGCCAATTACTAGAATTAGAAGATTTAAAATTTTTCTATTTATGTGGTTTCTATAGAGTCAGCCAGGCTTAACCTTTGTGGTTGAGAAAAAAGACAGAAAGCAATGTTTAAAACCATGTATCTAATTCAGTTTACAGTAAAAATCTCTGTATTTTCTATGTCTGCATCTGTATGAGACCTTTCTCCTGCTGAGCCAGAAGTTATGACAGTAAAACAGCATGGGCTTATGAAATTAAATAAGTGGTTTTGAACTGCAATTAATTCCTTTATCTACAAATTACTTCTAGGCTTTAACAAATGCAGATTGCCAAATGCTTACAGTTTGGCTAAAATTAGACTGCCACCTTAGTAAGTTCTGAGCACTTAAAAAATCAACTTCAAAACCTGGCTTACTCAATCCTTGGCTTTTCCACAGACGTTCTTGTAAACATTGTCCCTAAATCTCAAGTGTCATGGAATTAGTGATTATCAATGGTTATGTCTAGGTAGAATTTTGCAAAGGGGAGCCTCATATGCTCCATCTGCATTTTAAAGAAATGCAAGTCTGCTCTGTTTCTGAGAAAAACCAGAGCCTTGAGAACATAAATTGTGAGGTGCTGATCCAAGCAAATAATCCTCCTTGGGAGTTTTAGGATTTTATGATTTTTTTGATAGCAAATACTCTACTACACTGGAGCTAAGACAGTTAAATATTGTATCAAAATTACTTTTATGTTCACAGATCTGCTGATCTGTGTGCATTGCATCAGTAGCAAAACTACCCTACCCCATGCAATGCTAAGTAATGGCTAGTTATTGTGACAAGTTAAAGCTAAAAATATATTGTTAGATACTATCCTTTATTTATTATTACATTAATCTATCCACAGAAGTAGTTTTTCCTTTCTTCAATTTACTAAGCCTATTCAGTAATTAAATATTAACATAAGAAATGCAAAAGCATGACATTGATTTAGGAAACTATTCATAATGTGGATAGGATTCTCTCCTTTCCCTAGATTTACTCCATAGTAAGTAGAAAGCATCTTCTCTAAGAAGCGATTTTCAACTACAGTTGTAGTGAAAATGTTACCTGTTAGAGAAGTTACCTATGTCCACAGTCAATGAAAATGCTTTTATCTGATGTCAAAGACAGCCTGTCCTATGCTAATCAGACAGCTAGAGAAAAAGAAGCTGGTTATCCCTTATCTCCCACTGTGCCAGAGTCTCCTCAAAAGAGCATTCAAAGTCTGCTTCCTTGTGTATTGAGGATGTTCACAGTAAACATATGCCAATTCTGTAACCTGTAAGGGAGGTTTTTATAAGAACATCCTGAGAACCTGTGTGCTTCAACATCTAAATTCCTTAATGGAATTTAACCTCTCAACACTTTCAAGCTCAGGGTCTGAATGCCTGTTGATCCATAAATGTATCTCAGAAGTTGTAGATCTCAGATGCTCAGTGGGTGGCATGTAACCAGAAGGCTGAAGGTTAGACAGCCTCGGACACATTTGTACAGCACAATAACTGGAAGAAGTCTAAATCTTCTGGAAATGTTTTAATGTTGACACTACTATTGGTAAGAGCCTAAGAAAACCTTGAACAGTAACCCTCCTTTAATGCTGTAAAGGCACAAGGATAAACGGCTTTGTAAGGGAAAAAACCTGAAAACTAGTGTAAAGCAAAGAAAACATACCTCTGTGTTTGGTAGTTCCTCCCAAGAAGAGGTCGTTTCTAGCAAGAATGTAACAATAAAAATCATATTTTGCACACAAAGGCAGCTTGCCTGTGACTATTACTTTATGTAAGTAGGTTTTATGAAATATAAATGCCATGGTTAGAATCCTAAGAGACTGAGAAACCTGTGAGTAACCATCCATTCAGCCTTGCCTAGAAAGCCTTTTCTTTAAGCAGAGTTGGCAGAAAATGAGTCAATAAAATCTCACTATGTGACATTTAATCTCTGCCATGGACCACAATCTTGAGATCACTTACAACTCTTCTTTTCCTGATTAGTAATAGAATAGCTTTGCAGAAATGTCTTTTTACTTCTTTTGTATTGGGGAAAGTAATCCCGTGTCAGCTTCACATGGGCTGATGTCCTGGGATATCTCTAAAAACATCAGGAACTTGTGTGGCACTATTTGCTACTTCCTGCTTCAGAATGATTGGCTATGCTGGATTTCAAATGATTTAGCAATATACCACATGACTGTAATTCCAGTTACATTTTTTTCACTTTCTTCTGCTTTTTGCAATTTAGTGAAAATGTGATTAATTTCAAACATAAGAAAATATTTGCTGTGAGATTTGGGTATTTTCTATTTCAGTGGGAAGGATATTTTCCTTCACAGAAAGGGAAGACTCGATATGGCTTCGCCAAGCAGGAAGATAATTTTTGTCTGAGTAATTTCAAAGAGACATCAACATCTCCAAAACAGAAGAGGGTAAAGAAAAGTGTGGTGTCAGGAAGAATTAACCAGATAAATAGTAATTAATGTTGAGAAGAGCTTGTAGAATCTGACTGATAACATGGATGGATGTGGGACATAATGAGAGGTTTCCCCAGGTTAACAGTGCATTTCAAAAACACAGCAGAGGTTTCAGCTAGGAGTGCTCTGATCAGAGACCTGGTCTGTCAGCTGAATTGGCTAGATGGAAAAAATTGGAGCTGATGATGCACATACACCATTTATCTCTTATGCTGCAAATTTTCAACTATTTTATTTTAGCCTCGATAAAAACCTGAAAAATAAGATACTGCATATTCTTGTAAATAGTAACCACACTCCTAAATCAAAATATGTTCTCTTAACATGTTAAAATTTTCCCAGTAGTTTCAGCCCTTGTCATCCAGAACCCTCTGAAACAAGTTGTAGGTACTTTCCAGGAGTCAGTGCATCAGCAAAGGAGGTTTGTTTTGTCACTAGACATCCTGATGTGAACATTCTATTTCAGAAGGTGAGGGAGTTTAATTGTATAGAGACAGGACTTTGAGCTTCGTCTGACTCAGCACTGCAAAGAACAAAACAATTTCTTAGTGAAGATGAAGCTTCAGAGACTGGACTCCAAATATGTATTTGTCAGAGTATTTAAAAACTTACAGGATGTTTTTCCACCAGTTCTCATGAGACCTTTTGGAAGCTGCAGTCTCAGAGATGGTAAAGTGAACACAAACGTGGAAAGCTCTGTAACATATGCAAAGCAGGAGGGATGCAACTTGTACCTAGTGGAATTATGGAGCAGGATTTGTACCAGTTATTCTGCTTTATAAATCATTCCCTGTGACATTAGGCATTTTCAAGTTTTAGGGGAGGGTTTTTGACAAATTCTACCCACAACACAGAGGTCAGAGAGATTTGTTTCACTTCCATACATTTACTTGTCTAATCCAGTATGTGTTTAAGCATCCTAATCTAGCACACTTTGGCATCCTCCTGCTGTTACTGTAAGGAAAGGGACACTCAAGTCATATAACACAGCATCTATTAAATCTTTAAAATGCACAGACAAAATTTTGATTCTGCAGGTACACTTCATTCACAGAGTATATATTCACTTCTTTTTCCCAAATCTTAATGCTGAAAACTCATTAAAGACTACGGAAGAGGGGCTGGGTCCATAGATAACTTTCCAAATTAGCATTATGTACTTTAGCTTGCTGCTTTTTTGGTTTGGTTTGGTTTGGTTTTAATTTGCTTTTTTGTTGTTGTTATTTATTTGGGGTTTTTTTTTGGTTTTTCAGAGGGGGAGGAGGGTTGTTGAGGAAAATTACAAAGAGTGAGGGATCTTGGTGCTGTGATATTGCACTGAGTAGATATAATATTAGCTGTTTCTTCATTGCACTACCCTTTGAAGGTGACTACTTGTTTTAGACCTGCATTTAAATTTCAATCTGTCTTGGCCATATCTAAGGATAATAAAAGGACTAGAACATTTGACAAATATGAATGTTATTTCATTAATTTTTATAACTTTAAAAAAGTCCTATGAATGTAAAAAAGGTCCATATATATCCTTTTCTGAGGTAGGCCATCACTAGAAATAACATAATGGTGTTAATTTTGTTATCACTGTCACATATGTATAAAACATAGCAATTGATATTGTCAGCTATTTCAGTGGAAATGTGTGTCAATTAAATTCACTTGGTATATATGAGAAACTGCCACTCATATTATAGCACTTGGGAAAATTTACTCTCATCCTAATTGCCCTGGTGAATTTGAAAAATATAATCGCTGAGTTCTGTACTTAAAAATGCTGGCATTTATTTAACTCATTAGAAGATTTTTTTTTAAGATTGCCCTTAAGTTGAAAGTACCATAAAAACAATAATCTTCCTACACATACTCAGAGGCAACAAAGGTCTGACATTGCACAATGATTAGGTTCTAGAGTACTTGAGTGTTGCACTTGGCATGCAAAGGAGCTTTATGTTACTACAAAGACCCTTGGATTACATTTTCCCACTGGGAAGGATAACGTTTCTTGGGGTTTCCTTCCACAGAGACAGCATTTTTCCTTTTAAAACAGGAAACTGGTTTTAAGAGTCAGTGGAATAAGCCTGTTCAGGAAAACTGGGATGGTCAAGCACCGCTTGAAGGAAAATGCTTAACTGTCTTTTTGGTCACTTGAATGGAAATAATGTACAATCTAAGCATCAAAAAGGCACAGAAAAGAGTGGTTTTGATGTTTCTTTTGTGGAATGAAAACCAGAAATGGCAGGATAAGAGGATCAGAAAGACAGACATGTTACAAAGATTCGTTTTGCAGAATATTATGCTGTCGACAGTGTGAAATTAAGAACTAAAAGACAAATCCTATTTGTCTCACTCAGAGAGGTTGCTTTCAATCAATAAAGTCACATTAGTGTACAGACTTTCAGGATCATATGTTCACCTTACACTGCTGAGCAGCTGAAATGAATAGCTGAAATGCCAACTGAGCACTCACAAGCCTTATTGGCTTCACATTGAGTTTTAAGTGCCTGTCATTTCCCAGATTCAAATCTTTCACGTGTAAAGCTCCCAAAAAAAAAAAAAAAAAAATCAATGCTTTCTGTGTGTCTGGACTACAGGGAACTTTACACTACTATCTTTCATTTGTGTCTGTAGATATTAATGGTTTTAGTATGGAGAAGGCAACTGCTATTCTTGTCCCACAGTCCCAGATTTTTCAGTCCAGTCAACTTCTTGGGCACGCTGTAGTTCTTTCCTGCCTGCTCAGCTGGCATTAAATCCTGTGTTAAAATGGGATGGGCAATGACTAGTGCAGCTCCAAGATAAAGAATATGAAAACCAACCCCTTCATCCTGAACTGTAGGTAGTTGCAGTGACATAACACACACAAAGAGCTGCTCAAAACTGAAAAGAAAATAAATAAATTCATTTTCATGACAGGACTTTTAGGCAGGCAAGATTTTCCAAATAAGGAATGGCATCCTAGACCACTGAGATTATTTTTCCAAGTTATTTGACACAGGTGCACAGTTGCCTATATACTACAACACTCCAACCCACTACCTCTGCAGAAGTGAACAGGACAGGTTGTTCAAGTCACAAGTTACTGCCAAGAGACTAATAACACTTCATTTTTCAGCTGCAGAAGATGTAGAACTCTATTATTCTTTAAAACTGAAAAGTACATGTGCTGAGGTTTCACCCTTCCACCCCTCAAGGGGAAAGAAGTGGAAAGGAGGCATCTCAGGCCACATTCCTCATGTGCAACCTATTGTGCACATTAGGAAAGCACCCGGATTTGTGTAGTGGGAATTCTCTAAAGTAAAATATATTGCACTGTTTCCAGTTAAAATGAAACCCCATTATTGTCTATTTTATTCTATATCTACTTAGCAAAACATTCGGAGCTCACAGCCAAATCTTAAATTGCAAAAGAGATCATTTCTATGGGGATTGATGCAGGCAAAATGCTTTTAGAATAAAGCAGTGCTTGACTCCCCATTCAAGATCAGTACATGTAGCATTCATTTTAAAATAAAGCAAAATTACAGCATTAAAAAGACAGGAAAATACCCCAGAGCTGTGGTTTGGAACAACTGAGAACTCCTGCAGAGAACATCATTTCACATCAGATCAGTGTGAGTTAACAGGGAACATAATGCTGAACATAACCAGAAACATCTGAAAGTGAATCCCATTTCGGCAATAACTGTTCCTAATAGGAAAAGGAGGATTGAGAAAGACAACCCTTATTAAGACACCTAATGTCTTAATACTGTGGCCTATTAGTTTTTCTGACATCTACCCACTGCAGTTCCATTCCACCGTGTCTAAAATACCAGGGGTTTTAAGGTGCTGAACTCGTGTTGCATAATTTAAAGTGCTGTGCTGAATATTCACCTGATCCTACTGCTGTCAGAGTCCAGCAGGCTGGAATTGCCACGCAACACAAGAAATATGGTACAAGTCATTTCTGTTCTTGAAGCTCTGCATTTTCTATCAGGGTAAATTTGTGTGTAGCAGACAGATACAGCTTGATTGTAGATGTGATCTGTCATGTCTATACTATTGTGCTTCTTAGATTTCAGTGTCAAATTAATTAACATTACAAAATGCAATTTGTTTTCATTTACAATAGTAAAAATGAGCTGAGAAAATAGTACTTCTTGAACAAGTCTTGATCAAGAAATTTTATTTATGAAGCTAAAAATTATAAAGAAAACTTAACCCGGTAGAAGAAAATATTTTCTTTTTCCCTGACATAAATCTGTACTTTATCAGTAATATCAGACATGAAGGTTTTTTTCTGTCACAGAAATTTTGTACAGTCCAGAGTATTACTTAGTAATAGTAGCATTTTCAAAGTGAAAACTGGAGGGTTTTTTTCTTTTAATTAAGTTTACCAGTTTTTGCTGGTCTTGTCCCAGAAGTATTGTAATAGAATATGTCCTTGCAGTATAGAGGGGTTAGCTAGCCCATTAAAGTGGTGGCACTAAAACCACCGTGCAATATTTTCAACTACTGAAAAGAAGGAAAGGAGAAAAATATTCCTCTATTATAACAGACAAAAAGAGAAGTTCATTATTGCTATCTGGATAAAAATATTTCCACTATGATTTAACTACAGCAAATATATTTTTAATCCAAAGCTTTTTTTTCCCCCAAAACCAGTTGATGAACATTAAATCAAATCAGGGACCAGTCCTGGGGCAGTCCACTGCTATTTTAAAATAATATTGAACTTTGTATAGTTTCACATTTATTTCCTCATGACCTGACCTAACTCTTCCAGAGCTTCATTGTGGAAGTTATTTATTTAAAAACTGTATCTTCAAAATATATCTACCTGTCTGAAACCCAAACAACAAGCCCTTTTATTCATCAGCTGTACATCCTGATGAACCTTGTTCTGTGCCATAACAAATATGCACCAGATGTTTCATAACTCATGTATTTCTAGTGAAAAAACTCAATAATATCCTAATTCAGAAAGTATGGATTGCCCTCAGTTCTCCAGCAATATGAGGTCCTAAGAAATTTCACTTTGGGAATTATTATGGTAAATATGGCATCTTTGTCTCCATAGCATCAGATAGCTGAGAGTGGATTCCCTAATCTCTAAAACTCTTTGTGTTTTGAAATTCTAAATACAGGAGGAATTGTGCCAAGTCTGATTGGTTCTCCAGTTTGTCCTTTGAGAACCAACTCCTGTTTTGCTATTAGACTCTCATGCTGAGCAGCCAAAGAGGCTCTCAGGGTGTAATGCAACATTGCTCTTTGAATTGCAGAGAGAGATACTGGGAAAATTCCTATTAATCAGCTCCCAAATCAGCACTTTCCTTGTTTCTACTGGTGTGCTTTCCTCTCATCTTGTAATTTATTTTTCTACATCCTTATTGTCATTCAGTTATCCAGACTGGGAGAGTATATCAAATACTTCAAAAGACTGCAGGTTTTCAGGCTTTCTATGGATTTTTATTTGTGCGAAAACCTGAGTCTGCATTATTGTGCAGGGTCAAGCACACCACCATATAAGCTTTTATGTGCTTTTTTGTTTTGTTTTGTTTCTAAATTGTGCAAAGATTTTCAGGCACATTGTAGAAAACTGTAAATAGTCTCATTGCATAATAAAATGTGATGGAATTCTGATACTTACAAAAAGGACAATGCTGGAACTCTGGTCTCTAATCCAATTTGCACCAGATTGTTTTCAAAGTGGAGTTTTTAACCAAAGCCCTTCAGAAAGATTTCAAAATTATCTCTCCTTGAAAATATTAGCTCTAGCTTAATCTGTCCAAAGACTCTAAACTGGGTATTTCTTGCATGTTTTAAAACTGCTTTATGCTATCTCCTTAGCCTTTGCCAGCCTACAACATTTACTAACAGTGACAGCCCTTTCCAAGCACCAACCTGTACAGACAGCCTGGGAAGCTCTCCCAAGTAACTCTTACCTTGGAAACACCATGAATTCTAACTTCTAGTGCTGCCATAGATCCTGAAATGGTAAATATCAAACAGTTTGGCCAGGTTCAAATGTTAAATTCTTAACACCTGTGAACTCTGAAGCATCAGATTTAAACCTGGCATGTTAACTCCTGATAAAACAAGCAACCAACTAAAAAAATTTCCAAAACAAAAACAAAAAACCTCAAGCAAACAAACAGAAAAAAACCCCAAAACCCAAAAACAACAAAACAAAAAAAACCCCAAAAAACAAAAAACAAAACCCCAACTAACCAAGCAAGAAGAGGAAACAACCCCAAAAATCCTAACCCTAGTCCAAAGTCTATTCAAAATTCAGAAATAAGTGCAACTCCACAGCAGCCATTTAATCAGGTTATTCAGGCAGATGCCAGCCAAAAAATCCTTATTCCTTGTTCATATCACATGGCAACTCCAATTATGCATCTCTGTCAGAGTGAACCTCTAATTCTGCATTTGGAATAAGCTTCTGCTTACTGTCTCTTCCTGTACAGAGACATGAATGTGTGTGTCTATGGAGGGAGTGGGGGAACTGAAAGAGAGATGACTTCTGGGATCATGTCAAGTAGAGAGGATGGGGTGATTTAAAAGAAGCAGATTATTAAATTTATAATGTCTTTAGGCCATGCTTCAGTTTTGTGCAGGTGGATACGTTGTTAATTCCTATTATCAGGCAGCAGAAAAGGTGCTTTTTAGAAAGGTTAAGGTGAGCCCAGAAGGATTGATGAAAATCACATTCTATATGTCTGGAAGGTCAGTTTGGAAAGAGTAACAAGATAACTCTGTCTTGTAATGTTAGAGCTATAATAAAGCACTGTCTGTATCTAAAAATCCACTTTATAAGCCCTGCAGACAGGCACAAAGTTTCCACTAGTGATTCTGAGCTTAAGGCTCAACTGTCCTTGCCTCTGGTTTCATTAGTGCATTCTGCAGCTGGAGTGTAAAACTGTCCCTCTTGCCAGAACTGAATCAGGCCACTGAAATCAGAGCAGCTCAGAGCAGGGGCTGCCCCGTGGCTCAGCTTGAGCAGCAGTGTTGCCATGGAGTGCCTTTTTCTTTTTTTTTTTT
>VZTZ01040287.1:95647-122305 GCA_013400955.1 Drymodes brunneopygia
GAAGTGTTCAAGGCCAGGTTGGATAGAGCTCTGAGCAACCCGGATAGTGGAAGTTGATAAAGAAATGAGATGAACGTTCTGAAGGAAGGAATGATCTTTAAGGTCCCTTCCAACATAAATCACTCTCCTATTTTACGATTTCTGCTACTGCTGAGCAGTGCAAAGACTTTCTCTTTTTCCCACTCTGCCCCTGGAGTTGTCCAGGAATGGGCAAGAGATTGGGAGGTGTCCTGGTTTGGCCCAAAGGATGTCAGTCTTGGAAGTGACCTATGCTGCCGGAAGTAGTACAACTTCCTTCCTGAGAGAGAGAGCCAATAACCAGGTAGTTTTAAGTATTGATAGGTAGGTAAACCAATTAAAACTTGATCCGCCTTCGAGGAAAAAATTATACAAAAGCAAGAAACCTCTGATCCTCTTCGTCTTTTGCCTGCTGCTGCTCAAAGAGAAGCATCTCCCTGCTTCTCTATCTGGTAAGGCTGGATCCATGGATCGCCATAGCCCACCATAGTATTGTGGGAAGACCACTATTGTAGGAGGGATCTTCCACAAAAAACAGATTTTCCTCCCAGGCAGCTGCAGGTTGTGAGGCTTGAACCATAAAAACTGTACTTTCTTGTGGAAAAGTCCATGGTATAAGCAAGAGAAACTTCTCTCCCTAAATGGACTGAGAAAAAACTATTTTAGAGGTGGTAAACTGACTGAAAGTTGAAGTGTTCTCTTTTTATGTTGTCAGTGGGAAAGAGATAGAGAGGTGGGGGGAGGAGAAGTGTTCTAAAGGTTTTTTTTAAGCCTTTTAATAAACTTTCTTTATATTCCTTAAAGTTTGAGCCGGCTTTGCCTACTCCTAATCCTTATCTCACAGCAAAATTGAGATAAATTCTGGTAAGTGTGCAGGTGTTTAACCAGAAACTCAGATTGGTGAGCTCAAACCACTGCACCCCTACTTGTTTTCTCCTGTATTCTGCCTACTCTTCCAATGCCCCTCTAGGCATTGAACCTACTGCCTTAATCAGGAAGATCAGTGCCAACACCTGGTGCAGCCAGTGGGAAAAGAGGCAACAGGAGGGGCAATCTTTCTGCTCTGAGAAGATGAGGAAGTTTGAGGAAAGGGGCTGCAGTCCCAGAGGAATTAATGGCCTGAAGGTCACTGCAATGCATGAAAGACCAGCATTTATGACCCAGATCAGAAGCAGAANCGTTGTGTATTGGGTCTGGCTGGGTTGGAATGCAATGCATGAAAGACCAGCAGTTATGACCCAGATCAGAAGCAGAATAAATCTGGTTCTGGAACTCCTTTGTTTTTATTATAATTCAAGTGTAAGTTGAAGTAAAAGTTTGTTGTAAAGACTTGTCGCTGAAGACTGATTCATAATAGGCCCTAAGAGAGCACAAAAATCTTATGCAGCAAAGTCTAATGCGATAAAAGGAACTAAAATACAAGTTTATTTTACTTTTCTGATGGACTGAAATCCTATCAAATAGGCTTCCTTTATCTTTGCATCTATCTCAGAGAATATATCTGGGGAAAATTTACTCAAGAACAGCTGCTATTATTTTAAATCTGGTTTTATCTAATCTTGAATGATTCCAAATGGCTTTCCGTAAGGTGATTTCATTTGAATTAAAGTTACCTCATATCTCATATTTCCTCTGGTACAGCAGAGTAAAAATTTGCTTTTTTTCCTGACATTGAAGCAGCATTTCAAAACAAAGCATTATTTATTGAATGCTCAAAGGGACAAAGTATTTTGGAATACAGATTAAAAACTGTATTTTGGCTACACCTCTGTAAATTCTTCATGCTAGCTTCATCTGTCTGACAGAGAAAAGAAAAATCAGTCAAAGCAAAAGCAGAACCCCTTGCTGCCCCTTTGTCTTCCCCCCTCTGCAGATTTGTGCCTGTTCATCAATATTGTGCAGACAGAAACTGGGCAGGCTCTTCCTGTTCCTTCAAAACTCTGATCTAACCTCAAGTGGGCAAATTTTTGCATCTCTTTTGTTCCCATTCCAACCTGAATGAAACCAGACAAATAAAGTTTATCCCTACTGATGATGGAGGCATTATTTTCTTTGCTGGTTTGAGCCGTGACATTACGAAAGATTGACTTGCATTTCCTCTAGATTGTGTCAATTGTAGTCTCAATTGTAGTTTTATCTGAAGAAAATAGTTAAATCACTGTACCTATCTCCAAGAGATTCTTACCACATATGTAAATATAACACAGGCATTTCAGAATTTACCATAATGGATTAAATTTGTCGTTTACTGTTGCTTGCCAGTAATAAAAAAAATACCGCGAAATCATTTTGGTTTAGTGTTATTTTTTTGTCTCCAGCAAGAAAACTGCAGCATACCCAGGCCCTTGCACAGAGATAGGCTTGACTGTACTTAGCATTTCAAACTTTAACCCAAAACCTTTGCTAGAGGATTTTGGGGTATAAACAAACAACTATACCAAGCCTTTGAAAGAGAAGCCTTTTGTATTCCATTTAAAATGCTTTAAAATGTACTGAATATAGATCTACTTGTAACTGTTTGGGGATTATTGTGTGAATAGGATTTTTGATAAATGGCTTTTTTAGTCCCTCTGAAACCCAATTTAACGCTGAAATTGGAAGATTTAGTTTCCATATATCTAGACAGGAATGGATTCACCCACATCACCTCAGTCGCTGTGATGAGAAATATATTTATATACTTCCATTATATTTATATATTTATTAGAGATAGCAAAAAGGTTGAATCAGATCAGACACACAATCTTCAGAAATTGTACAGGTTGATTCAAAATAATTCTCATTTCTTGAACTCTCTGAAGCAGAACTTCTTCCTTTGGGAAACTGACAACCCTACAAAACCCCAAACTTCTAGAAATCTTTTTTTGTCTGACACAAAATATTAAGTGTCAGACCTTTGAATGTGAAGCCAAGCAAATACCTAACATCTTCAGTACTGCAACAAAAATATTTTAAAAAATTAAAGGAATCAAAAGTCTCTCAAGTGACTCTATCTGTGGAAAACAAGTCTGTTTGCTTCCTCAAACATGGGCAGAAACCGGATAAGATCTCCCAAATGTGAAGTTGAGCTCTCAGTTTTTATGGCTCTTACTGCTAGAATTCTCATTAGAAGTCAGGCAATCCTATTCTGCACTGAAATTCACTTTTAAACTTCTAAACCACTGTACAATTTTGGCATGTGTAGTAGGCCAGAGGAAAAGTTGTCTTTTATTGACAAGGTGGTAAAAAGGAAGGTACAAGGTTTCTAGGTGATTACCCTGAATTAGGCTATTATGTCATATTTTCACAGTTTTCTAAAATAATGCTGTAAAGCAATCCAATGGTCCTTCCACAATAATGCCTTATAAATGCTGAATGACCATGGGTCCCCAGTATTGAATGTCTCTTCTCTCTCTATGATATATCGGTCTCCTTTTCTCAGGTGTCCATCCTATTTGGATAGAATCCAGTACATTTCATGACCTGGAAACTAGCTCAGAGGGGAAAAAAAAAAAGAAAAGGAGGAAATAATGCTTACTTAAAAGGAAGAAAATTGGAAGAAGACAAAACAAAAACACACGAAAAGAGGGTCAAATACCTCTAAGCACCAAATAAGGTACTCATGGAAAGTAGAAGATCAAAACAAAAACATAATGTCAGAAGTTTTTAATACATTGTGTTGCCTAGATCAGTAATTCTCCTATATTTTTATGATTAAAATTGTTACTGTGTACATAAGGAATTGTCTTTTTAAATGATCTTACTTGTCTTTTCACTGAAGGGCTAAGAAAGTTAGAATTCATAGAGATCATTTGAAGGCAATATGCCCAAACAATGTAGCTTATTGTTTGGACTTGTGGTACAGGGGGTTTGTATTGATCCAAGAAGGCAAATTGTAAGGTAGGCATAACTCTACAGCACTAAACAAATAACCCCAGAGAGAGCTGTATGCTTTAACCAGCCTTAAAATAACTGGAATGATTATTTTTGGAGAGCCTGTTGACTGCAGAAGATGGGCATAGCCTGAACACCTTCCTTTAGGCAGCTAAAATTAAATGACAGCAATCTGACCTTGAAAAATAAAGGTCAGGTACAAGGGGGGGCAAAGGGCTCTTTCCTCCGCTACATTCTGCCTGCATGTGGAGGTCTGGCAATTTATATAGCCTGTTTATAATGAGTCCCAAATCATTGACATAAAAAGAAAATAATGCTTCAATATTCAGAACAAGATTGACACAGTAATGTTGCAAAGCCAAAATAATTCTTCTTTTCTTATGCAGATAAAATGGTAAATCTGAAATAGTTTGCTTTGACTTATTCTCGAGCACACTGTCAAATTGGCAGTTTCTTTTAAGCATGATGATTTTTACTCTGAAGATTTAAATTACTCTGAAGAATTAAAACTCTGAAGCATCTTCTAACCTTTCATGACAGAATCACAGAATCATAGAATATTCTGAGTTGGAAGAGACCCACAAGGATCACTGTGAACAGCTCCTGGCCCTGCACAGGACCATCCCCAAGAGTCACACCATGCACCTGAGAGCATGGTCCCAAAACTTCTTGAATTCTGTCAGGCCTGGTGCTGTGACCACTGCCCTGAGGATCCCAGGTTTTGTTATTATTTCAGTTTATCCTTTCTATATTTCCTAAGCAAGTGCTTCTGGATGTTTTTGTTTGGTTGGTTGATTGGTTGGTTGGTTTGGCTTTTTATGTTTTGTCTGAGTTTTCTGTAATTTACAATCTAATTTACAAGAATGGAGTATGTTGTTGCCCTGCTTTGCAGGGTTCCATGGTTGTAACTTTGTAGTGCAAGTTTCCCATGCTTTTTCCGTAGACATGGTCCTTGTTTTTTTTTAACTGGCCGGGATTGTTTTGCACTTGTGGAATTGTTTTTCGTTCCTTTCCCCTGGGGTGGGGAAAGATGATTGACCATGTCTTTGTCCTGTAAACTTACAGAGGTGTTGACCCCTCTCACCAATCCCTGATTGTCTTTAGAAACATATAAAAATAAGAAAATAAAGAAGGGCAGGCCCTTTTGGTTGGTGCTGCCTGGAGATTCAGCTACTGCTCTGGAACCTGCGTGTTTCTTCTGTTACCAACTGGGCAACAGTATGCCATTAATTAAAGTGCACTATTCTTTCTTCCTCCAACTTCCCTCCCCAAAAATCTGGAATTTATTTTTTTAAATATTATGTAGAGGAAAAGGAATATTTCACTATCATTAATTTCTTGTTACACTAGGCATCATTATCCAAGATATAGTTTATGCAAGTTTGAGACCAAAGTAAATCCAAGGCTTCTCTCCAGGAAAATGCAATCTCTTCCTTTGTTTCTTTCTTTCTTCTGTTTTTTCTCATTATCAGTCAATTTCTGAATTTAGAAATCCTCTCTAATAGACTGAAATAAATGTTGTAATTTGAGCATGTATAACGTTTACATTCAGATATTTTTGTCTCTAGCAGATATCATATAATACACAGGGAAACAAAGTCAAGTCATCTGGAAAAATGGAATCAGGAGGAAATTATAGAGAAGCCCTTACCTGTAGTATTGCAATGACACATAAAAGAAAACTTCACACAAGGGAAAGAATGGTCTCAAATGACAAATGTAAAAATATTTTGGGCTTGAGGCACAATGTAATTTTTACTTCTGTTTTCATCCTTAAAGCCTTAAATATTAATGAAAATGCATCTTTGTTTGATGTGGTAATTATTGCCATGGTCCTCACTCATGAAGCGTACTCCTTGTCTCCCAAAACTGTATTATCATTGCTTAGCTTTTTGTCCTTCTTTTGGTATCCCTTTGTTGCACCTATTTAATTCCATATATTCCATAATTTCCATTGTGCAATATCTCATAATTTTTCCAGTATGCTCCAATGGGGTCCAGCCCTTTCCTGTGTCTTTGAAAGTTTAAATAGGCACAGTTGCTTCCTAGATTTGTACCCAGTTTTCACACAAGAGGTGTGATGGCTGTATTCAGAAGTGCTGGTTGTGGTGAGGTTTGTGTTCATTTGGAGGTGGTTGCAGATGGTTGCATTCCATCCTATACATATTTTGCCTATCCCTAAATACTGTCTGTAGTCAGGGTCTTATTAGAGAATTGGTGTTTAGCTGCCACCTATTTCAAAGCTTGGTAACCTTGTAATGTAGGAATGAAATGTTGAGTCTTTCCTAGATGGTGTAATAATGTCTAAGTGAAGTAAAGATTGTAGGTGGAGAGTGTATATCAACTTCCCTGAGCTAAAGCTACTGAAAAATAACAGCTCAGGTTTCAATCAGAGATATTCTTGATATTAAAATGTATATAATCATACATTTACATAGCTGCGTAGGAACAGAAATGTCTGTCCATACCAAGTAAAACACACATCTCTACACTTCCTTCCCTGCAGGATGTGGCTTCAATGGTAATTAAAAAGATGATTGAAGTTTCCTCACAAACATTCTTTCTCCAAGACTTGCCCTGTAGGACTCTACCAGCTTCCTTTTCCTCTCCAAGTTGAAATTAACTGGAGGTTTAAAGATTCCACAGTAATTGCCATGACATTTATGTGCATCAGTGACGCTTGTAATGCTGAAGTAATATATTAATGTGGAGAGGAAACTAAGCAAGATGCTCAGCTTTTATTACAAGTGCTTGAAGACATAATGGTTTTGCATCTCAGAATTATGACTGATTAAAGAAACACTGGTGTGAGAATTCCCACCCATTCCCTGGTTTAAACTGTGCTGCCACTGGCAGGTGACTGCTACCGCCTGACATGTTTGAATTCAGTCACAAGAAATTTATTTGAACTTCAGTTGCATACATCTTTAAAAGTAGTAGGGAGCTGAAATAAGTCACACGTGGAGAAAAGCTGTGATTTTGCACCATAAAGTGCTCCCTTAAAATGCCAGTCTCGGTGCCTTGGCTGTACTTTATCTTTGAACATTTTCAAGTGGTTCATTTGGACTGCTCCTACCCTTTCTGACTGACTACACCCCTCTCTCTGTGATCAGCCAGCCAACGTGCTAATGGAATGTAATTTGCACTGCACATAATTATCTGGATGGGAGACTCCCATGCCTGTGTTCTTTAATGGAGAGCTGGATTATGTGGCTTTATTATTCAAAGCAAATGGGAACATGAGTTACATGCTGTGTAACTGAAATGAGTAGGGCCCATAGGTTCAGCCTGATGTGTCCTGCCACAGTTAACTCACTTGTAAAATAGGATTTATAATGGAAACATTTAAAGTAGGAACACCAACTTATTCCCATCTACCAGCAGCTATGAAAATATTGTCATATGGCAGATTGTTAGAACAGAAAAAAGACTCAGCAGTATACATTGCAGCCCATATTCTTTCATATGCCTAATGCAATAACTCTTTAATAGGTAATTCATTGTTTTTATAGTATTTCTTGATAGGGGAAATCTAAGAATGTACCCTAGTTTTTGCTGACCTGTCTTCTTTATCCATATTGTCACAGAATTATTGAGTTTTGTACATAATCAATCTTTGAAGGAGACTTTTGAAATAAATAGTCACAAAATGAAAGCAGAGTCAGGTAGGATGTTTTTCCTTTTAAAAATTTCCTCAGAAAACATGCTGATAATATCTGTCTTTATATGGTGTTCACATACACTCACAGACTAAAGTAAAAGTGGTGATGGAGGAAGAAGTGTTGGTGGAAGAGTAGCCACAGAAGGAAGGCATTGCTGAGTTTTAATTTCTGCAAAAATATATTTTGTTTTATTTTCACCTCTCTACTTTTTCAGAGTCATACCCTAATCATATGCATCTTAAACAAATGCAATTAGTGGTATGAAGTGACTACCCATATTCGGTATACTGAAAAAGGGTAAATTCAGGTTAAAATAGACATAAGGAAGAAAATATTCTGAGGGTGATGAGACACCAGAACAGGTTGCCAAAATAACTTGTGGATGCCTGGCCATTGGAGGTGCTCTAAGTCAGGTTGGTGGGGCTTTGAGTAACCTGGTCTAATGGAAGATGCCCATTTCCAAGGCTGGGAGGTTGGAATGAAACAATCTTTAAGGTCCCTTCTGAACCAAACCAAATATGAAAGAGAGAAAATCAAATCTACAAATGATGGAAAGCTACAATAAGTTTTGGAAATGGACTGAATTGGTATAGGAAAAAAGGTAGGGAAAAGATATTTTAAAATGAGTGGAGAAAATGTGAAGTAGGAAAACACAAGTGTGAAAAGCACTGGGAAAGGAGAAAAAAAACAGCTTTGGAATTAATGTTTCATAATTCTTTTCCTTTCATTTGAAATAATCTGTATTTTCCCAAACTTTCGGTAAAAAGACAAAATCTGCAAAAGGCATATTATGCCAACGTTGTTACTATGATACACTCCAAAGTAAAATGAATTTTTGTATGTCAGAGGAGAGCCAGAACATAACTTACAGGTAATCCCTCAGCAATGGACACCAAACAACACTCAGCTGCTTGCCTCATGGCCTTTGTTTTTCTTTTTAAATATTAATCTCTATCAGAGCCCTTTATAAACAGCTGGGTTACACCTTTTGTTTGAGAGAATGGTGGTGCTAAAATGTGTAGAATCCAATTAAATATTTTCCTTACTTTCACCAGATTGTTAAGGTCTGTCTGCTTAAAGCAGAAACTCATAAAGGAAAGTAATGAGTTGAGAAAACTGATTTGTAAGACTGACGATAAACTTGCTTCAAGGGAGATGGCAATATAAGAAGGATTTGGTTTCTAGTTGGCTAACATCAATCTAATTATATGTTTATACCATAATTTTGTATTTTAGTCAATAAGAAAATTGTGCTTTTTCTATTTGTTTCAAGAGATGAAGGAAAAATTCCCCTCCTCTTGAATGGTGTGCAAGTATCTGCACTATAAACAATGACTTGCCATGTACAGGATTAAACACTGAGAATCATATTGGAACTGCAAATCCTTTTATTAATTATGGAAGATATCACTGCAAAAGTATATTATAAATGAATATAATAACATTTTTGGGACGTTCATTACTACTGTTAATGTTGAGAGCCTACTATAGGAATCTGTCGTATAATAGCTGACTCTATCACAAATAGAGTATTGAATGCTGAATTTATATCAGTCCTTTCCAGGCAGGAATTGTGCCATAATTGCATTACATAATATATAGGTTAACCTGGAAGGCGGCAAATTAAATTTATGTTTTAGTTTGTGAGGACGTGAAATATCTATTTGTTTCTTTTATCAAAGTGTTGCTAGAAATCACATTTTTATGCATTGTTACAAGTTTTCTGTTTGGTGTTTAACAGATATAGATAATCCCTTCTGACAAACAAAAGAAGGAGTAAGTGCTTTAGAGCTAAGCATGTTTTTCTGTTAACAATATTCATATTTTTTACACAAAGAAGTCACAGGTGGTTTTATATGCAATAGAATATAATCATATTGGTAAATAATCAGTCCCTGCAATTAATCATGTTTCTTCTCAAACACAGAAAATGCGTGTGTGTTTGTTAGCACATGCACGTGACTGTGCCTGAAAGAGGATAAAGAGAGGGAAATCTATGAAATATCACTTTAGATGAGGTGTAGCTGCACTCGTTTCTGCACAGTTAATGGACCTATCCAAGGTATCTGTGATAGGTGATACGGTTGTGCTTTAGAATGTGCCCTCATGTTACTACTGAACTTTTGGGTAAAGGCATCTAATGATGCCCACTAGATTTTGCAATGATTTAAAGGTGCTAATCTATGAAATAAATTTAATTAGAGAATGTTGGTTAGTTAGCAACAGAAGAAACACGCAGGTCACAGAGCAGCAGTGGTTTCACCAGGCAGGATCGACCAAAAAGCCCTGCCCTTCTTTATTTACCTATTTTTATAGGGTTCTAAGGACAGTTAAAGATTAGTAAAAGGGGTCAACACCCCTGAAAGTTTACAAAACAAAAACATAGTCAATTATCTTTCTCCACCCCAAATAAAAAAATAAAAAACAATTCCACAAGTACAAAACAATCCCGGCTAGTTAAAAAAAACAAAGACCATGTTTACAAAACAAACATGGAAAACTACAATTACAGTGTTACAACTTATGAGGCCCTGTAAAACCAGGGCAACAAGAGAAGAAATGCCAAATCTTTAGTTTTGGCTGAAATCTGGCCTCTCTTTGTCTGCATTCAGTAATTTACTTTGTTCAGATTAGCAATTAATTACACCCTTATTTTCTGTGCTATCCTAACAGCAGAATTCTCCTAACTCCGTGCTAATACAATGCGACAATATTGACTCAGGAAGAAACATGTCATTCTTGATGACAACAGTGTCACTTACTTCTGCTTCCTTGGTTTTCCTTGTGGATTCAGTATATTTAATGATTTTTTTTCCTAAGATTAGTCATATAAAACACTGTTTCTGTTTCTAAGATCATAAATATTATACCAATTTTTCTGTCAAAGTTTTAACAACCTGAAATTCCCCTCTTTCTGCTATACTTACTTGAAACTGCCTCATGTTTTAAAATTATTTTGACGGTAAAAAATTGTGAAGACACAAGTCCAGCATTTTGTGAAGTTCAAATAATTTCAAATGTATAGTTAAAATCCATTAAAAACAGAAAGAGTGCTTGAATAGGACAAGATAGGGTTAGAATGAGAAACTGGTGGAACATACAATCACCAACTTGCAAAATCCACAGAACAGAATCGTGGAGTGTAGAGAGCAGGGAGTAATAAAGCAGGAGTTCTGAAAAAAATGTTTAAGATAGAATATTGCAAATTTCAGTGCCAAGCCCACTTCTGTTGATTTCAATTACATGGAGTCAAGATTACTACTACTGAATACAATCTCTTACACCTGAAAAAACTTCTGAAAGTAAACGTGCTGAGAATTTGGAGGGCTTGGACCATTTTCTTGAGTCAAAATTGAGAGACAGCATAGTGGAAAAAAATGTTTAGAACTGAATGTGAAAATGGGTGTAGAGTTCAAAGATTTTATTCTATGCTTTGTCTGAAGAAATATGACTGGAGAAAGCAGTTTCTTGACTTATCAAATAACTGTAATTTGCAATTTGTGGCTAAATAGCAGCAAATTGCTTTTAGTCAATATGTAGTTATGCTGTCATTACAATCTTGAAAAAAAGCACTACAGAAACCATTTCATGAGGTCAGTTTGAATTGTACTAGAAAATATCCATCTTAAAATGACTTCTAGACACAGAGAAACTTCTGCTTGCATGCTAATAAACAGGAATCACATTTGTTGTTAAAAAATATGTGATTAAGTTTGTGCTCCTGGATCTGAAAGCAGATGTGATTTTCCATTCATAAATTTTCTTACTCATGGTGTTCCACTTAGAACCTGGACAGCTTTTTTGGCAATATAGTGTAATAGTTAAGATATCCATAAATGCTCTAGACAAGTGCTTTGATCTTCATTACAGTCATAAAGGTCTTTTACAAGTGAGTAGGGCAGATTATGGCTATACTGCACATTCCTGGAGCCTCCAAGAAGGTGTGCATTCCCTTTTAGGCAGGAGCTCTGTTAATTGCAGCTAACAGGGAGGGTTCTAGGCCAGCTCTAACAGAGTTTGATCCAAAGGACCACCTCACCCTTCATGGCGACAAAAAGAACAAAACTGCTCACAAGAATTCAAAATCCAACTACATCCTGTGGCATAATGACATTAACTGTCACACAGTTTACCATTTTATTTGCTTTCCTAATTTCTGTGGAGACAAGATTTACAGAGAATTAACTTGTGTAACTGCAATACAGCTTTTCTTAGTGGTAGTAGTCACTATAGCACACATACTTAATACCAGGGCTCCCCTCAAATCTTGTGCAGCACTATTTTTCTCTGTGGGAAATATTAACAATCATTTTATCAATAAGTCACTATTTATTGGGCCATCCAACCTCATGCATGACCTTCATTTTATCACCTTTATGCCATAGTACTGTCAGACTGCACTTTTAGCAAGAGTTGATTCTTGGTGTAAGATGAACTCTATGTCTGTTGTGGTGACAACAAAAGCTCTGTTCTTTGCTGGTTTTGCACCTTTCTTCTCCACTTCCTTATTGTCAGTGATGGCAAATTGCATGGAACCCTTTATGCCATGCATGGAGCCCATGGAGAAGCTCTGCATAAGTATTTTAGTAGTCAGCATGGGACAGAGTTGCCATTTAATTGGTTTTCTGATACCATACCTTTACTCTCATGGGATGCAAAGCAGTGCCTCTCCTGCCAGCACTTGTTGATGAAACTGTTCCTTTCCTCTGATGCTACAGTCCCAGGGGTTCCTTTCAATAAAAAGTTATGTCACTTCTTGGTTTTTATGCCAAAAAAAAAAATTAACAGTTTCAATTATCATCTTCTCCAAAGACAAAAAAAAAAAAAATACATGACATTGACATTAATTTCTCTTAATATTACTAATATTAGTTTGTTTTCTGGTAGCACAGAATTTGCCTCTTAAAGCGTTTGCAGTGTTTAAGTTATTCCCTTCCCTAGTTATTGATCTTTGAAAATTTCCAAGCTTCCTGCTAAGACAATTAAGAACTGTGCCATATGCTTTATGCATATGCCAAGCATCTTGGAGAAGTTCTCAGTGTTGTGTTCTGCAGATCTGCAGAGAAAGTGCTACTCTGAGACTTGTGCAAATTGTTACAGCTGGAAAAAAAAGATCTTTTAATTATAAAACAATGATGGAGCTGTGTTGGACTTCTTCAGGAAAGCCTGACACAGATGTCTGTGCAATGGAAGTCAGTTATTAATTGATAGAATTAGCCCTGCCCTGCAAGCTGCTCCCAGCATGTGAACTCCATTGATTTCAGCTGGACTCTGCAAGGGCACTCTGGATGTGCCTTCCAGCCAGATGGACCACTTTGCTGGGTCAGAGATTAACTGTACCATTTGAGTGAGAAAAAAAAGGGACACAGGTGCATCAGGCTTCCAGCCTTCAATGCAGCCGTGCCATTATCTCAATTTTTCCCTACTTATTTTGTATTGTTATCATGTGCAAACGGCCCACAATTCAGTGGGATTTTATTCAGGACATTAAAAGCCAGATTCTCAAGTAGTAAGTGTTCTTATGAGGTGAAATGAAATGTAACTAGTTATCAAATTCTCACTGCAAAATAGAATGGACTGAGGATTAAAACCGGTATCTCCCTTTTATGCTGTAAAAAACCATGTCACAGTGGTTGGATGGTCAATTTAGTATCTGCTAAGGAATTTTCTCTAAAAGCAGATTACATCTTCTATGAACTATGAAGAAAGGCACAGTACATAGTCTGAAAATCTCTGAACTGTCAGAAGTGCTTACTGTAGAATGAAGGTTCTCTTGTTTATACTGAACGTTAGGCTAGCACGTGTATGGTGAGATCTTCTGAGCCTAGTTTAAGGGAGAGCATGCAAAGAAGTTTTAGGTTTGAATTCCAGATAAGAGAATAGCACAGTATTCCATTTATATGTCCATTATTGCAGTAATCCTTCATTGGTAAGAATCTGGCAACATGAAAACCATACTGTGCAGATTGACAATTTTATTCTGAAATATGCAGGAATCAGTAGCCAGAAAGTATCAGCTGTTGTAAAACAGGTACATTTTCCTTAACAGCGGAAGAAAAAAAGAAACTTAGGAAAAAAATCTTAAACACACAACACTAAAAAACACCCCAAAACACCCCAGAAAAATAAAACAAACAAAAAAAATCAATACCAATAAAAAATGGATTCTATTATGATCTGATTTGTATGTGAATTATTCTTGACATCACAAAATAGACATCACAAAAGTGTTTCAGAAAGATAAAGTGAAACAATTAAAGGTATAATATAATTTAACCATAAAGGGAGTATATTAAATCTTTTTGTACGGGCTATTATTCAGGCATTAAATGGTCATCGATCTATTTCAGTCAAAAGTACGTTTCTAATCATGGCTTTTAGTTTTACAAAACTCAAATGATCTTTATCTACTTCCTGAGGCCCTGAACTTCTTATTTATGAGAATAACCAATAAGACCTCTCTTTCTCTAGAGAAGAATGGAATAATATGGGCTGGGAAGGTCCTCCAAGGATCATGCAGTCCGACTCGCCCGCCTTGTGCCCTGATCATGGACAAGCTTGATATCCCCTCTCCCCTCAAGTCTGGTTTAAAGCTCTGTCAATAAACTCCAGTAACTTGTGAGCAGAGACTCTCTCCCCTCTTTGAGAAAGGTGAATCCTATCTGACACCAGCAGACCTGATGCTTTGTAGGCCATGTCGTTATTAAAATCTAAAAATTACGTTGGTAACACCAGCCACAGGGCTATACAATAATAGGCTGGTTCCATCTGTGCCTTCCAGTGTCACTGTCTGCAGCTGGAAGGTAGAGAAGAAATCACCTGTGCTCCAGATTCCCTTACCAATCATCCCAGGGGCGTGAAGTCCTTTTTGAGCCCACTTGACCACACTGCAGTTTCATCACTACTTATACAGAAGAGCAGGGATAGGTAATAGTCCAAGCCTGTGCTAGGCGAGGGAGTTTCCTGATGATGTCCTTTGCCCTGGCTGCAGGAAGGCAGAAACTTTCCCTAACAGAAATATCTGGATGCTCTGTTCCACTCAGAAGAGGGTCATGTATAACTGTAACCTGTCTTTTCTTGCTGATGGGGGCAGCTGTGATACAAGGGATGGGGTTTTCTGGCCTGGCAACACCTCTGGTGCAGAGGCACTGCTATCAATGTCACCCATCCACTGGCCTTGCCCATCCAGATGCCCATCCCTGTAGGACAGATGCAGCTGGGAGGGTGAGGTTGGCAAGAAGAGGGTTCACCTGCTGCCTTGAGCATGGACTTGCCTTCTTTCACTCAATTCCTGTAGGCTTCCACCTTCTGCCTGGTGGGAGGCTGATCCTGGATCTCCTTGGTATGGGTTTTCTGGTGGCTGTCCCTGTTGCTGTCTCAGGGAGAGCAGTACATGGTTCCACCAGACAAACTCTTTTTCAGGACCCCTGATACTTTTACCTTTTTGTTTCCTCTCATAAATCTGCCACAAGAGCAAATCCTTAATCTATTCTCTTAGCAGAAAATACTATATTTTCTTTGCAAAACAGAAATGTTTTTGGCAAGAAATCGTCCCACCCACTGCAGTAACATATGTGTTACTCAGTGCTACAAGATTTGATGGGTTTTATTATGTTTGCCTATAGCAACTTGATCTGTGTAAAATTTTCCAGCTCTATTAGTTCTACTTCAGTCCAGTTACTGGTTTTATTGGCAGGTTTTGTGAGTAATCTTGATTTGTATGTCTGGTGATTTAGTCAGAAAATACAGTGAATAAGGAGGTGAGGAAATCATCCACTCTACCTTCTTTTTAAAGTAATATATGAAGCCAATAGTTTTAAATTTCTTTCTACTGATAATGATTCTGAGTTAGAAATCAAAGATTTCTATTAATTTGGGCATAGTGACTTTTTTTTAAAGTCAGAAATCTAGAAAGCAAAGGCAGGAATTCTTAAGCTGTAAAATTAATGCTCTTTTTCTATATGATTAACTTGCATGACCTTGCTTTATAGGTAGAAGGTACCTTCCAGACATTAAGAATTCTATTATTTGAGAAAAGTTTTCACATGAACTTCCAGGACACCTACACACTGCATAAGAGTTTATTCAGTGGAAGTAATAGTGATGTGTTGGACAAGATACTAATAACACACAGTGCCCAGGGATGTTCATAATTATGATACATACTAAGATTATAGGTTGTCTCAGCATTTTGCTGTGATTTCTTGCAGGTATTTGTACTGAGTTTGGCTGGGATAATGATAATTTTTTTCACAGGATCCTGTATCATGCTGTGATTTAGACTTGTAGCTGGAACAGTGTCGATAACACCCCGATGTTTTGACTGTTGCTGAGCATCCTTTGTACAGGCTTTAGGCACTCCTGAACCAGCAGCTCTGTGGGTGTTTAGCTTCTGGTCTAGGTCAGTCCAGAACAATTGTCTTTGTTAATAGAGAATCACTGAATTCAAGTTGGAAGGAATCCCAAGAGGTAACCTTGCCCAGCCTTTGAACAAAGCAGAGCCGGGTCAAGGATCAAACCAGCTCATTCAGGGCTTTGTTCAGATTGTTCTTAAAACTTCCAAGGATGGAGACTGCACAGCTTCTCTGGGAACCTGCTCCTCTGATTGACTGTGTTCAAAGGGAAAAGGGGATTTTTTTCTGTCCAGATGGAATTTCTTTTTCTCAGCTCATGCCAATTGTGTCAGGTCGACGTGACACATTACTCAGTGAAGAGCCTGTCTTCTCAACAACCACCCCACAGGCAGCTGTTAGGTACCCCCAAACTGCATCTTATCCAGATTGAACAAACTCATATCCCACAGCCACTTTATTACATGGCACATTCCTTAGCCCCTGACCAGCTTGGTGGTCCTCCACTGAACTCACTCCAGTTTGCCAGTGTCTCTCTCCTAATGGGGAGGCCTGAACTGGACACCGGCCTGAGCAAAGAAGAAAAATAATTCATAAACCAAATGAGAGTGTACACCATTTTCTCCTTTAAGTCACTGATACAGGTGTTGAATAGGATAGGTTCTGTTGTACATCCTGAAGAAAATCCATGTGTTTCTGGCCTTGAGCCAGAGGAATAACTAAGCATTATCCTCTGAGACTGCCTAAAGGACCCAACTTGCTTCACATCCATCTAAGTGATCACGCTGCTCACAACGAGGATGCTTTAAGAGACCACATGAAAAGTTTACTTAAGAAAAGACAGGCAACACCCACTGCCCTCCCCTCACCCACAGCTCTTTTTATTTCATCCTAGAAAGCAAACAGCTAAGTCCAGCATCCTCTACCCTTAAAGAAAATAACACAAACCACAAAGTAGAAATTCAAGATTTCCTTTTGATATATTCTCACGGCTTTCCTTGTTGCCAGCTCCCACGACTATATTATTCAATTGAAAGTAAATATCAGGAATTAACTTTATACGCTGTATAATTACTTCTAAAAAACTGGTTTGGCTACAGTGGGCTAAGGCCAGATGTAACTAAAGATATATTAAATATTTCCTACATTTTAAGCAATATATGCAGCTCCAATTGCAATACCAGATTATTAATAATTGGGAATCACATGTGGTACACAGCAGGGGGCTTGGACTCTGTCTTTGCATTATGTATTGTATTATATATGCATTATGTTTGCCATAGTAAGCTGTGGGAAATTAATACTTCACTGAGATTTTCTGCAGCTTTAACCTTTGAGATAAAGTTACTATTTAATTACTAAAAGCAAAAAAGTCCTGCATTAAATTCCTTTTGAAGTAATTTTTGCCTCTGAAGAAAAAGTGAAATAATAAATTGATTTTTTTTCTTCTTCAAAGTTAGACAATATATGGAGAGGTTTTTCTAGCATTATTCATTTACTCTAAGACTTTATATGAAAACTGTGTCAGAAGGTTAACATTATTTTCTTTTTCAGCATGAAAGCTATCATGCTAAAATCTTTCCTTATACATATTTCCCTTCATCCAACATTTGTCCTTGAGTAACTAATGAAGGAAGTTATGAGGGTTTTTTTATGTAGTAAAATGTCTCATTGTAAATGCCTCACCTTGTTGTATGTTCTTGAACTTGAAGCTGGCTGAAAAGGTTTAATTGGGCCATCATGGTTCTTTGGCAATTTTAATTGCAGAAAAGACCATATACAGTGTATGTGCCTGACTCAAAGCTGCCCAAGAAGCAGCCTAAGCCACTGCCTACATCTGAATCAGTTCATTTTATGTGTTACATAATAAGCCGTTACTTGATGCATCAAAGTCTTCGCTTTGACAATACTTCCTCTATTTGTTTCATTTTATAGCACACATAAGGGATTTCTTTTTTGATTCTGCGTTCACAAAAGACATTGAGGGTAGGTGATTTTGTAGAATTTCTTTAAACTCAGCAACTTTTTTATTAGTTGATTTAACCAGAAAGTATCCCTAGGCTGTGGCAATATTTAGGTTTCAGCCCACATTACATTCATTGAAATTTGAATCTTGCTCCCATGACTGAAGTCATTGGTTATTGCAAATTGTTTAAGTTTTTGATAGAAGTGGATGATGAGTCATCTATTGCACTATCAAACATCGATTTCCCCAAGCATTTAGACATTTCAAACTTTTATATTACTACTTCAGGTTGTTAGTCAGAATCTGTCCATTGGGGACTGTAGATTTAAGCAATGTCTTTACTGCTTGCTTCAGGTTCTTTCATGCCCCTTTGTCTGCCCTGTAAACCAATAAACAGATGTATTTAGGATGCTTTTATCTCTATAGCCCTGATAGCAGAGTATTGAGCTCAGCATCTTGCTGATACTTGGCCTCAGAACCACAGCTACATCGTATCTCCACAGGTGATGTGTGGATGTAGCAGGTGTGACTCCCATCATATAAAACTCAATTCCAATATGGTCTAGGGTTTGGTTCCTATTCTCACTGCAAACTGCAGCTTCAACATCCAAACCTCCAGCTGCAGCCAAATGATTGTTTTTTTTAATCTGTGTTTGTTTTTCTAAGGGCATTGTTGTTTTGGGTGGGGTTTTTTTGAGATTCAGGTTTTGCAAGAGAACACAAGATGAATTTGAGGACCCCAAATTAAAAAGACGCTACAAGCCTGTTCCTGTTCTTGTGTAAACAAGGTAACTGAAAATCCAAACCATTTTTTATATACTAAAAATAATAAACCAGTTGCATTTACATGTCACCCTATACTCAAGTCAGGAGTATTTTTTTCAGCAAAATATGATCTGCAACATTATTTCAACATATTCTGACCAACCTGTAGTTGTGCTTGGGATTGACTTCTGAAGGACCATACCCTTGAATTTGTTGAACATCATGATGTTTACATAGCCCCACCTCTCAAGATTTTCCAGGTCCCTCTGGATGCCAGCCCCTCTTTCCAACATGTTGACTGCACCCCATATTTCCCTGTTGTTGACAAAGGTGTTAAACATTACCAGTCCCAACATCAATCCCTGGGGTATGCCACCCATCACTGGTCTCCACTTGGACACCGAGTCATTGACAGCAACTCTCCAGGCAATTCTTTGGAGTGGTCCATCCATGAAATCCATGTCTCTCTAATTTAGAGACAAGGATATTTTGCAGGACAGTGTCACTTGCATTTCATAAGTCCAGGTAGACAATGTCAGCTGGTCTTCCCTTATCCACCAGTACTGTATCCCTTTAACACTGTGGCCTTGTTCTAATCCTCAAGGTCTTTTAACAAAAAGAGAATTCTTTTATTCTGTAGTATTTATTCTTTCCTCTTGGCTGAAGATGGTTCGAATATGTTCATATATATAAAAACAATAATACTTTTAAAAGCCCCAACAAACACCAGTGCTTTGTTGTAGTGTACTTTAAAATTAACTACACCAATCAGCATTTCAAATTTAAAAAGCACAATGTAGGAAAACCAGTATAGTAACATGCTTTGTTCATATGCTAGAAATGGAAGCTATTCTAAGATATCTAGGTGACAAGCAGCTGCAGTATCTTGTCTTTCTTGTATTAAAAAAGGGAAAGTCTTCAGAGTAGAAATGATCCATTGATTTACCGACGTTGCTGTAGCATAAAAATGAAATATAACATATATCAGGACCACAGAAAGAGAATGAAGGAAAGCAATGAAAATAAATGAAGAGGCTGAGTGTGATTCATTTTTGGAGCAAGTAAGTGGGATACATAGTCTTCAGGCAGAGCATGAACATATTTGAGCAATCATTTCTCAACAGAGAAGGAGATAGGTATGGGGATAGGTATGATTTCACTATAAACACATTTGTTTCTACTAAGCAGTTTCCACACAACTGAAAGAACAAAACTAAGTGAAGAAAAACTGAAAGCAGAACGCTGAGCCTAAAAAATAAGTCACATAAAGTGAATTAGGCTATTAATCAGCATTCTTTTTCTTGGTTAACTAATATTTGTTAATCAATATTGCTAAAATATCTTAAGTCTTGCTTCTGCAAACTTAGCCTACTTTTGTGTTTTGTTTTCATAACCAACCTTATCCCCAATATTCAAATGCCAGGAGGCTATTTATTTAATCAATACTTAAATCTTAATTCACAGTGATGTAACACACACCAAAATCTTTCATTCAGTCTTAGAAGGACATTTCTTATCAGTAAAGGGAGGCAAGAAATTCAGTTTATGAAATTCTGCATCGACATTGTTTGTTTTGTTTCACAAGGCGAGGAATGTGTGGTAGTCCTGCAATTCTCTTACTATAGAACCAACACTAAATTATGCACATGGTTATAGGAAATTTTTCATGTGGGTAATTAACACTTGACTCACAGAAGTCCTTGGACACTGGCTTCCTTCCATTTCAAATGTTAAAAGCATAAAAGTAACTAACAGTTGATGATATGCACTCACTAGGCCAATAGAAAATTAAGATTTACTACTGGTGAGAATATGATATTGAAGGAAGAACAAGAAGGAAATTGCTGCTGAATTCTTTAGGGGCAAAAGTGCATGTCTGCATTTCCCTTATCTAAGTGATTGATGGAATTAAATTTAAAAATTAAACAGAAGATACATATTTTGGAAATTGCCTTTGAAGTTGGTTAGATTTTGTTTCTACATGAAACGAAAGCAACAAAATAGCACAGCAAAAAGCCTCTCCCCCCCCACAGAGAGTTTTCACTGACTTTCTGGAAATGTAGATCTTTTTTCCAAACAGTTTTTCTAAAATCGCATTTTCAGGATTTTTTTGTACAAGAGGATTATAAAGGCATCCACTTCTACAAAGGAAAAATTACCTTTTTTTCAGTGACTTGGGGAGTGAAAAATAACGACATACTGGGTTAACAAATTGGCACTTATTAAGGCATAGTAATACAGATAAGAAAAGTGTGTTTTTAATATTTAGGGTAGGCACTTATTCCAGCACTTGCTCTTTGACAGCAAAAAGAGAAAAAGACAAGAAGAAAGAGGAAAATTAGTTGCTTTCCTTATTTTAGAAATCCTGTGGTTTTTTCTTATATTTTCCTCTACTATTTATAAAAAGCTTTACAGGCATCAGTAAAAAAAAAAAAAAATTGTGAATGATGAAAATAAATACAGAACATTGCAAATACTTGAAGCAAATTCCTAAACATCATCAGGGAAGATAAAGTTGAAAACAGGTATCTACTGAGTGTAAGGGAAAAAGATGTGTCTTATCCTTCCTCTTAAAGGTCTGCCTTAAGAGGTTGCTTAGTTGTATCAAAGAATGACTTATTTCTGCCCACAAAACTATCCAAACCGGAATAAAACTATCCTTTAAGATTTTTACTGAAGCAGTGGATATTTACCTCACTCCCCACCCCATGACATTCAAGGAGCTTAAAGCCTTCAGGTGTTTTCTGTACAAAGTAATCAAGATAAATCTACCTACTGTTTGTAGGATTTAAGTTTGTCAAACAGAAATCTGAAAAATGACTACCAGAATACATTATCCCATGTGCTCCATACCTTGCTGAGGGGAAATATTCATAGCAACAGGGAGATGAAAGTGGGAAGGCTGATTTTTAACCTTTCAACATGCCTTTGGACAGGGAAATGTCCCTTTATATACAGTCTGATGTTAGTAGAACACTTCCAATAAATCTTCTGAGGAGCTGAAAACAATTCCCACTGAAACTCTGGAAATTGTGCCTCTTCATCACCACTGAAGTGTTGCCTTCTGGAAGGGCTGAGTAATTAAGAAAGTGCTTGCCAGTTCAGCACGGTGTGGCAGCAGATGTCTGCTCGCTCAGGTGAGAGAATTGAATTCTGGAGAGCTCTTGATTCCCTTTCTCAGGCTTGTTGTTAAAAGGGAAGGTCTATGCTTCTTGATCTTCCCTTGGTTTTCCATCACTACCCTACACAAAGCTTTCCCCAGAGTTCTTTTTTTTCACCCCAGTTTGTTCATCTTTTCTTTCTTCACTAGAGACATTTAGGTTGTTGGGGCATTGCAAAGTTTCAAATAGGAGTTAAAAAGGATCAGAGCAAGGCACTGGATATCTTACGACAGCTTAGAAACAAAAGAAGTATTTTAGACCCTCTTTCTGGACTTATTTTAATAAACTAAACAGAATATTTTCTTATTGCCAAATACATAAGCAAGTCAAAGAAAGAAAACATGGAAAGAGAGGGCAGTGAGGCATAAGTCTGTATGGAAGAGAATATATTCAGTTGCTAGCAGCAAGACATTTCATTTCAGCTTTGTAGGAGATTTTTAGCATGCAGAAAACATGAATTTTAAGGCTAGTTTCTAACAAGGAAAGGAATTTTATTGAAATTTGTACCCTTGCAGACATTTTTAAACTCAGACATTAGAACTGATAAAAGCATGTTAGTATGAAATTGCCCGCAGGACTTTGAAGTCAAGTATCTGGTTTCATATCTTTCTTCCCCTATGTTATTTTGATTTTCTCTTTTGTTTTGTCATACTCTCTGATTTCACCTTTTCTCTTTTACTTCTATTTATCCTTGTAAAGCATATTTTCAATAACTTTGATCTCAATCTCACATCCCTTCATTTCCACTGAAGGAAGTCAGTGTCGTAACTAGAAGTAATACTAAAATAATAAAATAATAAAAAAAAAACCATTAATTCTGCTTCCCAGTTCTATTATCTTATATTGTTATATTGTTACATTCCAGTACCTTGTGACACTGGAAGTCTCAAGCAGCACATGCTTTTTGTTATAGTGTAAATTGTACTTTTTCATACTGCATTTGTATCTTCCACATTTACCTCCAAACTACTGTTTCATGAATTATATTGTTGGTGACATAATGTTTAAATCTTTTTTTTCCTTTAGTATCCAAAACATTTCCCCGTATCTGAGGCAAGCAGTACATCTTCAGTGCCAGTGTAGAACCTAATCACTTTTTCTTTAAACCCACCATATGATCACTATCCAAAATGATATCCAAAAAAGTGACTGAAGAGCAATTTTTAAAAATTATTTTTACATTTGAATCAACCATCAGCCCTTGCCTTCTGTCTTGTTCAGATTTGGTCCCTTAATGAAGAACCATTTTATTTTTCAACAAACTATAGCTTTAATTTTTTCTGGAAAAAATGGGATTGCAGGTCACATAAATTTTATCCTAGAGAATGGCAGAACTTGCCCACTGGTGTTTGCTTATAGAGCTGGCCTGCGTGTTGACTGCTGTGTTTGCCTGTTTTCCTCTCCTTTTTTCTATGGTTGTTGTTAAGTGGAAGCAGCTTTCTCCTAAATTTGTTTCTCCTAAATTAAGTTTGCTAAATGTTATTGATATTAATGTTGACCATGACCACTTAGTGAAAGGGCTGATAATTAAACTTTAAAAGCCATTCCCAAAGCGTCATTCTCATCATTAAAAGTTTCCCAGGAAAACATCTTTCTGTATCTTATTGCTTTTACATTGCTCGCCCAAAGAAGCATAAAATGACTGCATGAAATGTCTTGTAAAAAACGAGCAATTTTCCTCTTCCATCTGCTTCCTTCTTCATTATATGTCCGTTCTTTTATTTCTGTCTTTCCCCTCTATGTTCATATTTTCCCTCCCATCATCTATTCCTTTTCTTTTCTATTCTAAAAAAGAAAAAGAACAGGACAGAGAGGAATGAAGTTGTCAGAAGCAAATGGATTTTGTGAAATAGCTGTTTTACAGTTCAGCAATGTTAAACAGAGACTGACTGTGTTGTACAGGAAAATTTAAGAACATCATTAATCCAAAATAGCTGGTTTTGACTAAAGGGTATTGTGTAATAATATTCAGTACCTAAAATCCATTAGGTTTCATTCTTTTTCTTTCTACTTTCATCACTCCAGTACAATCATATTTCTCAGTTATCACAACTTTTTCATTGAAAACTTTCTTCATGGTTCAGAGACATCCTGCTAAGGGTCAAGGAAGTTTTTGAAAACATCCTGAAAGAGTCAGTTCAAAAACCATTTTGAAACAAAAGGATGGAAACTGCTGTGGCAATGAAAGTAAAGCACATTTAGGAAAGGTTTTCTCTGTGTGAGTGAGTTTGGCACTGCATATTTTTGTAAGTGTTTAAAGTGAAAAAAACCCTAATTTTTTTCACTTCTGCCTGGAGGAGAGCTGATTAGTTAACAATTAACTCTGAAGCCCTTTTTGNTCCATACAGGCTTCACAGTCAGAAAGTCAGTCAGGGCCAAACAACATGCATCAGTCAAGTCAGCATTTCTCAGGAAAGAATAGAAAGGAGAAACTTTAAAAAATTTTAAAAATTTTAAAAANTTTTCTCTGTGTGAGTGAGTTTGGCACTGCATATTTTTGTAAGTGTTTAAAGTGAAAAAAACCCTAATTTTTTTCACTTCTGCCTGGAGGAGAGCTGATTAGTTAACAATTAACTGTGAAGCCCTTTTTGAACCAGGAGAGCTCTGAGTATTTGTGGGTTTCAGATGGCTAAAGATAATGTTACTGCAATAACTGTTTTAAAAATGTTAAGTGTATTGCTGCTAAAAAAACAAACAAAGTGGAACACATACAAAAAAAAAAAAAAANAAAATACCAAAGCAAAGCAAACCAAACCAAACCAAACCAAACCAAACCAAACCAATCAACCAAAAAAAGTGAAACCAAATCAAAAAACCCCAAACTAACAAAAAACAACCCCACAAAAATGATAGCATTTTCCTTTATCCAGCACTATAGTACAGATATAAGAACTGAAATCTTCTCCCAAATTCAGATCAGAAGGTTTTTTGTTTCAACTAGATTAACTGCTGGGTCAAACACTTCAAGGGGGACAGGCAGAGAACAAGAGCTCCTCCTAAACACTGATGTGAGAAGTTTGTGTGGCCCAGAGGTTTACTATGATGTTTGGACTGTTGAAAAATGCATATCATCATCAAGAAAAATATGCAGAAATATGTATTAATTTTGACATCTTATACTGCTGCTAGGTGGAAAAACTTAAAAAATTACTTCATAAAGAAGGAAAAAACTTGACAAATGTGGGAGTCTTAGGTATGATTTTACTTTAAAATGTTTGGTTTAGCCATTTATTGAAATTGAATTCTAAAATTGGCAAAAATCAGTGCTAGACATTTTAACTTGTTTCTTCCTTCTTCTAGCTTTGGATCCACATAGCATTTTGGAAAACAGTAGAAGCATGTTTTTGAGCCAAGACTGACTTTTAAGAGTTTTTTTCCTTTAAAAATATTTTTTTTTTTAAATTGATTTAATTAGCTAAGATTGAGCCCTTCTTTTTGCCCATGAATACTATTGCAGAAAATTGAAGAAACAAGCTTTTTAAAAAAAAAAAAAAAAAAAAGAGCAATTTCTCGTGCATCAGTTTCTACAGTAAAAAAGTTGAGAGAAGAACATACAATTTTGTTTTCTTTCTAAAAAGTGGTTTTGGAATTATTCAGCTATTTATTTTCTAAGTATGTCTTTAAAATGTTTTGCAAGCAGATGAAAGGCTGAAAAAACAGTGTGGAAAGGATTCCTATAATCACTTTTGATGAATGCTTGTTTTCATACCTATTAACTGAGCAATAAATGGGAGCTACGTTCTCTTGCACAGTCATTGCTGGGGGCTTCCAGTACTCCATATTTATAACTACCATTGAATTTATTATATACAATTCCTGTTCTGAAATTCCTCTTAAACTAGCAGAAGACTATTTGTGCCTTGATCATCATGTTCATTGAATTGTTCTTTGCGTGATTTCACCCTGTAAATATCAGTTTAGAATCAATTCCTTTGATTCTGTTTCAAAAGATTTCAGGAGAAGGGAAACACATTTAGTGCCACTTAGCTCCAGGCAACAATGTCACAACGTATGTGGGAACCAATTATAGCTAATTACAGTTTGACTAACCTTCTGTATCATTAAAATTCTTGAAGACTCTCCCCAGCTCCTGCTCTACGCTAAATCTTTTTCTAATAATGTATTTGGCTTGGGAGAGTTTGCTGGTTTGGTTTGGTTTGTGAGTTTGTTTTGTTTTGTTTTCTTTTCTTTTCTTTTTACGTAGAATATCAACCAGAAGAAAATAGATTTAGGAAATGAAGGAGAATCCAAAACGGATCCAGTACTAATAATCTGCTAGTGACCCCACAGCAGGATCCAAATAGTTTCACCAGTTTTAAGATCCTCATATTCAACATTTACTTCAGTAGTTGATTTTCTTTAAGTGAGGATCAAAACTCACAGAAATAAAACCTTTAACACTGTGAGAAGGTTCTGGAGTAATATTGCCTTGGAGCAACTCTGATCACTTCTGGGAAACTAAACACAGCACAACTGTGGTTCCCCAGCAACTAATGGGAAAGATTTTTTTTCCAGGGAAAGGAAGAAAAAAATATGTAAACACATCCCAGGGTTAGGGTTAGGGTTAGGTTTTGGGTTATTGGTTAGGGTTAGTGTAACTGGTTTGTTACAAGTGCAATTAAATAGGCAAAGGTGCTAGAAATCTCAACTACTAGGATCTGGGAAGTTTTTGGGAATATGATGGTGAAAAGGAGCTTGGGACAATCTGATTGAGAAGGAGAATCTAGAATAAAGATAAGGGAGAAAACAAAGTGAAGAAGGAGGAAAGGAATAGTAGGAAGGAGAGAGAGAAGAGGGAAATAAGGACAGGGAAAAGGGAAGGAAGGGAAGGAAGGGAAGGAAGGGAAGGAAGGGAAGGAATT